>VZRO01001735.1:39771-122827 GCA_013397915.1 Daphoenositta chrysoptera | reverse complement strand
GTCTCGCGCGCGGAGGCGGGGGGCGCCAGGCGCGCGGGGGCGCTGAGGGGAGGGCGGCGGCCGCCATCTCGGAAGGGGGGCCGAGGCCCGGGCCTTCGCTTCTTGTGGCTCCGAGGCAGGGCTGGTCATGGAGAGACGGATCTAAAGGAATGGGGTTGTTGTACCGCACGGCAAGCGCTAAGGGGAAAAATGTGATCCCGTCTGGCAATGTGTGAACAGAGCAGCGCTGAGCTGCCTCATGACTGTGTAACAAAATCCCACCTTTCCACACACACAGGTGGACATTTCCGTCAGAAGTCACCTTCTTGCCACAGGCAAAGTGCTCCTTTTCCACTGGGGAGCTTTCAGCCCTTGCTGGTGCCGGGCCCAGAAGGTGGAAGAAAAAAGGACAGCTTGCAGGTCGTTGCGTTATGTGGGCTCCTGAAGCAGCATCTCCTGTTACTGCATGAGGCAGATTGTTGACTGGCTGGACCACTGGTCTCACTCCAGTATTTTGGCAACACTCCACTGATTGAGTAGATCTTGCTAGCTACTTGCAAATCTTTTCAAAAGTGTCCTGAAATGTCTGGGATTAAACAGCTGGTGTAGGGTAAGGTTTTGCCACCACCAAAACCCTTCAGCCAGAGGTGAAGAATGAGTTACGTTTGTGTTAAACCAGGGGACCAAGTGAGAGTCTCCTGGATGGTGATCGGCTTTGTTGCCTAGTAAAGATGACCATAAATGCAGTGCTACTTCTGGCCAGCCACTGCCCTTGTAAGTTTGTGCTGAAGGCAGTGTGTTTTCAGTGAAAGATCTGTTGCTGGAGGTCCAACCACCCTCATTCCATCTGCTCTTTACCAGGGACTTGCCATGGTAACACAACTGTGTTGAAATCAGTATGAAAAGATAAAGCTGGCTGGAGCACTCCTAAGGTTCATTTAAAACAACCCGAGTTAAATTACTTAAGGTTCAAAGTGATAGAGGCCAGGGGTATTATCAAATTAAGTATTTTCTTGGCACAAATTTATGTTGCTGCTTAGAGCACATCTGTAATGCTCACCAATATGTTGTTAAATGTTACAGTACTGGGTACTTTTATAGGATTGAAAGGGCATCCTTCTGTTTTTTTTAATGGATGGAAGAATAATTATATCCCATAACAAAAGCTGAGGAAGAGGAGCAGCTGTTCAGTCTTATCCAGTGGGAACTGTCAGAGCATATGGGTCTATTTTTCCAATTTTAGCTGAAGTACTGAAGGAAATTGGCATTCTTGATTCCTTCTAACATAAAAGAGAGCAGAAAGAAACCCTCCTTAATGCAGGCTATGGTTAAATAATGCATTTTATTCATTTCAAGTAGGTTCAAAGAGAAAGCAACCAGAATACTCGGAAAGCAAAACAGACAAATGCCAGGAGAATTCTGGAAGATATTTTCTTATAAAAACAGGTGTCTTTTTCCACAGCTATTTCCCCCTTGAGCCTGCCTGCTGACAAGAGTTCTTGATATAAAAGCACAGGATAAAATCTGCGCTGTTCCTTACAATCCTATCCCCACTACCCTCTCTCCATTATAAGAAACAGATATTTGATGTCATATATTTGTGTAATCAGACGTAATCTTCACAGCTGAAGCCAAAATAAAAAATTTACTTTTAGGTTGATTTCACAAATTCCTTACAAAGATTTTTAAAGTAAGATGAACCCATCAATGTGAGATGCAACTCTGAAAAATTCCACGTATTTCAAACTGGTTGGCATTCAGAGTTTGGTAAAAAAACACACAACCAACCATAAAAACAAGGCAAACAGACTGTGGGATGAAAAGGATACACTGCCCAACTATTAAAACCTGGAAAAGAATAAACAACAATGTACCAAGAACAGCCTTCCCCATATCTTTAGTACTAGAAAGACTGATATTTACTCTATGGGGTAACTGTGGTTAGACAACAAGAAAAGAGACAATTATCTCTCTTTTTAAAAAAGTCAGTAATGGATGGGGGGGTGGAGGCTTTTCTGGTTTTTTTTCTGTTGACTAAGATTAGTTAGGGGGTTAGAAAATAGGAAAATTGACATTAAAAATCACTTTTTCACAATGAATTGTCTTTGTTCATGTTACAGAACTCTCTAATCACACCCGTGGAAACCAGGCGTTTTGGCTCCGCTCGTCACATCAGGTTCTAAAATGGACTCTGCAGGGATTCCTTCCTGCGAGGCAATGGTGACCTCTGTTGTTCCGTGCTGTTGGTACCAGCCATGATGTCTTCTGGCCTCGTGTCACACACTGGTTCAGTAAGGCACTTTGAAACAAGCTGGCAGTTACCGAGGAAATACATGCCCAAGTGTTGCATTCTCGTTTCTGGCCAGGAAAGGATGTGTCCATTCTGTACTCCACTTGGGAAATTTTTCCTTGAGGCTTTCCTCTCAAGAAGCCCCTAGTCTGGCTAACAGGTTTTCCAGCTCATAGCTGTGAATCACTGCAGGAAAGAACAGTTGCAAACATTTTAAACCACAGTGCTAATAGTAACACCTGCAACGTATTATGAGAAAAAGCTGCAGGTATGATTATAGAGAAGGAAGTTGGAAGAAAGAAAGAACCTGTTTTGAACAGATTCCATTCTAAAACTGAAGCTTAGACTTTAACAAGGTGTTGGGTTGCATGAATCTTTGTCTCACCCTAAAATGTATTTAAAAAAAAAAAATTGGCATGCTTTCCCACTTCAGTGCTTCAGTCCCACGTCAGTCTGAAGCACCACACGGGTGCTTCAGACTTTGTAATTCCAAGGGTATTTTCCGTAGTGCAAGAGAAACTTCAGTAATTGTTTGGGGTTTTTTTAACCTCTTTAAATTGCTGACATGAGGATATGGGCCGACGTAGTTTGGAAACTGACCCCTCTCTCTCCTGGCAACATTTCCCAGGCAAAGTTCCCTGCTTTTTCCTTGGGTTTCTCCACACTGATGATCTCCTTCATCATCTACTTTCAGTCTCTGGAGTGTCTCTATCATAGTGACACATCACTATAGAAACCACACAAATTCAAATCACTGGTAGGGAAGAAGGATGGACAAAAATAAATGTGAAATCCCTTTTTGACCTCCTATGGCTACCAGTGGATAAAAAAACTAAAATGGGGAACAAAATGCAGGTCAGCCACAAGATTTGTATTCAACTCTGAGCTTGTAATTGTGTAGGCTGTTCTGGAATGTCTCACAGATAGAGAATATTTTTAAACCAAAATTGGCTTCAAACTCCTCTAGAAATAATTTTTGGCTAATTTTGATGCCATCAAAACTACGATGGTTTTGGATGCTGTAATAATTTTCCTTTAAATTTAGCAATACATCAAAAGTAGAAAAAGGAGAGCATCACAAAAGCCTTTGGTGTGACTGAAAACATCTCCTAAACATGGGCAGCAAGAAGGAAAAATTTTGCCCAGGTTTACTGGTAATGTCAGCCCTTGAAGAACTGAGACTGCACTGTTTCCTTTCGGGTTTGTGCCAGTAGGGAACCAGAGGAGCAAGTGGGAAAGGCTCTTCCTTTCTACCCTTTTCTAAAAATGGGTGCAGGGTTTCACTTTTTCCAGTCACCTGGGACTTCACTGGATGGGGTTTTTTTACTGAAAGATGGGAGCAATTTCACAAGCAGCTGCAATGGCACAGTGCAAAAGATCTGTCATACAACAGTTAACAGAAGTTCCTAATGTCCTTGAGATAAAACCTTTTTAATAATCATTTTTGCCTGAGAACCAAGAAATACCACTTGACAATGTATAAATCTGTATTTATGCCAATTCTTGCTAACAAACAGAAAATACATATCAGCAGAGTGATAAATCAGTTCCCCAGGGTACAGAGCAGCCATAAAAAAATGCAAAAATAATTAATTCAAAGTATTTACAGGAGATGGAGCTATACATTTTACTGTGATCATATGTTTTATGATATTCCAAGATATAGTGTAGTTTGGCAAGGACTGTGGTAAGCCAGTGGTGCTGTCTTACCAAGGAATGGAGTTAGTCACAGAAGGCATTTCATAAATTGCTGCAATTAGCTGTCCTGGAAAGCATCCTTGTAACATCAGTAGAAGTAGCAACTCAAGAAAAGATTACCACTGTATATTGGTGTCTTAATAGAGATCACAGCTCAAAGCTAAGGCTTTGCTATATCCACTCACCAATTTGAAGGTTCTCCTGCCCCTGCTGGCTTTTGTTTACCAACCAGGTAAAATGAGCACCGAAGAGAAAATGAAGGTTTCAGTTTGCGCTGCCAACAAGAATATGTGTGAAGGCCACAAGTTATCCTTAGGAGGTCTGGGCTCCTGCACAACCAAAGTGCATACTCAGTGCATATACATGTGTAGGGCTTCTTGTCTGAAATTAACCCTGTGCTTTGTCTTTGTTGGTGCCAAGATCCAGATGGATCCAGCGTGTTTCCAACGCTGCACGTGCATCATCTTCAAGCTACAAAAATTGTGATTACACAGCAAAGATAAGGGAGATTACTTTTGAGTTTCTAGCCGAATTATTTTTATCCCAGAGTAGTTAAAAGAAAAGCAGTCCAACAGGTCCTGTCTTACTATGTTTGAATTTGAACTAAAGTTTGGATCTCATACCATTGTAAAAGTTCACTCTGCTTCCACACGCTGAGATGACCCATCTTGCCTATTTGAACTTCACACCCTCCCCTCCCCAGTGCATTTGCAAATTCCTAACCACAGTGTCAGGAGCAAAAAAAAATTGAATCCAATTAAACAAAAAACCACCAAAGTGTATTTAGAGATTTTAAAGTTTTGGAAATGAAAATTGCTAGATGCCCCATCCCTGGAAACATTCAGTCAGACTGGACAGGGCTCCAAGCAATCTGATATGGTGGAGGTAGTTAGAGGTAGTTAGAGGAGTTAGACTGGATGACATTTAAAAGTCTCTTCGAGCCCAAACTGTTCTATGATTTTGGAAATCTGCATTGTTAACAGGACCGTACCCAAATATCCCAAATTATCAACAACACCATGAATATTCTCTTGCTAAGTACGCTTGGGGCGGGGGGGGAGGGTGGTCCAATAGGCAGGTACAGCTACTCCAGGAGTGGTTAGAAACACTATGAAAGCATGTGAGATAATTTGATTTTTTAGAAGGCTTAGAGGAATATTTACAAGTCCTAAAGTGTGATACCCATGAAACTTTTAGAGAAGAAGTATTCCTATACCTTTCCCATATGCCATTTTCTTTCTCTGTGTTTATCGAATTTAGATATATTTTTCAGGAGACACATCATGGGGCTGATTCTGAACTGTATTGCAACTCTATTGTACTTTATTTTCTTTTTCTCATATACCGCAAAGGGCGTTAAGGTGTAGGGGGAAGTACATAGTAAATATTAAATGGTACTGCAACTAGTAGTTTGCTAGTCCACTAGTCTAAACATGTGCAGAGAAATAGCCCAGCTAAACTAATCATAAGAACAGTAAATAATTAAGCACAACTGTTTTTGTAAGCTTTCCCATGGCTCGCCTTTATAATGCCAATTTCTATGTGTTAATAAATTAGTAATTCTTCACCTTTATAAAAATTTATAATCCATTTGTTTATTGACCAGAAAAAAGTTTAGATTCTGCCTCCAAAATGAAAAGTCACTTTTTGGGTAAGTGGGAAACAATGTACTTTAGGAATTTGCAGTCTTACTGAGGTCTTCTCTCCTAAAAAGTGCATTTAGTTTCTGGGCATGAAAATGTGTAAATAGATAAGAATAATACATATCTATAATAGATACAATATATAATAATAACAATTAATAAATTTAACAGAATTAAAAGAATNTTTCTTCTAGTGTACCAGCTATACAGAAGAATATAGTTCTTTCTCCCAAAAATTAGCTTTAAGCAACTAATGCAAACATCCAATACAAGCCCTGTCACTGTTGTCCCGGGGACGGCGGATAAACGACATAGACTTTGTTCAGGAAAGAAAAGCCATTTTTATTAATTAATCTAACCTTTTATAAGGTGGTTCGCAAAGATAGCAGGAGGCCATTGGTCCCCCAACCAGCCACCCCTCAGCATGATTGGCTGAGACTCTACAACACCTATTTCAAAATATATTCCAAAGGAACTATAACAAACTTAGAAAACAAAGAAAGACCATCTCACTGTTTCTCATGGTTTGCATGAGAAAGACAGAATCTCACAGAATACTGCAGAAAGCTGGAAAGTTTCTCGGCTAAGGCTTTTTTGCATCCACAAAGCCCCTCACTGAAAGTGTTCAGAAGAAATGTATTTGAAACTCTCGGCAAATGCATTTCTTTCAGTATATCTGGACACCAATCAAGTCCTCCCAGCATTTGTTCTCATTTTAAAAAATCATCATTCTTCACCACTTGCCAAAGAGAAACATGTCTTTTAAATATTACATTCGTTACTTACAATGATTTATTTAGGATGAAGTCCCTCATTAACTCTTTAGCCATCTAGCACTTTACATTTTAAACTAGAGAACTTTAACAAGACAGGTAAAACAGTTAATTCAGCTTTTTACACAGCAGTATACAATAGCACAAAGTGGTATGCCTACTAAAATGTTTTGTTCAAGACAAAACTACAATTTGAATTTTTTATTACAATAAAAATACTTATTTGACTTGTGTAACTTATTTGGCATTAAAATGTGACTGCATTGTTTCACTCAAGAACTGAGCAGCATATACGTTGAAAGTTACTTGATTCACATCAGACCAGTAATTTTGAAATAAACTAGAGTGATTTTCTGTTACAGTCTTAATAATGGCCATGGACCAGGGACACCCCTGTACAAACTGGTCCTTGGACACAGCAAATCTGCTCTGTGAATCAAAGAAATTCCAGGAAAGTCCAGTGAAAATAACAAAAAATAAATTACTTATTTGGGGAATAAGGTATTATCTGGCCTGAACATAGCAGTGACAGCCAGGAACTAGCCTTTCTTGGAATGATAGGTTTTAGTATTTCTCACTAAGGTAAAATCATTCTTATTGGTCCTTCTAAACTTCTCATGAAGAAAAAAATAGACTAATCACTCGGGCCAATTTTATGTTCCAGATACTTAAACTTAGACATTTCCCCCCACTATGGGAAGAAAACAAGATCGGTCTCATTTTCCAGTGTCAGCAGTAGCAGCTGCTTGGAAAGGAATTGTCAAAAATGCCACTGAGGTGGAAGGAGGTTTTCCATGTCTTACATTTAGTGGAGGAAAGAAATCCTTTGATGTTCCATAATTTCAGCTAAGATAACCCTGAAATTACTATGGCACTTGAAAAAATAAAGGTTAATTTTTCAGCCTTTGTGAGCTCGAGTTGTGTGAAGTGATGGACAGAGCAAGTGAGCTACTCCACAGAGAACGTGACTTTTCTGTATCATTTAATGTGAAGATATCCCATCCTCCTGCATGAATGGCATCGCGATCTTGGGCTGGTGTGGGTGTGGACAAGCCATACTGTGTGTCCTGTTTATATACAAACCTGGAACACGAACAATCCTAAGTTGGGTAGCTGTAAATTAGTGTTATCAGTGGTGTGCCAGGCGAAGTTATTTACCTGACAAAAACCCACATAATGCAGAAATACTAATGATTTAGTGGTTTTTACCACCATTCAGATCTGTTATCTATTAGCTCAATGGAAACAGCAGGCAACCTATTGTCAGGGTATGAGCTTTGAGCTGTAGCAGTTTGGGAAGTTCCATGGCCTGAAACCTCACCCTTGTTTTCCAGTTATTTGTTCCCTACTGCTGTTCTCTTCATAGAAGATGGAAGTAGATGTTAACTTCCTCTCTTTGGAGGGTTGATTCTTCAGAATTTAGGCAAACAAATGCTCTGTGTAAAATGGAGGTAACTGAAGTGAGTGGTGTATGGTTAGTGTACATTGGATTTGCATGGGCATTGCATAGGCTTCAGTGACTTCCTGGCCTATGTGGTTGATGTTAAGTGCCCTCAGGGCCAGATCCTGTAGTGTATGCTTAGCACACAGATGTGTTGCACTGACTTCCACAGAAGTAGAGGAACTGAACACATCACTGGATGCATTCATGTTTGTGCTTGGCAAGAAGGGACTCCCAAGTATTTAAAGCTAGCATAAGTGATAATGCACTATTACAGTTATTATCATGTTAGATGGCTGAATGTGATACCACAAACACTGGCCAAATTAATCTCCTAAAACTCGGATTCTGTGAGGATTAGTGTAGAGAACCCTAAAAACCCCCTTTGGATATGGCATGGTACCCCTGTAAATTCAATGGAGCACTACTTGAATAAAGAATTACAGTCATACTGAGCAGGAGTAAACAGAGAGTGTCCAGAAAATGTAGCAGTTTTAAGTGTGTTTAGACACCAAATATCAACATGTAGAAATTTCAGCCTCTGGAAGTTTTAATGGAAGAAAGTAGATCAGTCACTCAGTATATTTTGCAACTTTAGCTGAAAGTTAAACATCACAAAATGACATACTGCTATACAGCTTTAAGAATCACACAAATGTATTCAATCATTTCCCCTACTTTTCAAATCAGCTGTTTATTAAAAGCTTTTCTCCTGTTTGCAGTTTCCAGTTTTCAAATGGATGACACAGCCAATGCATAGCTAATGTTCATTCTTATGAGTCATTATTAATAAATAATTGTATCACATACATAGAATTTTACAGCTACTCTTAAAATGGTTTTACAGTTCTATTAAATATATAGATAAAATAATCACTGCTATGTAAAAAAAATCATTTTAAAACAGCTGAACTCTCAAGCTTTGCATAAAATTCTGTAGACACATTCATTACAATCTAGAAACTCAATAAAAATACATTTTAGAGCTCAATCTCTCAAAAATATTCATGGCGTTGAAAATTGATTGTCATTTTTTACTGTAGTCTGTGCTTGCCCTGCCTTTGCACTGATAATTTCCTACAACTTGGTGAAAGCTATATTCCAGTCAGTTTGTAGATTATGTGACTGTTTAACTCATTTACTCAGCTCTAAGTCATCTGTCCCATAAATGTTTAGCGGAGTTTTGTCTTTAATAGTGTATCTTTCCTTGCACTTTCTATAAAATCACAATGAAACACTTTGCAGTTAAGTTACATGACTAAAATTATGTTGAACCATCCTTTTACAGTTGCCACTCAGTCTTTAATGCTGCTTTTGTGAACACAAACATCCTTTACCCAGGCATCCTCAAGGCACTGCCTGATGCTTACACTTCACAATGCTCTACTACCTACATTTGCTCAAAACCAGTAGGTTTTAGAAAGAGCCTTAACAGATCAGTACCCCTGTGTATCTGAATTCAGCCACTGAATCAATATACCAAATGTGGTCAGTTCAAGCTTGGCATTTTTCAAAAACACAGGCAAAAACTCAGGAAAAACTTCCTGTATTCAGACAGTGCACATACCTTTTGGAAGATGGGTAGACAATAGATTGCCCACCAGGCTTTAAACCCTCCACTACTGCCAGCCAGTCCCCTGGGCAGCAATTTAAAACAGGCTTTGCCATAGTGAATGTTTCATAATCAGGCTTTTAGGCAGTAGCTCAAAGTAGGCCACAAACCCCAAAACCAAGCAGTGTTTTGAGAAAAGGGCACTTGCATTAAGGGATTGGATCTTGCACTGTGGAAGAAGAGATGCAGGCTCTCAAGTCAGTTTAACTGGGGAAAGCTGCTGCTTATGCAGATGTAACTCTTTACAGTTCCAGGTAAAGGCAAAACTCTTGAAGAGTTCAGTCTTTTTTTTAAGCACAGTTGGCAACACCAGTATAGTCACTTTTAGCGCTTCACCATGGATCTTCTCACCCATGGAATGGCTGGGTAAGGTACACTGCTTCTGTTAGAGCACACCCACAACAAAACAAACCTCAAATTTGAAAGCAATGTGATACCAAATATCATGGAACAACTTAGTATTTTTTTTTCATCTATTTTGGATGAAGAAGCAATCTCTGTCTCTCAGTGGGATAGGCTGGAAAGCGTACATCAATTGAAACAGTGGTTGAGATGACCAATGCAATTGCTGGATGCTGTTTGACATTTAAACTGCTCATTTCAATGTTTCAGTCACTGTTCATCGGTGGGAGGTAACAAAGAAAACCTTGGGTTTTCTCCTTCTTGGACAAAAATACTGTGTAATGACATTTCTGGCATCAGTGCATTCCTGTTCACCTTTTCATTCTCTATGGATGTCAGTTGTTTAGGTAAGACATCCAAAGAGCTCCTCATCCTGATTATTTTTCTTAGGAGGAAGGAAAAAAGACAGAAGGGAGCATACTTTACTTGATTGAACTTTGATAGCTGTAAAGCCCTATAATCCCCTGTAATCCAAATAGCCTCTGCTGAAGATTAATAAACATGGAAGAACCAGAATAAAGATACAAAGGGTCAGAAAAAGTTACCATAAACCAAAGAAGCCTATGAAGAGTGGAGCATAATGAAAAGCTGTCAACAGTTTTGCTCCAACTAGTGTAGTACACTGCTGCTTGCTGCTATTAAATAGATTCCATACCCCAGCCTGGTATTCCCTAGTTTTCAGGATAAGCATAAAACATTTCTTGTACTAAGTTTTATTCTTTCCGAGGAAAAACCACTAACCCTTCAACTTTCTATTTTAGCCTACTTCCAGAAAGCACCTTCAAAAATTCTAATACAGGTTTTCTTTTGGAAGAAAGTATCACCATCTTCCACAACAAGCACAAACAGGTTCATGGATCACAAGATCAGGATGACTCAAAATGTTGATTGTTTTCATGAACAAGATGAAAGAAATGTATTTTTTTTACTTATGCTGATTTAAACCAAATTAAGTTGGGACATTTGGATCTCTTCCTCCCCAAGGACAATGGATCTTATTTCTAGGTTCATAGGGTGAATCCAGCTCTAGTCAACAGTCACAGGACAGAATAGGAAAGATTTCAGCTTTGTTGAAAGGTGTTCAGAATTTTATCTTCAATGTTTAAGATCTCCTGTCATTCCTTACTTCTATTGAATTCTAACTGCAGCTCAGGAGAAAAATCCCAGGGCAACAAAAAGCTTATGAAGAAGAATGAAGTGTGATGGATGGTTAGGATTACCCCAGCAGATAACATGACCACAGACAGGTTTTAAATACCTGCAAATAAATTGCTATATATTCTGATGTATCTTGGTCCCAGGTACTATTAGTTCATCTGAAAACTTAGCCAGGGTAGGGATACACCTTATGCTACATAAAATATGTAAAACTTACAGCCATGTGATTTAATTTTCACTCAGTGTAAAATTATGAAACCGTTTATTTTAGGAAGCACATTGCAGTCAACCTTCCGAATTCTTAGGTGGAAGCAGCAATGTAATGTAGTCTCATTAAGCATACTGTGAAACTAAAAATATGCCAGTGAGAAGAAGTGACTTCACTTAAAGTCACATGGAGAAAAGTTACTGCTATTAAAATGAACACTTCTCTTTTGTCCTACAAAGCATGGATTGCACCTTCTCTGGCAAAAATCCTCTACCAAATATCCTAAAATTATCATTGATGTGGACAAAAATTACAAGAGGCAGAAGTAGCTCAACTGTGCCCATGGACAAGCCACAGGAGTCTCTTCAGTTGCACTAGGAAGTCAATACTGGTTGTCAAAATTTCTCAGTATTTGGTTCTACATCTGTAATTTCTTTCTCAATTGATTTGGACACTTAGAAGATATTTCTAATCCTTTTTCCATGCCCTGGTGCCTTAAGAGTAGCCTCAGAAAAAGGTTACCTACTACTTTTTGTATCTGCAAAAGAGAGAAATCATTATGTGATCTGTAAGTAAAAGCAGCAGAGAAATTTAAGCAAAAGCAGACTCACAAGCACTGAGGTACTTCTAAAAAACTTTAGTTTCTGGCCTGAGACTTCCCATATAAACTCTCCTAAGAAGCAGCTAGCATGTATGTTCTTTACACTTCTCCATACCAAATTTATTCCTGCAAATCAAACATACCAAAAGGTGCAGGATAAAAATTACGTGAAATTCTAAAAAAATCAAATTTCCCTACCCCAAAACCCTCAACCTGATTTTGTTGCTCCACTGGATTTGCTACTGGAACTGTAATCAATTCATGATGTGTGTTTCACTACCTGTAGCTCTGCTCTGCCTCCAACTCTAAAATAATTCCATGGAAAATGTGAAGAAGCATTTCTAGCCTTGCCCTTGCAGGTCAGATCCAGAGGTAACTCAAAACCATCCCTCTTCCACAGCTATCAGGCCCTACATAAGAAAATGAAGCCAGAAGAATAATTTTTGAAGACTAGAGCTCTGAATTGTTCATACTTCTACTGATAATTATCTGGGTTTTTTAGCATCCTATAAAGCAAGGCACAAATGTACAAAATTGCATCTACTAAATCAGGTAATTTTTATATACATTTACACAATTACCATAATATAAAATGTGCTTTGACACTGTCATAGCACAACAGTAGCAGAATTGAGGACAACCTGATAATAAACACAAATACCAGGTCCTGGATTTCTGTTTGTGCTTCACCTGAAGGAATATATTCATATGCAGATACACAAAGCAATCCAGCCACCATCCTTTATTTTCCACACCTCACACAGATCAAACTTTGTTGCTAAGAAGCTGTGGAAGGAGTAAAAGGCAGTAGACCAGCACCCAGAAGAAAATGACCAAGTAGAATAGCTCTGGCTGCTCAAAAATCGTAATCTCATGAGTTGGTGCTGGAGTCTCGCTTGCGTCCAAGTCCTTTTTCTTCCTGAAAACAGGAGAGAATTCAGTAACAGGAAAAGAAGAAAAAGCCGTCAGTGTTAATAATTACTGTGAAGATCAGAGAGTGGACTAAAAGACAGCACGTTAATGAACCTTTTCAGTCTAGTCAGTTGGAGGCCCCCAGCTGGACTAGGAGGGGCATACCGGGTGTTAGCAGTGTGTTCCTTCCAGAGTCAACATATGTAAGAATCCATCTTCTGAACACTCCAGACAAATTCTCTCAGGTAGTTTAAGTACATGCCATTGCAGCACAGCCCTCTGATGTGTAAGATTTCCACCAGTCAAAAAGATGCCCTTTTATTTTCAGAACAGTAAACATAGCGCTGGGCAACACGTCACACTTCCACGATTTCGCTTATACACTGGATCTGACTTGATATACTTTCCCCAAATCATCTACTTTCAGAGCTCCTCATGCTAGGCACTAGAATATTAAACAGAAAAAGCCCAAGACTTCCAACCAAGAAACCAACTAGCAGTTGGGGGTTTGCAGGACAACTCCAAAATTTCAACTTTCCAAATTTCCAGCTGTGGTTCATAAGGGCAAAGCCCGATGGATTCTTCCAGCACCACTGAGTTCTCACAAAGTCAAGGAAAGCTCTTATTTGAAAAGGCACAAGATGGTACAATCATTTTATAATTTTCTAATACTGTAAGAAAAACACACTGGTAAAACGGTTTTAATCTACTTTTGGAAAAAAAATGGTGTTTTTCTGGCTTGGGGCATCCTACTGGATATTTACCTGAGTATTACACAAAATTTGCTTAGTATCAGCAAAATGTACAACTGATACAATTGTAAGAGCTATTTGTGGGGGTTTTTTTAAACAGAAGCATAAGTGAGACCAGGCCAGTGCATCCTGATAATATTTTGTGTGTTTTCTGCATCTAAATATAATAACCATTTTACCTAGAACTTCTGAGAGGTACTATTCAGTGTCAGCTAAGAGGCAAAACCTAAAGCAAGCCTTGTTTCTTTACAGATATTTAGACCCTAATACCAAAGGGATGCACACTCTGTGTTCATGACGCATCACCCTAAGTCTAAACTAAACACATATACAAATTATCAAAACTCATAGATGCTCCAGCAGATGCCAGACCTCCACTGAAGTAATTGACTTTCCCTGGCACTGATCTCACTAAATATTGTTTTGACAGTCTTTCAAACCTGGAAGGAGTCATCACTGGCAGAGGACCTAACATTTGAAGTTCTTGCACTCTTTTATCACCCTGACATATCTACCACCAAGATTCTGAAAATGCTCAGAATCTGGCTTAGACAGCTGAATCTTTCAGGTCAAGAAAAAGCATTTTAGTCAAGGGACAGATTGAGCAATAAGGAAATTTTGCATCTTACGCCTATGGGAAATGTGAACTCTGAGCCGTTACAGAAGACAGTTGCTACGATTATAATGAATTTCCAGATCCCTTTATGTCACTGCTAGTAGCACCTAGGAGTTACGGATTCCTTGCAAAAGTCTGTCTGAATAAGAACCACTCACCCAATCATTAATGGATTTTCATCCATATCTGTCATCTTCTGCTCATTTACACCACAGGTTTCCTTAAACAAACCAAGAATAGATTAGATAACAAAAATAAAATTCAGCATCTCACAAAGGTGGTAATTGTGTATTTTATGCAAATTGTATCTAATGTTTGCTCAAATAAAATGAAAGTGTGCTTATAAACATATTCCCCATCAGAACATCAAGCACTGCAGTCTGGTGCACACACGGAAAAGGAAAGAAGTTGTGAAATACAATTTTTTTGCTTTTAACTGCTTTCATCAGTTGCATAAAGCTCCCCTCATTACTATGTATTTCTACTAGCTCTGACAGCATTGCAAAACTAAAGCATCTGTATGAAACCTCCCTTTCATTGACATTGGTGGCAGCATTTTCTTTTAAACTCAAGATGGTCAGAATTTTATTTTTGTGTTGAAAAAAAGCCATATTCCTATCCTTGCTCATCGTGCCCAGATTGCTGATGCTATCCCTTCCTTCTGACTTTAAAAATAAAAATCCAGACCTCAGCTGTATAGTGTGCTCTCAAGAAGCCAGTATGAATCACATCTGTCATTAGGGACATAGTTTCAGGTTACAACTAAAACTCTTTCAGGGTTAGCTGCTGCTACTGATAATATAATACAATGCTACTGTGAGGAAAAGGGATGAAGCCCAATTTTTCAAAAACAGTGCTCATCAGGAGACACCCAGCATTTTTGCAGGGTTGAGACCAGGACACCAACATCATACAAAGAATGAAAAACTAAAAGAAACTGGGGCAGCAAACAAAGGCAGCTTCAAACAAGCAAAATGTTGCAGCTATACAGCTATGATGAAGTAAGATTTAAAGTTACGGTAGATTTAATTGTAGTATTAGGTACTCCTTTGTGAATTTGTTCAAGATTCAGAAAAGTTTAGTATGTATTTAGGAGAGTTCAGTAAAACTTTGCAACTATGCCTGGTTTTAGCACTAAAATTATTAGAAGTCACAAGACTTTCATACTCACAGGCCTTTTTACAGTGTGTGAACTTCTGGAGTTTAAGAGAACCAGAGAAACAGCAATAAATCAATGTCCACACTTACCTCCTCAGAAGCATTACGAGAAAACCTTTTTCGGAAATGAATGTTGGCATCACTGTCACTGCTTCTGAAATGTATGTAAAAGCAAAGGTTTTAAATTCATAAAGCTAAGTTAAAAAGAGACAGTGCCAAAGGACATGACAGGTTTAACCTACTATCTTGGGGTGACTTTATGATGTGTATCACCTATTGCCACTCTATGCCCAGAAGATGAATTCTGTGCCTTTAAGAATGGGTGCGAGAGGAAAAAACCAATCTTTTTTCAAAGCAGTTCTGTGCTCCACGGACACTGCTATCTCGCTTGGCGTTGCAGCTGCGGGGAGAAGAGTGGAGGAGAAACACCTTCTGTTTTTTCCCAGCTTTTGGCTCCTTTTCTCAGAAGAGAGAGAGAGGGAGAGTTAAACTATTTTTCCTGGGACTTTGTTTTTTTCCCTCTTCTTCTTCTCTTCTGGACTGCTCAACGATACCAGAACACCCTGGGCCCAGGCCGACCCAGCTCCGAGGAGGAGGAGAGAGGCCACACCCAGAGAAGGACTCTGAAATCTTCCCAGGTTTCTCTCCATAACAAGAGATTTTATTATTTAGCACTATTATCCTTTTCTGTGTGCTTATTAAATAAATAGTTTTTATCTCTTTCACTTTCCTTCGAGGAAATTCTTTTCTTTTCCCCAAACCTGGTGGGGGAAGGGGTGGTGGTACCCTGCCTTCCGTCAGAGGATATTCTCCTCTAAATTTGGCCAAAACTGGCACAGCTACACAAAACCACAAATACGCATTGTTGCATGTATTAGAATATGGACTGGAATTTATCAGTAACATGACAAAAATGGCTTTGGGAAAATCTGACCCACAATAAAAAATTAATATCCTCAATAATGAATCTTTTCTGAAAAATTGTATCTGAGAGCATTTTTGCACCTTTGACATCATTAAATGAGAGTATACCTAAGTTTTACCCAAGCCATTGATATAAAAAACCTTGTTTGGGCTGACAGGGAACAGAAAGCTTGAAGGGGAGAACAGGTTTTTCTAAGCAAACTCTCAAATTCATTGAGTGCTCCAGTGATAAGTATCAACAAATTATCATTCATGTCCCACTCAAATAGATTACCTAAGAATAAATTAGAACATAAGAAAAAACAGAAGTGAATGGAGCAAAATTAGCTGAGTGTGTCTGTACTGGGCCTGGCTGGGCTGCAGTTAAATTTCCCTAGAGCAGTCCCTCTAGTGCTGTGCTTTGTACTTGAATCTAGAACTAGTGCTGGTCCCACCGCAGTGGGCTGGGGCTGGGCAAGAGGCTGGGAGGGGACACAGCCAGGACAGCTGACCCAAACTGACCAAAGGGCAGTAACACACACACACTTGTGCTTATATCTGTCTTCTGAAGCAACCATTACACCCTACTTCCCAGGAACTGGCCGGACATTGCCCTGCTGATGGGAAGCAGGAAATAAATAAATTTTTTTTTTGGTCTTCTTCTATTTTGTTTCCACACACGGCCTTTGCCTTTTCAATAAAATGCCTTTACATCAACCCATGAGTTCTTCATCTTATTTTCTCTCCAACACCTCATTTACTTGTTCATAACCAGAAAAAACATCCAAAAAGTATCTACTGGAATAAATCAGTGTCATGCTTCCACATAGTGTCACAAGCACATGGACTGTTTCATCTACATTACAAAATACTCCCTCTGATTGAAAAGCAGTTATAACACTTCCACGTTCAAAATGCACTGGGCTTCCACTTGAGTTTTATGTGGCAAAGTTCATAGCACAGTCAAATCAAGTCCCACTGATTCACTCGACATGTTTACGAGAAACACAGAAAGAAGCCAATGAATCCCAATACTTCTTCCTAAAACAAGTCTACAAGAAACATCCAATGGCCAGGGCACATTTTAGAAGACCTGTTGGGTGTATTTAAGACAAAGTTAACATGAAATACCTGGTAAATTCCTGGAATTCAGCATTTTCTTCCAGGTTATCTTGTGATAGAATAGTAGTGGCAACTTCTGAGATCTGCAAATCTTCTTCAATCATATTTTTCCCTTTCTCCTCCCTATTACTATTTTCTTCTGGTGTCTTTATGGCTATTGATAAATCCTCTAGATGTTCTACTATAGCCTGTTGAATTTAAGAAATGTTTTGCATTAGACAACAAGACTGATTCCCCACCCTTCCAAATATCTTAGTGGTACAGCCTACTCAGATGCTCTATTGCAGATAGTATGAGACTGAAAGTCTCACTGAAGAGAATAAAAATGCAATTAATTTCTTGAAAATCTTTTGGGATACACTGAGCCATCAAGTATAATCAGTCTGACATACATACATATATACATACAGTTGAAAAGTCAGATCTTTCTATTAAAAAGTCATGACATGACATGGCTTTTTGGGGCAATTCACTAGACTTTTTTAAATCTACCCAAATTAGTCCTTCAAGTTAACAGCAAACTGACTTCATTACTGTAGTTAGAGTCAGGACCAAAACATGTTCAAGCAACGTTTCTAAGCAACATGTAGAGCAGCATTAAATGGACACTCATTACCGAAAAACACTGTCAAAAGTGACTATACTGGAAAACATATAAGGCACTTCAAATCTGGTGTCTGCAAGAGGAGATGCAGGGGCAAACTGCCTAAACCAAATACGCTCAAAGTGCCCACTCCTTTCTCCTCCTCCACTGCAGACAAGCCTTCATTTTACCCATGTAATGTATCCTACCCAAACTGGTTTTTTAAGTTTTTGTAGGCAAACTTACTTGGATTGAGACAAAAATTAACACTGCCTGTACACTTTCTTTAGAAGCAATACTAATTTCTGTTCATCTCATTGTGGATTATTAAAAATACCCTCTCTGGTAATCTTTTATGCCTAGGGATTATACAGAAACCTCAAAGTATTTCAAAACAAATTAAAAAATCACATTTTTGCCATAGTATTAGCTAATGTTTTATGCTTAGGGATTACAGAAGCCTCAAATTATTTTAAAACATAATATAAATTCACATTTTTGCAGTGCAATTAGTATTAGGGTTTATTTTCTTTTTTAATGTCAGATCCTCTCAGGGATCTGCAATCCCATTCATTCCAGTAGGGGGCTGTGGCAAACTGTAATAGAACAGGAAACCAAGTACATTTTAAATATTTCTCCCAAACACTGCAAAATGAAAGCAAATGAAAACCACTGGGATCTGATGCTAAGCCCACATATGTACACGAAGAAATGCTGGTAATAAAATAAAATACCTCAGGATGTTGTGGAGTAGTGGAATCTTGATGGTTGTTGGCCTTATTGCCATCTTCTTCTATTTCTAACTCTTCTACTAGTAATGGCACTTCTTTTTCATCAGAAGAATTCACGTGACTGCTTGTTTTTGTAGTTTCCTCCTCGCTGTTCTCAGTATCTGTTTCTGATGGAGGGGTACCCAGCTTATTATCCAAGTCTGGCTCTGGAGCGTCTTCCTTGTACTCCTGTTCTGGTAAGTTCTCGTCATGTAAAACATCTCTTATGGTTTCAGAAGAAGCTTTTTCATTTCCTGTATCATAACCTTCGATACAAGGCTCGAGGTAAGCGTTCAGAACTGCTGATATGGGAACATTATAATGTGGATAATAAAAGAGATCATGGGGTATCACAGATACTTTTGAAGAACTGGGTAGCACTTCAGCTGCAGACTCAACTTCATCACAGCTGTCCAGGTCCTCTGGAGTTTTAGGTACATCTGAGAGAGAGTCATCAGATGTTTCATGCTGTGTAGATAGTTCTTGGCTTTCGAGATTAGAACCATTCAGTGAACAAGGGTTCGTTTCTATTGTCTCAAGGACAGGTGATTCCTTTGTATGTTCCTCTTGTGGAAGTGTCTGTATTTCCTCATCTAGAAGATGGAGAACATACTTCTGTGTATCTTCTTGTTTTGAGGTATCTTCTGGTAGAAGAACTGAAGGCTGGGGTTTGCTCTCTTCTACTTTGTTAATAGAATCATCTGTAAGTATACCTGAAGTCCAGGATAATGGACTCAAAGAAGAAGTATTGGCTGAAAGGCTCTTGGTTTCATTGTCATATTCAGTAGGGGTTTCCTTAGTTAATTCTTCAGAGTATTCTTCAAAAGAGTCAACAGAATTTTTCTGATGTGTCAGAACAGCTGGAGAAAGGTCATCATTCTGTTTCAGTGGATCATCAGAGATGCTCCCTTCACCTGGCATGAATTTATTATTTGGAACCTCCCAAGAGGAATTGGATTCAAAACTGACAGATCCTGTAATTTTCAGTGAGGTAGGCCTTTGAGGCTCCTCTTTAGACATTCCCTGAAAATCGCCTAACATTTGACTCAGCCTCCCATTACAATTTTCAGAAATGGTTTCTGATGGGATTCTCTCAGGGGTATCATGAATATGGACTTTTGGTGGAGCTGGATGACTCCTCTCATGATTAACAGTATACATGTTTTCTTCACTTTCACTTAAAATCAAGATTTTGCCTTCCTTTTCTGATGGTGTGTCTTTGATGTGGACATATGTAGACTCAATTGGAAGCTCCTTGTCAGGATCTGTAAATTCTTCCTATAAGTGACGATACAGCATTAGAAGACAAATCCTCGCTCAGATACCATTTTACGTTTCACAAACATTATGGAAAGAATAAATACCTAGTCTTTCACTCCATTACCTTGTGAAGGGCAAATTAATGACTCACTTATTTTGAAAGTAGGAAAACTAATTTGGCAAGTCAAGTGCCTTGAACAAAGCTCAACGTCAAGAAGGCACTTGTACAGGAAGATCAGAATGCAGACAAGCCTACTCCATAGTTGTTAATGTATTCATCTCTCCCTGCTGCACCTGTGGAGACAACTGACTTGGCTTTGACATCCGAAACCCTGGAAATAACAGAAATCTAAAAACTCCAATAAATCCATTGTGAAATATATTGATATACCAGCTTATTTCCTTCCAACAGACTCTATTAAAAGAAAGGTAGTTTTTTACTTTGTCCATTAAAATGCCAACAAGTCTTAATGTCAACCAATCTTATTGTTCATATAATCTAATAATAATAATTAGATTATTACAATAATTTTAATTCCAATTACTTTAGTAATGCCAACCAATTTTATCAGCTACAAAATATATCCCAGTTGTAGCCTTCAGTCAAGAAATGGGAGAAAATGCCTGTCTCTCCAAAAGGACTTTGCCAGTTCTTGACACTATCAGTCCTTGCTTAATCCTCAATTATTTATTTTTGCATTAAAGTTGTGGTCATTTAAGCTGAAGTTTATATCATGCTTATAATGGGTGCTTTTTACTGTTGTATTGACAAGATTCAACTTTTGGTATCTCATGTCTCATACCTGCTAAATTCAGACTGATCATGGCCCTCAAACTTGAGAAGACAGAAATAAAACTTAAATTCAAAGTTCAATGAATGATTATAGATAAAGGAATAAATTTCAGCCTTATTTAAAACCAATATAGCAAAGCAGTAGAGTCCTATGAAACCAGTTCTAACCTCTGAAAGTTACAATTGGATGTAAATGTATAAAAGCACAATTCTACCTAAAGCATTTTAACAAATACCAATGAAAGCCCATTTCACTGGATTTAACAAAAATGTGAAAAATTAAATCTAGGTTTGTTGTTTATTTTAAATAGCTTAGAAAGAAACCTAGAAAATACTTCTGACTTTATTACGTACACCAAAGCAAATGAAAGAAATGACATGACATAGGAGTAAACACATACCCCTTCCAGCTCTGGGAAATGCTCCAGAAATTGTGCCACATATGTCACAATTGACTGTTCATCAGGTGACTCCACCATGATATCTGTGGAGACAGACGCGAGGGGCTTGAGCACACACAGCTTTGGAATGCTCTTGCAGAGGAACAAATTGTCAGACATTTATCCTGCCGTTATGGTCACAGAAATAACAGCTACAAACACTTTTTTTTCTGACAGATTAGAGAGATGCTCTTCACTGCTGATGGCACTTGAGAGAGTTCTCAAGATCCTATTCATATCCATTTTTTCCTATTTCCAAACACATAGTGAAGCCCGATCAGGGTCCCTTTTCATCCACTTTTATACTGCCTTTTATGCTGTTGTCACTAGACAGTTGAGTGTTTTTGAGTGACAATACAAAGATTTATTTTTAGCAGGATGGCCCAGTCTTCGAAAAGGTGATGAAAGTGCAATTGTGCTTTCAATCATGACATCAAGGCCTAACGCCGGTCTAGCAGAGTTCAGTAAAAAGAACAACAAGAAGTTATACATATTTTATATACACATACACACTTAGATTTACATATATAAATAGGTGTGTGTGTATATATGCACTGTAAAGGGAAAACTGAGAGATGCAAATGTATTTGAATGGGTATCTATCCATTTGCCTTGTATGGCAGCCTTGCATACTTCATCCTGGAGTGACATTTAGTCTCTGCAGACTAGGTGTTACAGAACAGTGCTAATGTACTGAGACACCCCTCAGCACAACAATTAATGCCCTCTAGGAATGCAGATGTCAAAAAGTATCTAAGCATGAACCAGGACCAGCGTACATAGCTAAAACCACAGTAAGATCTCTGCCCCCATGGAGCTTACAAATATGACTGGAAGCATACAACTGCAAGCCACTGACCATTTTTATTTTTCTTATCAACAAGCTCAACACACTGATCACATCAGCAGCCTAATCATTGGAAGTTTTTTGGTAGGTATCACAATGCAATATTAATGAATTCATTATAGTCTGAGTGTTACCCAACAAAGCTGATATAAGTGGTTTACCTTCTGGTTCGAGGAGCCGAGGAACACCCAGTTTATTCTGTGCTATGCTGAAAGCATCCTCCAGGTTTTCTCGTGCTGATTTTTCCAGTGCATGCTTCATGTCTACCAAAGTACAATCTATGGCTTTTATGACGGCTAAGAAAGCAAGGCCACTCCTCCAACTACTTGTAAAGTCCTGGACTGCAACGCCATACCTAAATAGAAATACATACATTTTACATGGGTGGTTTGTTAGAAAATCCAGAGTAAAGGCATCATCATTTTCAGACTCCTGAAAGTTAAAATGTAAGGTTGCTGAGTAGCACTTGTCACATTTGAGGTATTTTTGGATTTCAAAATCTAGAAATACATTCAGAAAACACATGGGTTCACAAACTGAATTGGTGTGGCTAACAGACATCAACCTGCTTGTAGGAAGTAGTTAGTAAAAACAAAGCCCTTAAGAATTCAGCAACCACATTTAACACACACAAAACCAAATGTCTCTGTGATTCCTGTTTCTGTTGCTCTCCAGCATTTTAATGCCATAGCTTGGGAAAACTTCCAAGATTTAAATATTTAAACACATAAGCATAAATGATTCACATTCCTGTGTACTTGGTCTTCTATAGCAGAAAATCTGCCAAATGCAAATGGTGTCAGCGTATGCATGAACCACAAGAGTGTTAGATGCCCAAAGTTTTGGAGGAAAAAACAGCCATCAAACTTGCAATGGAATACAGCCCCAGAATAGAAAATTCTGGGATCAGTGGATAACAGGATTACAATGACGCCACTATGTTTCTAATACTGCAGTTGCAAGAACAATTTTCCCTCTTATTAGATCTTTCCAGTCTGCGCTCTTTGACTGGGCTAAAAAGTCTGTGGCCTTTGCTTTTCATTTTCCTTGTATCACCTGTTAATGATGACATAAGCATTATTTTGGACTAAAATTGTTCTTCCTCTGTGGTCTGCACTGGCAGTAGTGAACTACACATCTCAATGGGGCAAGTTTTTCTGTTTAACAAGCACCCTTAGCTTCACTGGAGGGATTATGTGGTCCACAGGAGCAAGTATTTAAGATGTAAATTTTTGTCTTCAACACTAGACAGAAAATTTGTGTTCAAAGGCAGATTTGAACATATAAATCAACAGACAAAAATGCCAAATAGTCAGCTAACCAACCTGTATAAGTAACTTTGACACTCTTTAAAACTCTCTGCGAGTCACTACTTCAAATAACAATATATGTAAAATATATTCCAAGTATTTGCATGTGCATGAGACATCTTACACTACAGTTTTTTAACCTGACAGTAATTCTGCCAGGATAAAGCATTACTACACAAAATGCTTTGGTGAAAGAACCACTTTTTTATTAAAGAGGAGAGAGATGTGTTGTGCAATGGAAATGCACTCAAATGTTACAAGTTCAAGAGAAGTGACTTAAGTTTCACCCCCTTCCCCTCTTTAATTCTGAAGAAGGAGAGACTCTAGTAGGGGCTCTGTCCTTCAAGGCACTCTGCACCACACAGAGAAGCTCCCTCAGGGCTAATGCATAATTTAAAAGGCTGCTGATAAAGTCTTTCAGTATATTTATTTTTTCAGTTCACCCCCTGGTTATAACTAACCTTTAATTAGCAAAAGATGTCAAATAGACTGCATGAAAGCTGGGGTCTGGGGAGTAGAGAATGATCCTGTTTTAAACAGCACTAAGCAGGTTAGTGCAAGTTAGCATTTAACACTCACACCATGGAGCCAGCAGCGGCCTTCAAGGTCAGATGGCTGCTGTAAACACATGGCCATAGTGAAACACCCCCCTGTGGAGACCCTGCGCCCCCAGACTTCACGGTAACACACCCATGGGGCAGGACAGAGAAAAGAGACTCAGCTTCAAAAAGGCAGGTGGCAAGACACTGTTTTGTTCAAGGGTTTGTTAGCTTACTTTCTGGTTTTCCTCTGAACCCAGACTAGAAGGGCCCTGATGGCTTTCCGCTGATCCTTCACTGTAATGGACATGTTTCTCTCCACGCTGGGAGTGCTGGGGGATGTGTCTGATTCTGGACCACTTGGCCCAGAGGACAGGCTGGAGGAGGAGGAGTTCCTGTTGAGGTTGCCTGTCAGCTCCTTAATCTGTAATAAAAGGTGAAATACACAGTGTTCTGCTTTATCACTGGCTGCATCATGTCCTTGTTTTCATGCAAACTTTAAAGAGATCAGTGCCATAACTGAATTTTAAGTGATAATTATAAACCTGTTCATTTTAACTCTCAACTTGTATTTTACAAGCATGACAGCCAGCAGCAGCCCAGACAACAGAAAGGGCAAGCAACCAGTTTGGGCCAAACTGTGCAAATTAAACACAAAGCAAAGAAACATGTCCTTGAAAGAAAAATTAGTTTAACTGAAATTGTTCTCTTCACAGAAGTTGCTTGAGTGAAATGTTTTTAGTCAAGAAATGGTGACCTGCAGCAGCACTCCTGTCCTTGATCAGCACTGACATTTGAGACTGCTGCTTTTGGGTCCCCCGTGCCCTCTGCTGCCAGGGTGACAGGTCCTGGTCACACCATCTTTGCCTGTGAGTCTGCCTGGCCAAACTGGTTCTGTGCAGCACTGTTCAGGCTGAGGAGCTTAGCCAGGGAGAGAAGCCCCAGTGCAACTTGGAGATCTTTTTTAACCTTCTAGCCATTTTTTAAATCAGACCAAGAGAATGAAAGGGCCTCACAGTCTTAGGAGAGTTGCAGAACCCTCCCTCCATCTCTCTCTGTCCATTAGAATTTGGGATTGTCTAGAAGGTGATTTTCAAACTATGTGTAGGTTAGGGAGCAGTTCTAATCTAAGCCTGGGGATAAATCAACTTTCAGGCTCAAATTCATTTTATCACTTCCAGCTCCTTTGAGATCTTTCCTATGACCATGTATACCAGTTGCAAGTTTTTGCCATGTTGAGTAAGTCTCCAGAGAACAGAGATTCTAAATGGAATTTCCTACCACATTGGACCAAATCCAGAAAATGTAATTGAAAATAAACTATGACCTGGAACCAAACCCAGGACATTGGTTCAGATCCAGGGAATCTGGAACAGAACCCTGAGAAGGCACAGGAAAGAAGGGAAAGTAGTAATCTGAAGCTCTAATTCAGCTCCAAGTTAAATGAGGGCTTAAATTGTCTCCAATTTACATCAAAATAGGTCCAATGAAGTAAAATGAAAGTAGCTGCAAGTACAAAATTAGTGTATATTAGGAGGGAAAAGCTCAGGTTTAGCATGATTAATTATGTTCTTTAGGATTAAAAATCAATTTAAAAATCACTATTCAGCTGGAATAGATGGATACCATGAAGACTGATTACTTACGGTTAAAGTATTCAAATTTTATTACCTGAAAAAACAAGATTATATTCCATACTAGTCCAAGTACCAGAGAGGAATTTCCATCTGCTATTTCTGCTGCATCGATGCTAACAAGCTTTACCTGTGGAAGAGATCATAAATTCAGAGCCAAATTCAAAGCAGCAAGGTATATGCAAAAAATGCACTGAGACTACTAGATATGTCCATACCACTTCAGCCACTGACAGGCCAGCAAAAGAGCAATACTGAAATCTGGTATTAATGAAAATTTGCCCTGATCACAATCACCCTTCTCCTGGAACTCCTAGCTGAAACCGCCAGCACAGTCTGCAGAACAGAAGTGGACTCAGTTCTGCGGTTTTGGGACTACAAATGCATTTCCTCCATACAAAAATGGAAGAAGATGGGGCCCCCTCCAGTGGACCCCACTCATAAAAAGTAGAGAGTCATTTCTCATACAAAAATCTAAAGTCCTAGTAGGATCTGCTTACTTTTTGTTTTCCATCCATCTCCTTTCTCCTTCCTTATCCCACCTTACACAGCTTGTCACAGAGTTCTGATTAAATCAGTTAGCAACAGATAGGGTTGCCTAATCCAAGCAAACTCTAGACTTTCCCACACTGAGGTTTTTTCCAGCTGATAACACCAGGATGTTATTCTCTTAGACGATACAGACTTGGTTTTGGCAAAGGTTACAGAGGAGGGAGGAAAAAAGGAAGCTGTCAGTCATGGCACCCAGACCAAGTTAAAGCCCAGCAGCCCATTTATTGCTGAGAAGTCCTGGACACAGTGAATCACTCAGCAGGGCTCTACCCTGCTGCCCCAGTTCCACAGCAGCGGACGCTGTCGGGTTCCACCCACTGTGGTTTAATATCTAACCCTGAAGCTCTAGGCAGCCAAGGCATTTTGCCAACACTTTTATCACCACCCTTCATTAACTGGTTTGGCTAAGCTGAAAAAAGGAAAGCAAAATAACTATTTATCTAGTGGTTTGAACAACATTTTCAATCTTAACAAGAAGACACCTCTAGTTGTCATATTTCAAAGATCAGATTTCTTGCTAGCTCCAAGGTATTTGGCATGGGAAAACCTTTAAGACTTAGTACATTTGAATAGCAGTCTCTCCAAAATGGGAAGTCTCATTTATCATTACACTGCTCAGTGTGAGATCTATCCTCTTACTGCTGCTGATGTTTGTCACCCAGCCCAGCAGAGATACTCAGCTAGAAGACACTGGCTGGTATTCTTAAGGGAACAAGAAATCCATAGGAAAATAGTTTTTAGCACTACTAATTAAAAAGCCACCTGCATTCAAGGTTCCTCCTGCCTGGCCTTGCTGATTAAGGACCTAGTGAGGTCCTGGCAACCAGATATGCTTCAGCTGCAGCTCTGCCAAGTGCTGGTACCAACAGAGAGAAATAATCTCATCTGCCAGTGGGCCTTAGCTGGATTTGGGTAAAAAGCATCAACTGGGAAACTGTTAAGAAATATGTGAATATGTAAAATATTTCTTAGCAGGTCTACAGCAGGACTTGTAGACATACACATTTGGGGCCAGATCAGCCCCTACTGATGGAGTTTCCACAGGGAGGCTGAACACCTGGAAGTTACTGGACAACTTCCTGACCTTTCACATCCTCTCTTGGGGAAAAAGGCAAATGATGTTAAACATCCCACATCTACAAAGTCGTAAGAGATGTGCTAAGACCTCACATCATGCCCATTCCTGTCCTGGGGTTTGCAGTGGGGTTTCCCTGCTCAGTGCAGGGAAACAGCAAAGTAACACCAGTTGCTGTTGGAGCATCCCAAACAAGGCAGGGTTTTGCACACACAGATCCCTCCTCACCTGTAAAGTTTAACCTTACTGAAGTCCTTTAGAGGAAATAGCCCAATACTTGTTTTCTCTTTCTGGAAATTATAGGTATACCACATATATGAACTGTTACATGGCTGGGGCTTCCCTTGACCCCATTACTCTCAACATTTTTTAAAATCAGGGAGCTTTCAACACACAGGCCACTTCCACAGGGCTTTGGAATAAACCCATCACAGGAGAAATAAAAAAAGGAATGAATAATTTCCAGCTAGAGGGTCTGATCACACTTGGTCACTTAGAACTGTAGGAAGTGATGCTGTGGTAGTACAACCCTGGCTATGAGGCAAGTTATATCCCTGCAAGGCTTTGATTCCTGGAATTATGCATTTATATCATGTTCCCGGATTTCACTTTCTCTTGCCTTTGACTCATGATCAGCTGCTGCAGCAATCAGTTTACCAGACAAATACATGATTTCTAATAGTGAAAGTATTTCTGAGAAAAGGAAGTCATCTACCATCAGTGTAACTGAAGTAATGCCACTAAGACCCAGATCATAAAAATTACTTGCATTTCTTTTTATTTTCTTTTAATATTGGGTTCCTGATCCCTTAATCCCATTGAACTTTAACATATAAAATGAGGAAATAATCCTTGCTTTAGACTCCGTAGGTGTTCTTGTTGTGCATTTTTATGTGGCTTTTCAGCCTTGCTGCTAAGTCACAGCCTCTTTAAGCAGTACACACCTCTTACATACACACAGCACATCAGATTAGCAACAATTACAACTTGCAGCATACATCACGAGAAAATATTAAGACCAATCTTTGAAAATACTCACATTACTGTCCTCCAAGAACTTAAGTGCTTTTGCTATATTGTTCAAACGAAAAATGCGATGGGTTGAAGATTTGTATTCGTGCATCTAGATAAAAGAAGTGCCACACTATTTTTAAAACTGGTGGAATCATTCACCACATCATACAAAGCTTAAAACATTACAAGCACTGAGGCAAAATAAAGCTAAGGAAATCTATCTATGAAAAATTATTGCCATCTTTTGTGAGCAGTAAAATGCTTTAACTACATGACTGTAGCAAAACGGTTAGCAACCAGCTTTCCTGCTCTCCAGATGTTATCACTCTCTTGGACCTGCCACATTGATTATTTATGTAATCACTCCCCAACCATGCTCTGTCACAGGATCAGATTTGCCTGAAAATTCATAATAATACATTTTCTGTTGTCTTGAATTAAATGAAATTATCCTAATTAGGAAGCATGAGCAATTTTAATAGCAGGCATAGGCAAGTGGGAGGCAAAAACCTTCACTTTGGCAGAAATTAAAGATTTTGCATGCCTGTCTACCTGCAATTCCACTTTGGTACACTGTTTTTATTCCATGTGTGCAGAAACAGCTAACAAGAAATTCGGCCAGCTGACCTTACCCCCTTCCCTGACCTCCTCCCAGACCTCCCAGGGCATAGCCCAGGGTTTACCATGATGTATCTCCCCCTTCAATTCCTTTCAAGCCTGGCCCTCAATGCAATCTGTGTGAATGCACATAGAGACACTGCTGCTTCTGCTGTGTCCTCTGCCAAACTTCAAGAATATTAAAAAACAATCTCAGCTCTGAATGTGTGAGCACACATTCAGGGGGCATTCCTGCTGCAGGGTATCCAGGTGGTCAGTCACTACAGAGCATCACCAGGTGCATCTGCAGTGGTGAGACAGCTTCTCCTTTTACCCAAGTGCAATAGCCACACACAGGAAAGTTCTTGATGACAAGATTGATGGAGAAAGAAAACATTAAGATCAACTGTAACTGGGCATTTATGTTTGCACTGGGTGTTCCATTTCTGGGACATGGAACTTGACACAGTTCTTACAAAGAAAGAAGGAGAGAAGTTGTTTCTAATTAGCAAAGCTTTGCCCTGCTGATTTAAACTACCATATTCATAAGACTAATGAAACCTAAGCCAGGATACCAGAATTAAACTCAGACCTACAGCAGGCATCAGAAGACCTATTGAGTGTCATAATGATCTTAGACAAAATAGAAACAGAACTTACGGATTAAAAAAATGATACAGCAAATATGTGTTTTCTTGGTAATGTGACTTGGGTAATCTCCAAATGGAATGTGTGAGCATTAAAATATTAAAGCCTTAAAAACCCTGAGGGTCAGGAACAGTAACACTGATCACACATTGTTTACACCTCATTGTTATATATTTCCTTGAAATCTACATTACAGCTCAGGATACCTGCCTCTAAGGAAATTACAACAAAGTTGCTGAAATTCTTACTACTTTATGCAAGACATGGGCCCAAATTCACCCTTATTCCTTGGATGTCCAGGAATTGTTGCTTGTAATATACCAAGCTCCTATGTATGGAGGTTTCTCTCTCTCTGTACATACCAGCTTTTGTCCTGACAGGACTTCCAGGAGTGCCATCAAGATTTTGCCATCTTGTATATCAATAAACAAGTCTTTCACTTTCAAAGGAGGCTTGCACTGTGAAGAAAAGAAACCAGGTAGTTTTTAAAGCAGTATTGTTTGATAAATCACCATAATTTCAGAGAGACAGAAGGAGAATTTTACAAGACAGAGATACAAGAAGTAAATCATAGGCTGCAGTAAGAAACAGCTGACTAATCTTCTCATCTGTGGCAATTCTATCCTGGCAATTAATGTTGGAGCTAAATCTGAAATCAGACAAGGAGTTATTCCAGATTTCCCATAACAGAATCTAACCCTAAATACTCTGCCTAAGAAATAACCATCCAAGGGTTGGGTGCTGATCCCTCAGGCTAAGACATGTCCAGCAGAAGCAAATACCACTTTATGCAGAAATTGCCCAAATCCAGCCAGCCACTATGTCCCTTCTCATGTGAAAGGCTTCTGGTGGTTCCATTCTCTCTCCCAGTACTTTCTAAGTACTTTAAAAAGCAACTTCTTGTATTGTGTCTCTCTTTTCTCAGCAAACTCCTCCAAAGGGAACCATCTCCTCACTTCACCGCGGTGTTGGTCAATGTGTGCACTTCGAGGCACACAGCCAAGTCAGCTCAGCCCTTACAGGGAGTCCCAGCTGCAGCCATTACACTCTGCTCAGGTGTCACTCACTCACGTGTCCCTAAAGAGCCCAATCTTTTCATCTTTGGTTGGGCAATGCACTTCTGTTCAATTCAGCACTGCTCCTGGCAACTGGGACTACACATTTTCATTACTGGTCTTCAATCTAGCCAAGAGTACTAAACTCCATGAAAAAAGAAAAGTATCTTTCATTTCAAAATTAAGTAAATTATCTGAAAGACTAAAATCCAAACACTTTCTATTCTTTCAGTACTTAAAGCAAGAACAAACAGAACTCAGAAATTCAGACTAGTCCAAATTATCCCATGACCAGCAGAGCCAGATCCTCTCGAAAGATGACCCAAGTGGGATCACATCAGAAGTTTCTTGAAGAAGTACAAGAAGACTTCATTGCTGCCTCTGAAAAAAAAAGCCACTCTGCAAGAAGTGCTTCTTTGAGGATAAAGGCAGAAGCCACCTTTCTTAGTGAGTGTCCTCAGGGAATCACCTGTAATTAAAGACAGCTTTGGTGAAGCTCTCATTGTTTACGTGGTTATGTTTATTATGCCACTTCCAGGAAAACATTAATATAGCAGAAGGCTTTTGGCCTTTCTCCAGAAAAGCATCTTTATTTGTTGAATCAGAGAGGAAAAAAATTTGTATGCACTAGAGAGAAAGCTGACTTGCCCACAAAGGTTCCAAGACTTCATACACCTGGCACAGCAGAATTAACAGCACCCCACAGCCTTTTTCATGATACACTTTAATTCCTTCTGTAAATCAAAGACCTTCTTTACAGTCACATATTTGACAACCCTTTCTGACAAGTTCCAAATCTGCAGCTAGTTTGAAGCCCTGGAGCCTGATTCACGGAGGCATAACACTGTCTTTGTTCTGAGAGGTCTTTGGGAGCAATTGCTAGTCAAAACATTTCCAACTAGCCTTATTCTGATTTTCCAGTGAGATTTAAGAGGATCCCTTTATGCCTTCAAAAACACTCACTGCAGAGTAGTGGACTTAAGCAACTATAGATGTGATGCCTTTCTTCTAAAACCCCTTTACTTTATTGTGTCTGAAATGCAACCACTTCTTAAGAAGCTTAAGAAGCTAAACTGAGTCAGCCCAAACCTAGTCCCAATCTGTACTTTTTGAAATTTAGCCACACGTACTAAAGCATTGTGAAGATCAAACACCAGTCCAAGTTAGGGTTTCGTCTAGATCAGGAAGCTGGTCTCATTCCTTGATCCTGCACTAAGCATTCCTGCTGTCTCAGTAATACCAGGATTTTTTTTTTCTCTTTTCAGCCTCAACAGCAAGAAAAACGTTCTCTGCCTGACAGACCACTCAGGAGAGGTGGTCCTTATCTACTATCAATAAGAATAGTAAATTAGGTTTAAAAGCCATATTATGGTGTCATTAAGAAACCATTACAACTTAAAGATATGATGTCCAAACGTTAGTTCTCTGATGTAAGTGGATATGTGAAGATCCCACCATATTGCCCCCCACAACATGACTGACAAGGAATAACTGTCTTCCATCTTCAAGTCTGGGATGAAGACAGGTTCTGAAGAACAGCTGTCTTTGGCCATGATTCCTCAGATGTTCAAACTTCCAGTCCAGGGAAGAACACAGACATCATCACCTCAGAGCCTCAACCATATTTGATTTTATGTGGGTGCATTCTGTGGCAATATTCTACCCTCATGGTAACAGTCAGTAGCATTAAAGATTTAAATGCATCTGAGATGATAAATGCCAGTCAAACAGTCATTGTGCCTGAAAACAAATGTTAATTAATCCAGAAATAGGCTTTGAGCTTCCCCTCATTCTCCTCCAAACATCTGTATGCACAGAAGTCAACTTTGTTTCCAAATTTTAACTACTTCAGAGGGAGTTAACTGCAATCTGTATATGGCTATGTCCTTGTATCCCAATATCAAGATTGTTTGTCAGTCTTACCTTTCCCAAATGCAGGTTTATCCATCTGGTAAAGGTCCTCTTCTGTACATTTTCGCGTTCGACTAGAAATATCAAAAACAAAAAACAGCATTTAAGTTTCCAGAAGAGGGAAAACTGCTAGGAAATTTCAGAAACTGATGCATGAAATAGTTAGAAGTCACAAGAACCCTGTGAATAAAACAAATCTATTCTAAATCAGGAGACACAAGGTTGAGTTTCAGTGTTTTATTCAATTTCTTTGCCCAGACATGAGCTATACATTTGCAGATGCATTTTGAAGGCAGGAGAAAGGAATTTCTCTTAGTTTTGCAATCTTCAATGTTCAGCTTCTGAGAGGTGAGCATTTATGTGCTGTGCACAGCTCTCCAGTGTTGCCACCCTCTGAGCAGGCAGCTTGACCCTTTTATGTCAATTCATAGGATTATTGCTCTGACACCCTCATGCAAATTGGGCTGGTGTGGATTCCAGTGTACTTACTTTTATGCACAAGGAAACAGGACCAACACAACAATTTTGTCTTCATATTTATAAATGAATGGAAAAGCCTCATGAAATCCCATCTTCCCAGTCTCCTAACTAGTACATTTAAAATCAGAATTCCAAGTCCCCAGACTGAAGAATCATTTTATTTATATTGCAATAAGACTAGGAGTGCTTGTTCATAGCCAGAAGTGCTGTGCACTGGGTGCTGTACAAACATCTCTTGGGCCAGCTGAAAAGTTTTTAATCACATCTGCCATTTCCTGAATCCATTTCCATAGTGAACTACGGCAAGAGTGCAAGGGGAATCATATTACTGACCAGCTTTCATTTACCTTCTAATATAAAAAAGTAAACCATATATTTAAAATAAATGAAGTAGACTGTCAAAGTAATATTTCACTTTAAAGACAATTATTCTCAAGTGGTTCTCAAGTTTCACTTGAATTAAGGAAATCTGGCAATTTATGAAAAAACCCCATTAAAACTAGTTATATGCTGTATTTCAATTTACTCATAGAGCGTATCAAATATATTTTAAAACCATTTTGTGTTTCTTCAGCCCTACAAAAACAGCTAACCTATCTACTGGGAAATCACATTCTGTAAAAGTCTGGGTTGTTTTTATTGGTCACACTGATTATAGGCCAAGCAGTAGCTTCTGTAAATCAAATTTTAATATTGTTCTTTTTGATAATTTTAATCAAAGGGTCAGCAGCCTCTAATCATATGTGTAATTGTTTTCCTTACTTTGATGCATTGGAATAGAGCTTTTCAGAATGAAGTACATCTGTCACTGATGGCCATTCAGGCCTTTTAAGTTGTCTTATTCCATAAAACCTGATTTTCTCCAAGATTGATTAAAAAAGTCATTACCCTTTAAGAGCTTTAGAAAACATAGAAAATGCCAAACCAATTATTGCTGTTGGCTTTTCTTTTAAAATGTCTTAGAAGAATGTGCAAAGATTTGAAACAGCTCTCTACAAATGAAACTGTAAATTATATTAGGATTCCACAGAATCTGTAAAACACCCACAGCATTTACCACCTACAAATCCCAAAGTACAATAAACTGAGAGATGTGTCACATATTTCTCAGTCTTTGCTTCCTTCAGCACTTCAGCCCCAGAACTGGCTTTCCATGCACTCACTCCCACAGCCACAGCTGAGCAGCACAAGTGCTGTGTGTCACCCAGGGTGTAACTTCCACAATCAAGCTGTTAAAATTAACCTTTGACAGTGGGTGGAGGTTAAGCCAGAATTGTTCCCAGATATACTTCTTTCTGTTCAAATACAGGTGTTGGTGCAAGGGGGAAGGCAGAACAGGCACAGGAGCTAGCAGCAGGTAACAGGGCCACCTATTAAACTTGTCTGAAATGCTTAGGAATGCTTGGAGGGGCACCAGTGCCAGGCTTCAGAAAAGAAAAAGGAGACCTTATCAAATGGGCTGGATATACAGATTTCCAACGTCAACCAAAATCAAAAAGGAAACACAAAAAGGTTCACATAAGCAAATATAATGTTTCCTGGTATCATCAGAGACTTGGTTTCTTGTCATATTTTTCACCAGTCACCTTGGCAACCTTCACTTTCAGTGTAAATAAGGATGAAAAAGAGAGCTTTGTTTATTTACAGATCATCCGTAAAACTGAGCACACACTCGCTCCTAATTTTGCTGCAGAAATTCTGCCATGATGCAAATTAGGAGCTGCACATATGCCTCAAAGGATGGGTGAGCCAAGCTGAGCCAAGTACTACTACTTTGGGAAGCTCACACACCAAACATTAAAAAAAAGGCACATTCAGGAAGGCACTTGCATACACAGACAGGTTTCTGAGATGAATCTGTCTCTTTGGCCAACAGCTTCTTTCCAGGAAGAGTGATGACCCCAGAATAGGCACTGTTTGATTCTGTAGCAACAGTAACTGGAAGGGGAAGAGGAAAGGAGCAGAAATGTTTTTATAAAAACCCTAAGGCAGACAAACCCCTGCTTGATGGCAGAGTTAATGGGAAAAGTTCAGCACAGGTATTTAGTGATGTGTGCCTTTAACTGCTGTTCTGCTCTGGCCTTGTGGACCTCCCAGTTTCAGTACAGCCCCTCTTCTCCACAGTCTTTTCATTTAAGATGATTGTAGAGACTCTATAAACTTTATGCAGTTTCTATAAATTAAATAAAATCTTTTTTTCTCCTTCACACATACTATTATATAAAAGTAAAGAAAATCATTCAAGTCCAGAGTTCCTATGCTTATGTATATAGTTTACTAAAACTGCATTGTGTTTACTGGGCAGCTAGAGAGCAATAACACTATTATAAAATAATAATTACACCCACCAAATGGCTGGCCTGCACACAAATCCTATACTGGAAAAGAAGGATGCCTGCTGTGAGGGTTGAATTGAAAGATGTAATGCTGGAAGGTAGTAAAAAGTCAGGAATTGCCTTTTTGATTCAGCTCAGCTCAGACCTTGACATAGGAGAAAAATTATGGAGACAAATTCTGACCACACATAGATGCTGGGTCTTCCACACTCTTCCAGTAAGCCCAACTACAACACGCTTTCACGGGAGGGTGTAAGAGGTATTTGTATCAAAGTGCATGGGTAGGGCACTGACAGGCATTAACTCCAATAGTTTATAGGGAAGGAAACCACTGGAGAAGGAAAATGTGAACTGTTAGGATGAGGAACCTATTGTACAACCCACACAGTTCTCCGCCCCACAACTGTGTCCTAGAGGACTGCAGAATTTGGCAGAATTTGGCTCAGCCCCAGTAACTGTACCCTAATCAGTATTCAATATTCACAAAAATATACTGCTTTGTAAAATCGTATGGCAAAGGCAACTAATTCATCGAAGAGTAAAACAGGATTAGTTCAAAAACCACATGGGCAAAATTCAAGGTTAAACTGCTAATGCACAACAGAGTTCAGCTGCTTTACTGTGTGGCAGTATTTCGTTTCCCATCAGTCAAGAAACTCCTCAGGCATTTTCTAATGCCATTTCTCCCCCTCTCAAATCTCCTCAAAGGTCACCACTGTTTGCATGTCCTGCAGGAAGCTGATCCCTAAGAGCCTCTACATTCAACGGCAAATTGGAGATAGCAAATATTGATTTGCTTTTAAATACTATTTATTCTGTTGTTGTAGAACCAGTTATGAATAATCCTCTGAGACACACCACCACGGGGCTGGGCACTTCAAGGAACTATGAAATACGGAAGCTGATTTGAGTAGAACACTTGTCAGTGTGCAGTTACATAGCTTCAGGAAACTGCTTGCATGTATGGATATTACTCCCAAAGCAAAGCAGAAGGTCACTTATATTTGCTTCCAAACCTATTAGCATTTCATCTAGGATATCATCATCAAATGACGTTAAAACTTTCACAACAGGCCAAGCTGGCTTGTAGATCCACTTACAACTTACCATCCGGACATCTTGCCAAGTTCCAGTTTTATAATAAGCACAAAACCCAGCTTCCTTGTTTCTACCACAAGATCAGCCTCTATAGATACGCTTGCTATTAACAAGAAGCAAATCTTCAAGAAGGAAAGCTGGTGTTGGCCAGCTAACTGTGACAGAGGATGCTTTAACCACCCTTGGCTTCAGAGGCAATAACTTGCCAGGATAATCTCAAGTAATTCACTTTGAAGTACCTAGTGGCCACCACAGAACCAGTTCGTAATGTGCACGACTCTGGATGTATCCCAGCACTTGCCAAAGTCTTTGATCTGGAGAAAATGACACTTCTTACTGAACAACAAAAACATATGGGAAAATGTATGATAATTAAATACTACAGCCTAACTCTAAAGTGCAACATGGTTCAGACACCCAAAGTCTTGGGAAATGTAAATTCCTCTCCTTCTGCCTTCCTCACCCCCAAGCCCCCATTCATGGAGTTAAACAATCAATCCATCTCTAGTGAGCACACACTGAACAATTCACTTTTAAACTCCAGGCCACTAAATAAAATGAGAACTGGGATTTTAAACTGGGCTTCATGGTGTTCCTGCATTGTGACGCAGCCTGGGTATTTCTGATTACTAGGCATCATACTAACAAATCTGAATACTCCTTTCTCTGCAAACAGTGTTCACAAAGAAAGCCCAACTGACCTCTTAGAAAACGTATTTTACCTAAAATCGCTCATTTGAGATGATGATAGATGCAAGTAATTGCCTACAGGTAAATAAAGACCACGCCATTAGTTACAGTGCGTGGTCAGGCACATACAGGATGTTGATGATAGATACTTAAACAACCCTAAGGAAGCACAGATCCTTGTCCGGGTGACCTACTGTTCAAACAAGATACGTGGGACAAAGCTCAGGTGCACAGCCGGAGGACAGAGCACATGCTAGCAACACATCTGACATGGGAAGGATGATGAAAAGTGTACTGTAACAAAAGTAAAAGGGGGGTGAGCAAGGGAGACTGGGTGTGGGGGTAGCAACTGACAGCAAAAGAACTGGAGAGTTTAAGATGAAATGTGTAAAGTAGGGCAGGGGAAAGTGCAATTGAACTTTGTACTTTTGTCTCATCTCAACGCAGTTACATTAAACACATTGAACTATGAATGCTCAGAGACATAATCTCTATTATATGTTTTCACAAGAGAATGAAAAAATAGCTCACAACATTCCATGTATACGGTGCAGTCCAGCAACACTGCTTCTGTGAGCACTCAGTACTTGCACATAAAAATCTCCATATTTGCAGGAGTGTGAATTTTAAAGGCTTAATCAAAATATAAGGAGTAATTTTAGCCAAATTGCCCACAAAATTAATTTTATAAGCTTATGAATTCCTGCAAATTCTCTATTTTCCTTGTGCTTAAGAAACCCCCAAACAGCTTAGAAGATTAATATAAATTTTCTGTTTGATCTATACAGGGGTTGAAGGCTTTCTTGTGTACCATATGCCAATTTGATGTAATCTGGAGCACATGAAATATTAAATCTTAAAAACTCTGGTTTTCTAAAGGAAACATTAACTACACTATATAACATGAGTCTGCTCTCAAGTTACCTCTTATGAACAGGGCCTCTAAGCCCTCCAGATGAAGTGGTTAAGTTAATTGTTTGTTGAAACTGACCCATTTATTAGGGTCCTTATTAAATTTCTATGGCAGGTGTTGAAAGTTAGAGGCTTTTTCATTCCATCAAAGTTGCAGAGTCCAAGTTTTATTGGTTCAAAATTCTTTAAAACTCAGGTTGGTGCTGCACAACACAAACATTGTTAGATCCCAAGCATTACATTTTCATTAGCTGCAGCTAAACAGGTTTCTTTTGGACTTCAGTGTCTGGTTATAGCAAAATATTTACTGCTGCAATTGGTATATTAAGATTACATGCACCAGATAAATATTACAGGATGAATATGAGATTTCTAAAAAACTCTTAGTGCTTCAATCCTCATAATGTCTGAGACAGATGTTTCTCTTACCAAAGAACTAGATGAATTTACTTGTAAATACTATTCGGCTTTGGAAGAGAAATCCTACATAAAATATTACTATTAGAGCTGATAAAAATAGCTTCCAATAAGAGGGATTTATATTTTCCCTTGAAAACTAATTTAGTAGTGGCAGATGGTAAAGTTTCCCCTCCATGTACCCTTCAATCACAAACCAAACATCTTTGTTTGCATGACTCTTTATAGACATAGGAAATGTTATTGAACAGATTAACAAAATTTCTCATTTACATACCAGGAATGTTATGAAACAAAATCTGACAAGGTGAAAAAAGAGAAATACAATTCTGTTCTGAACTTGGAATGAAACAGACATCAGTGTTTACTGTGAAGATTGCTGTACCCAAATAAAGTATTAATTAGGTTAAATTCACTGGGTTTGAAATTGATCTAACAAGTGACTTAAGTGTTGATCCAGCAAGGGTTTTCAGGTTCTGCAGAGCACCTCTTGTGGTTTATTACACACTGTTCAAGGATCGTAATACCTCCTTCTGTATATGAAAAGAAACAGGATTTGCTGTTACCAGGGATTGCCATTAGGAGAAATGTAAAAACAACCAACAACGTCATGGTTCAAGAGCTGTTCCTCATGCAGAGTTCATGATGTTCCACTGCTGTTTGCTGCACTAGTACTGTTTTCTCCAAATGGTTCACCTCCTGGGACTGCTAATGTTTCTCAAAGGGACTGTGGTCTCCAGCTCTGCAGTGGGCAAAATATCCCACCCCTGTCATTGCTGACATACTGACCTCCACTTTAAAGCACAATGCTTTAAAAGCACAACTTCAATTTCAACCTCTTGCATCTTTTCTACCTACTTGAGTATATCCGGTCCAATTCTCTGCACTTGCTCAAAAATAAAATCAGGAGTACCCTTCTGAAACTAACAAAATCATAGTTGCCACGTTCAGCCAGGTACCAGTTAGCCCTATCTTATCAGTCAGAGAAATGGCTCTTGAATCAAGTTCACATTGACATGGTTTTACAAGCACAGATCTTTTCCTCCCACATGGAGAAGAATATCCCACAGCCATATCAGTATCTGCACCAGTATCTATGTATCACTTCTAAGTGATCCCTGGCAAGGTCTCCATTCTCATCCTGTGTCATCTAAAATGATAAATACATCATCTTCCAGAAACCATCCTACATCCAGCAAGTAAGGGCTAGTCACAGAGTCCAGTCCATTCCATCTCCACTTTGCATTTACCTTCACTAGTTACGGCAAACCTAGAAAGCTTAAACTGTGAAGCATTGCTTATTCTTCACATTTTTTCATTTCCAGAGAGGGGAAAAAAAATCCTTTTGGCTAGTTAACTTTGTTGGGACACCACAATCTGAAATGCAGTATGATATTCTGCTATATATCAGCTCTGACAGCAGTGCTAAAGCCCGAATAATTTGAGATGTGCAAAGAAGCCAAACAAAACCCAAATTATGGGTGAGGGTTATTTCTTGACATTCAGAATCAGATGAGAACTAGCACCTGCCCAGAGTCCCACTGTTTCCTATATTTGTCCGTTAATGTTAATATGTTGGCAGTTAACTGTATTTTTATGCATTTGAAACCATTGTAATTGAATTTGTGAGTAGAATGAAGAAAATGCAGGCACAGGGGACCGGCAACACATCCACTTTCCATAGAAGAGTCCCAGGCAGTTTCCTGAACTTCTTTAGACAAATCAGTCTTTAACACAAAACTTGAACTCTCACTATTATTAACCAGGATCTTTAAACCACCACAGGATAGTACAGAAAGGTTGAGACAACAACTGCCAGAGGTGTATAATCTTCTTTGGAATTTGCCTTTACCTGTGGGAAACTTAGTAGTTTCATTTTCTCAAATCAGGTAAGGAAAGGCAACCACAAATGTGTCACAAAACTACCTTGCAGAAGCCCTGAAATCACAAAGAATTGCTTGTTGGGGTGCCGATGGTTTCTGGATTCCTCTTTTCTGCTTCCCCCACTCTCCCCAAACACCTTGAGATTACCCAGCCAGTACATCAACCAAGGAATGCTTACAAAGTCTTCTGGACACCTCCAAAGCACTAGAAGAGGTTCAGAAGTAAAACTTAATTATATGTGTGCAGTACTGCAAGAGCAGTAGTAAAAGCCAGAAAGAGTAACCCAGTGCAGGGACCACCAAAACCTACTGATGTGCTCAAGAAATGGAGCGGCCTCAGATGGGTCTCCCTAGTGAGAAATACTATCCAGAATCACACTGCCTTCTGTCTCTCTTCCACTTATTCATCCTTTTAATGTCTCTTATCAAAGCCAATAAGCAGCACAGAAGAAATAGAGAGAGTAGCATGGTAATCAGGTGAATATTAGAAACATGCAGAAATACATGCAACTCTAAGAGCAAAAGATTGAAGAGATTTATGGAGATTAATATTAACTAGAGAAAAATCCTCTGGCTATGGAGGAATAAGCAGATACTTTGTTCATTGTGGGCCAGACACATGATCTGAAGTAGAGGGTACAAGACTCTTTTGGAGGGACAGAGAGGAAAACAAAACCAAAAACAACATAAGAGGCAGGAGCTACACTATATAAGGTGCTGTATTGCAGCACAAAGCAACCACCATTCAAAACTGGATGAAGGCAGACTGTAAGCTGCCAAAGTTAGATTAAAATGGATAAAAGCAGAACCAAAGTAGAAATCCTTTTTAAGATGCACTTTATAAAATGCAAGAGCCTAGCAGTGATCAGTACATGCTTCTGAGGAGTTGCCATTCGACGTAAATGACCTGTTGGGAGGTATTCTAGGAGGCATCAAGAGAGATACTGCTGCTTTTCTAGGAAAGGGTAGCTGCCACAGGAGAAGTTAAGGGCAGACCAAGGATGGCAAAATTCTGAGTCTTCAGCGAGGTCAATCATGCAGTCTCCCCCACAAGACCCCAAGTCTGGCCCCTCTAGCACTAACACAGGCTTTGTGGGCAGCACAGCAGAAAACCTGGTCCCCCTCTGCATCGTGGTGAGCACTGCTTTAGGTAGCACAGGGAACTGTGAGCTGCAAGTGCTGGGCATTATTCTGGGTGATGCTATCCAGCTACCAAAAGTGAGCAGAGAAATTATTTTTCTGAAATCAGTAGCAGTCTTTCTTTTGCTCCAGCAGGCTTTAAGACCTGGTTATAACGTATGAAGATAGTTCAGAAATAGTATTGGCACAGCTTACCAATTAATCAAAACTAGAAAGTATCAGACAAAATCTTGGACTGGGTTTGGATTAAGGCTGACAGTAACACTCAGAATACCAGTTTTTCCTGAGTCTCCCAGAACGTGGAAATGCAGCCCTCAAGTGACTGCCTGATGTTCTTGATGGGGCTCCACATTTTTAGCTATATCTTTGAAGGCAGGTTTCAACAAATCTGCCAGGATGAAAACCCAAGGAAGAGCAATGTGTATATGAGCTCTCTTGTTCTGAGGATCCAGCAGTGGAATAGTACCATTTTATGTCATTAAACCAGTGAGCTGTAGACACTTCATGCATCTTCAACACAGACACTCATATGCCTCCTCCCTTTGTTATTAAATAGTCCACCTGTAGCTTCCAGGACAACCATCACCTCTCTACCTCGCTATTTTTTGCAACTCTTTTCCAAATTTCAAATGAGAACATGTCAGGAACCATGAAAATTCACACTCTGTTCTTCATAGTCAACATGGAACATCCACTCAGAAGGAAAGGCAAATGTAAAAGGACTTGGATTTAAGAGCCAAGCAAATATTTGTGTTGTTAATATGGACATTTCCAGAAACAAAATTTATCAGAGAGACATTCCTCATGTACAGTATCGCCCATAGCAAGAAGAACTTATTTCAAGTATAAACCTGTTACTACCTAACTATACTCTGTGTTTGCACTGTACTTTCAATCTAATCAGCTGTGTCATCCTCCTTATCAAACTTTTCCATCCTCGGGGACAAGACACAGCAGTGTCTTCTGTTACAAAGAAGCAAATAGGAGCAGCAAGAACTTCAGGGACTTACTATCACACAAGCAATAAGCCTTTCCTTTAATACACTCCACAGTGCTCATATGGCATCATCACATCTTTCCAAAAGTCAAGCTTAAAATAATAATAAAAAAAAAAAACCTCATGGAAAGAACATGTATTTTGTTTCTTTGAACTGTGCCCAACATGCGTAACGATCCCTCCCAAGATGTGTTTAAGAGAAACACTTCAAAACAGGACGTACGCCATTTATTTGCTATATTACCTTGTACTCAGAAGATGCTAATCTGATATTCCAGAGAAAGGCTGACCTTCCAATATATGTCATAGTCCCTAGCGAGAGGAATAAAGGCATTTTGGCAAGAGAGGGAGGGCCAGGACAAGAGAGGTTGTCAAGACATGTTTTGGTAGCAGAGCTGGCCTACTGTATGCAACAGCCCCCTGGCCCAAGAGCACTGACATATACAAACAATATCACATGAGCTCACTCTTGCTCCCCACATTGCACTGCCTTGCATCTCTCACCCCAAGCCCTAACAACAGGATTCTGGTTAGTGCATGTTCCTCCTGATTTTTTATCCATTTGCCATATCAAAGAACTGGAATGTTGTGCAATGGGAATAACACAGAGCATGAGGGCTTGTTGCGGACCACTTTTGAGCTTATTATTTACCTATTTCCTCTGTTAATGAATCCTTTCTTTTTGTATGGTATGTCTTGGCTTCCCTCATTGCTGTTTCATTCCTGAGTTCTGTGCCCCACCTTCCCCTTGTCATTCAGTTTGCCATGTCCCCTCCCCTGAGCTCTGCACCCCCTCTCCTTCTAGATGCTTCCCTGTTATTCGGTATTCCATTGGTTTGTGTAAGTCACCTCACTCCCTTCCCCCTATCAGTTGAGCTCACNACCTCTCGGAACTCCACACGGAAGCGTCCCTCTCTTCCCACCTGGCTCGCGGTCTCTCCCCTGCTGACGGGGCGTCGCTGCGCTCCGCCGGCAGCAGCTCCGCTGAGGACACCGCTGCAGACGCAGCGAGGGGATCCCCGGGCTGACCCCGCGAGCCTGTCAAGGGCTGACAGCATTCCTGCTGCTGTTAGGACTCAGAAGAGCTCTAATCAATCAGCTTCTGTTCTGCCTCTTTTTCCTCTCTCTGACAGGCACACCTGCCAATTTCAGCGCAGAGGAATGCCAGTATGTGCTGGATATAGTTAATAGGTGATACCCCCACCTTCTTTAGGCCTCCAGTTACCTTTAGAGCTGGAACGTGCATGCTCTCCAACAGGAAAATCAGTACCTTAGCCTCCATTTCCCTTCATCCATAGGACATGAGATAGATGGATGAACAACAGAAGAGGACAGTGAGGACATCGCTGCTGTCAGGACTACACACTCCAGTTACTTGTGGCAACTGAGCTGGACAATACAGTAAAATAGGAAAAGACAACAAAAGCTTAAGAAAGGCTTCACTGCACACAGACCGTGATGTCTGAACACCTTGTCACCAACACTGAGCTCAGGTGAGCTAGTACAAACACGGGCATTGCACTGCGGGTGACGGGATGACAAGATCTCCTCACTCACGCCCTATGCTCAGACCTAGAGACTTCAAAGCTGTTTTAGGACTGTTTGTATATGACTTGTATAAGATTGTTTTATACAATCTTCTTAGCTCAGGTATGTCACAGAGCTGTGTTGGAGCCAGGACAGAGCCATTCTGCCTTTGCATAGTGCTTTCAGCTGAGAAGCCTTTGCAGATGGTCACGGTCCTGTGCAGCAATCAGTGCCTTGCCTTGCTCATGCCATTCAGCAACTGCTTAGTTTTTAGAGCCTGGTTTTAAGTTGAGAAGCTTAACTCTTGTGTGGAGTTTCTACTCCTTACAGCTGTATGAAATGATTTAAAGCAAACGAAACATTTCAGAAATATGAGACATGACTCATGGATTTTGAGAGCCATATCCCCAGTGTGTGTCATTTCGAGATCATGGACACACATTATTAAGAATTCCAAGGACTCTGGCAGGCCTGAAGTGTGCATGGCAATGAGCACCATCAAAGCACTTGCAGCACCCGTTGTACAAGCAAAGTCAGACCAGAGGACTGAGTAATCATGACTAAAACATGATCATACAGTCAGTTCCCCTCAGGATTAGAAACACAATGAAATCTTCACGGAGAAAAACAAATCAGGAATGCAACAACCTGATTGCAGCCTCTTGGATGGCAACAGAAAAACAACAAGTCTTTAAGCAAAAGATGCTACTTTGAAACGGAGGTACCATTAAAAAAAAAAAAATTACTCCCAATGCAAAACAGCATTTAGAATCTGCTACAAAATATTGCTAGGAAGGTCATGGACACCAGAGTATGACCTCTATCAAAAAATCCCATGTAAAGTATGTCAAGGAGAAGGCTCAAGATCTTAAATGGTTGAAGGAATTCCTTTCCGACCTTGGGCAAATTTTAATGCTCTGTGCTTCTCATCTCTAACAGTGGAATCATTCACACTTTGAAGCCAACTTGAGACTGAACCCACAAACACTGACTGCAAAGTCAGGCCCTAATGTTTAGAAAATAAGGAATTCATAAGATTACTTTCATGATGCATCTATCCAACAATACCACAACTGCTGACCAGTAACATCATTTGCACAGCCAATTAAGGAGTGCCAACAGGACTTGATACAACAGTGTGCCTCTCTTGTGCTAGTTTTGTTTGCACCTGTATAAAGACTGACCCCAGTGCAGTAAAGTTGTAAAGACAGAAACACGTTTTATCTACTAACCCTGGAAGTTACTGATACTGGATTTAACAAAGGAGAAAATGTTACAACTGAACTTCATCAGCAGGTCATTCTTCCCTTGTTCACCAACACTGCATTCATAAGAAAATCACCAGAAAAGTCAGGATGGGAATTTTGTTTTAGTGTAACTTCACAAACACTTTTCATGGTTACCCTTTAGTTTATTTTTTCCATTAATAATTATGACTGCAATTTAGCTGTAAGAACAGCTTTGAAAATATACCTTCTCTATTTCAATTTATTTCTACAGCTGCAGAATTACACTGTTTAACTTTGCTTTCTTAAGTGGATTTCCTTTGGCTTTGGCTTCCATTTAGTAAAATGACGAGTTTACTGAAAACAGCCTTTGCAGTTTCAGTGGATTAGTGTGGTAAATCCTAACTTGATTGAAAAATAACTTCGTTCCATGTTGCTTTACTGCCAGTCAGCTCACACTATTGCCTACAGCTGCATCTGGCCGACAGACCGGTAATTTCACTTTTTGTTTGTTTTCAAACAGTCAGCAACAGCAACACCAATAACATGCACACTCTTCATTTTTACGTTCTGTGATGTGTGCAGAGTAGGTAGGAATCCTCCAAGTGGAGACATTGTCAGAAGAGGGCTTTGCTGCTCTGCTGGAGATCAGCAGTTGATAAAAGCAAAGAAAGCATGTATGGACCAAAGACAGCAATATAATTACTTAAAATTCCATGCCCGATGAAACACGTGGGTGGCAGTTAAGTACAAAAAGCTTGCCAGAAATCCCTAAGCACATAATTGAATCAGGATTTGATGCTATGACACCGCAACATGCTGCACACCTCTTTAAGGCCTGCAGAGCCTTCATCCCTCACTCATGTCACATCCTTAAGCGTTCTGGGCACAGCTGTGTTCCACAGAGCCTCTTCCTTGACAGCACCCACAGCTCAAGATAAGCATCAGGTTTTAGCTTTTATTTGTCTGCTAAAACAAACAGACTTAATCTGTAGATAATTTCATTATAAATAAAATAATAAATAATAGTTACTCTGTTCTTTCAACACTGAAAATGTTTAATTTTATAGCTGTTTTTTGTAGGATGGTCACATTAAACCTCACACGTGTAAGCAAACAAAGATTCTTTGACATTAACAGAAGAGAAGAAAGGACCATGGGTCATTTAAATTCCCAAGACAAATCTTGTCTGCTTTTCCTTCCTTGGCCAGAAAATTAAAAATGGAGATAACTGTTGACTCTTACAAATGCCAGTATTGGCTCATATGTCTCTGCTGGAAAAATAATAACCAATTGATTTACTTCTGTGACCACTGAACATAGGATTTTAAAGCTTAATTATATAAATCCTTCCACTTACACACTTTCAGACAACTCTCTCCATTAAAAAAAAAATTTAAAAGATACAGTCAGGTATGGAAGTACAATTATATAGCAAAGGACATATTTTTGTAACAGACAACATCCAGAGAAGTAAAAACTTCAAGTTTATGAATAGATTAAAATTTACAAACTAATGACAAAAAGTACTTAGACAAGTTCATAGTATTTACAATTTCAACAGAGATCTCCTTCCATAAAGAACATAAACTTTGCTCACTAAGTAAGATACAGCAGTCTTCCAGAGAACCTCCCTGGTAAGGAAGCTGCCAATGGGTTAAGAGATGAAGCCATCTGGTTTCAGAAGGAATTGCCAGTCAAAGGAAAAACTTTCTGCTGGTATAAACTGACCATTTTCCCCTGGGTTTTTAGACTCTTATAAAATTGATCCATGCAATTTCAGGGTCAAACCTGAAATTATCACTATACTGATTTTACAAACAAGTTACATTTGATTGATTTGTCTGATGTCATGCAAGAAGCCAAGTTATGTCTCAAGCCTTGCGCTTTTAAATCAAACTTTCCATGGTATGCCAGGATATGCTTAGAAAGCAATGATTTGATCGGAATTGCTATGCAAGAGATGGATCATTAAAATGCAGCTTGTGTGGGCCCTTTTCTTAATGAAATCCACCAAGATACTGAACTCCACAGTTAAAATAGGTTTTACCAGATAGTTTTGGAGCGAATGAATTTGGAGCAGAATGTACTTGCTATAAAAAGAAAGGGGTGGAAAAAAGTCCTGAAACTTAACATTTGTCCCAAGAGTCACATAAAATTTCAAGTCTCAGGGTTGTCTTCCAGGGAAACGAATGTTTCCCTGGAAACACGTTTCTAAATGCAGTTGCTCCACTCACATCTTGTACTAACAGTTTGTTCTTCAAGTACGGAGATGGGCTAATCAGTGCTGAGTTAGTATCCCCAAAACTTGCCCACTCTAGTCAAATCCCACAATTTCTGAGGATCCACCTATTTTTAATAACTTAACAACATTACGTAAGAAATCTAACCTGTGGTTTAAGTTACTTCCAAAAGTCAATGCATGCAAGTCCTCATCTCATATTTTTGCAGTAGCCCCTAACACATTTTTAACCTCTGGCATAAAAATAGACATGCACTACTGCTAATTACTCCTCAAGTCTGAGACAGCTGGTGCTCAGCCAGGTACCAGAGGCATTCCAGGAAAGGAACTGTATCCTGACCTCATATCATGCCTGGCAAACTGGAGCACCAATCACTTTTAGAAGAAAGATCCAGAGCTGTTCCAGCTAAGCTATGATGAACTACACATTTCTGAGGAGCTCCTGGGAATTAGTGGAGGAAATCTGTGAAGTCACCATGGTGTGTGGTTTCAGGAGGAGGAAATCTGTGAAGTCACCATGGTGTGTGGTTTCCCTCCTTACCCAGGCACTAGTTTGGTCATTAATAAAGCATAAATGCTGGTGAATATTTCACTTCTAGAGTGCAAGAAGAAAGAGCTGCATATTTCCAGCATTCCTTCTGGTTACCCTGTGTTGAACTTCTTGCCAATATCCACCTACAACTAGGAGGCAGTACTGGTCCTGGCATGTTTCCTAACAAGATCTCCAAGTTGCCGTGGATTTGGCAGAGTGTAATTGCTGTCTTGTGTCTCTGCCTAGGAAGAGCTCACTCTGAAAAAACGTTGATAGGTGATACCAGCCTTTGCCCTGTCATCTTTATGCTTTACCAGAACAGAGGTGCTGGAACACATCACGCTAATCTCTTGTGACTACTTACCTGGCAGATGGATATTTTTGGTGACAAACAATTCTTTTATCTTTTGATACAAGAGTAAGATTATTTTATCTGAAGAAACAAAGACTTATGATTTGACAGAATAATATTTTCTCCTTGTGTGAGGTGTCTCATGAGTGGCACTGAGAGACTAATTTGCTGTCTTTCCCAGCAAAAGAACTAAGGAGCATCAAATGAAAACACCAGGGCACAGGTTTAAAAACAAAACTATGGGAATTGCCTCTTCACATAGTTGCACGTAGTTGCACTTTGTAAGTCCTCACAGCCAGACGCTGAGGATTCAACACATTTTGTGAGAGCTTAAGGGGAGACACAGTCACAGAAGGAAAATTCACCAACAAAATCCCTCCTGGCTCTGGAAGTCCCTGTTTTGCAAATGGTTGCAGACTAGATGAGGAAATGGTGAAAACTCTTGCCCTTTTCTTTTACTAACTAGGTACCCCTTTGGCAATTGTCAGAGAGAGATACTTGGCTGGGCAGACCTTTGTGTGAGTACATGCCTACAGCACATTGTCCTATCAGGTACCACAGTGGATGAGTCTCAGCTGTAGGACAGGTCAGAGAGAGCCTGGACTGAAGGCACTCTGACATATTCTAGGCTGAAGCAAAAGACCACTTTGGATAAAAGGCCCTGGGAGGTAGAGAAAAAGTGAGAAACCCTTGCATTTTCATGCTTGTATAGCAATTAGAAGGCAAGAAGCTTCAATTTCCTTTTCACTGTTGCCTGCTCTGTCCAGTCTAGAGTCCACTACTGCAGATAAGTAGATGATTGTTACCACACTTGACATGTATTTACGGTCTTCTTTGCATAACCTTGTATGGTCCCACCCCTAGATGGACTGAAACATTAAAAAGAAAAAAAAATCAGGGAGAAGGAAGGACCTGGATAAAACACCCCTTTTGGCTACCTGCTCCAACAGCCTTTCACTCACTTTTACTGATAAAAAGTAACACACCTTGTTAAAGTCAACCGCTTTAACAAATTACTTTATTAATTTAAAATGTAATAACCTATTTATAAAACAGCTGGCCTTTTTAAACTAGCTGTCTGTTAATAAAACAGCCCTGAAAAATTTCTGCAGTATACATCTTAGAGGGTGTAGCTATCACAGAGCTCACGGGTGGGAGAGAATTATTTTCATCCCAAGCTGGACACACAGAAAACCCCTACAGTAAGCATAAGAACCAAAGTAAATAAATAGGTCTCCTGTCACACCCTGAAGGTTGCCACCACCCAGTGCTAGCCAAGGAAAGCACATTCCAGATACGGGGCCCTTCCTGACTGCCACAATTACTCCCAAAAACAGGTCTAATCCATCAGACTCCAGATCTCTATGGGAAATCAAAAGCCAGAAATAAAGTCAGGAAAGTAACACAAAATTATTCTCAGACAGGTCACCACAGAGAATATTTTTAAACCAGAAACAGTCTGCTCAATGTGGGCTAGAAGCAAAGAGCAGTTACTTTCTCTTACCCTCATAGTGAGCACTATTTCACTGATGCCAACATCCTCGAGATTTATTTCTCCATTTCCTTGCAGATCTGTTCATCTTAGCCTGACCCCTAATTGCTTTCAATTTCCATTTGAAAATGCCACTTCTGCCTGCTTTGCCTAGGGCTGTCCCTGCTTTCCCTTGGGCTGACTAGGTTGTATGAACACCCCTCTTCTTTCCCTCCCTTCATCAGGAGAGCTTTTTGTAGTGAAGTGCAGGTTTGCTGAGCAGCTAGGGATATGGAAAATGCTGCTATTAAAGGTTTTCCCAACAATGTAATTGCTTAACAGACAAGGTCACTTGCTTTACACATCAACTGAGTGTTTCAAAAGAAACCTGCTGCTTCCAGGGATGTCAGCACCTACATCCAATGTTCTTGCCTTTGGCCTGTAAAAGCATCCTGGAACTTTTGGAATAAGCTTTGGGCAAAGAAGTTATCAGTCAAAGACAAGAAGAAAGAATTTTAAGCAAAGAATTTGACTCTGATAAATTCTGTGGGTGTGGTGATATATGAGAATGTTCTTTCAATTTAAAGCCTCTCATTGCTGCCTCTGTTCTTTTCTGAGAGGGAAAAAAAGGTGTTTCTTAACTGATACGTTTTTCAGGACTTGCACCTGGAGGAAAAGATAATACCACAGTTATCCGAAAGGACTCTGTGTTCTTACTGAGGAAGCAGCTCAGTCCCCAAGTGCTGTAACTACTCATGACCTACACACAAGGTGCATATCCAAGCACTTTTCCCACAAAGCCACCTGTGCTGCATTCCCAAGGACACATCCCCTTCAGTCTGTCTGCCACCCCTTGCAGTTCCCGGGCAGGAACTTCTCATGCTGTAGTCCTTAAACCTCAAATGATCTGCATTGGTCTGGACACATTCATCAGCAGTTTCTAATCGTTTGGAGACTTTGTATTCACTTTAGACATAGAGGTGAGAAGGTAGAATTGTTTTGCACTAAGGAATGCTGTCAACAATCCAATTTTGGAGAAGACCTTTCTTAAAAAAGTTTATAGTTTCTCAAGTTGTAACACGGATCAATGAGAAGCTGATGGCCAATTATGTCACACCTGAATTTTTGCCTTCAGTTTGGAAGCACCAACTCAGGCTTTACATTTAAATGCCCTTCTGGTTCTTGCTTGAAATTGTACAAAAACGTCCCTGAAACCAACTTAGACTGTCTGCAGTTTTCTGTACTGAAGAGCTTCACAGGTGTTCGAGCTAGCTCTGCACACCAGTATGCTCATTCGTGGGTGAATGCTCATTCCAGTGAAACCCTCTGCCCTGAATGGAGTTGGTGCTATGAGTAATATCAGACATACCAGTCCTTGGAAGTGGATCATTTTTGTCCCCTACTCAGCTGCTTTAGAGGAAAAAGGAAGCTCCTTCCTCATTATGGAGTTTCAGGCCCAGTGAGGCCTAATTCAAACCCACACGTCCTCTGGATGCCCATTTGCAGATGCACATCCTTGTGCTCCACATGGCCCCATCAGCGTCCCACATCACTGTCCCAGATTCGTACCCTCCTGCCAATTCTTCTCAGAACTGCAGAGGTGCTCACAGCTAACCCAGTTCTGTTGAAATTATCCCCATTTGCTGAATCACCTGTGCAGCCACAGCAGCCGAGCCATGGCAGGAGGTCCTGGGGTGCAGCAGCAAAGCGGCTCCTGGAGCAGCAGTGGAGCACCATCCTGCCCGAGCCCGGCATCCCAGAGCCTGCAGGCACCAGGGCTGCCCCACGGGACTCCTGCCAGCCTGGGGCATGGCGGGAATTGCCCTCCCTTCCCCCCCATTTGCCCCAACCTGCAAGTTTTACCCGATACTTCGTGTGCCACTGTCTAACGTATGCGCACTGGATAAGATGCTACTTTTTCTGTCTTTGTTAATCTCTTTGAGCTGCTTTAATTGCAGCCTGGAAGCTTGTTCCAGACTAGTGGCTGGCATTATTTTATCCTTTCCCTGAAGAGTTCAGCTGCCTTTGCAATTTACAGGCATTTCTCTAGGGCTGAATCTCAATTTTTCCTGGGATATGGAGTCACATGTCCCACAGATTATCCCACCATCCATCCTCCTTCTGCTTCTTGAGTCAAGTCTGAAAATAAAAACAATATGCACACTCCTCTCTCCCCAAAAAGTACATTCTATCCCATTAAAAATTGATGCAGCATGTACTTTGAACAGCAGAAATAAATCCTGCAGATTCACCAGCTTGTCATTTGCTCCCCCATTCTACCACTAGACAATAATATTAAAGTGAGGCTTTTTAATTTTTTTTTTTGCCATGGTCCTCTCTTCACTCAGGCTCTGTTACTTTTTCCACATGCAAGCAAGTATTATTTGCCAAGGAGCCCCTTTTTCCACATAGTTTCTACTGATTATTTGCTTCTATTACAGATATAAAGTACCAGAAAATATAATGTTTCAGAAAAGATGAGAAAAAGCTGGTTTCAGAAACACCTCAGCTAATCCCAAGACCATCTTGTCTTGTGTCTCACTAGGTGCACACAGACTCTTGTGGGGCTCTCCAAATTCCTCCCCTCTGTAACCTGGGTTTCTTCCTCAAAGGTGAACACAAACTGATCCATGTTGCTTTTGAGCAGTTCTTGTGTTTCCTCATAAACATGCTACATCTCTGTCTCTTTTCCAGGCTTGATAATTTGACATTCAGTAGGAATGTAACTTTACACCACTGTGTCAAAAATTCATCTCCTTTTATTTGAAGGGCAAGGAAAAAACATGGGTGAAGATCACAGACACTTTTATTTTTTTCTTCATGTGTGTGAAAGGCAGATGGAAAAGCAAGCACAGCAGACCAATATTGTAAATAATTCAGGGACATAAAAGATTCCTCTACAGAAGCATCATTATGTTTTAAACTGCTTTCAGTTTAAATGTTTTCAACAATTAGGAAACAGCTGTGCAGGCCACTTCATTTAAAAGCATCACTCTCATCAATAAGCACAGTATTCCTCATCTGACTAAATGCTATTTATTAGGATTTCCAAAAGGACCACTGACTCCTATTGTATAATTTGGGTACGACTCCTTAATAAGATTAATCAGCAGCTCAGAGCTGGTGGGAAGTGTGCAAGTGTGATACATCAAAAAGAACCATGCAACTGCAGTGTGATGGAAAACCCAAAATCCTTTCCATGCCAAAAGGATTCTGGGTGAAAAGAAGGAAGAAAAAACCCCAAAGATTTATGCACATTATTAAGTAAATATCAGTCTGTAGATTTTATCTTTGGAGTAATGTCAGCATCTCAGATATTTTTGTAGCTCCAAAGATGTAGCATCCAATTCAATTCACTGAAGCATTAAGCTTTTGTAAGTTCAGGTTAAAGTTACACTGAGCTGTCAATTGTTTTTTGAAAATGCCAAGTGTACTGAGTTTTACTGAATCATAATCCATTAGATCTGTTGATTTTTTTAAACCACTCCATTCTCTCTACCTATCAGAATGAACTTTTCTATTACAAACCCCCAAATCTAATACTGTTACATGCAAAATATCCTTAAACTGTGACTGGGATATAAGACCTGTAGCCACATCTGCAGAGAGACACCTGAAGAGTCCTCTCCTGTCACAAAAGCAGGAAAAGGATACAGAGGTGCCACAGGGAGACTGGTGGTATTCACAGGAAAGGACAGATAACCTGGTGCACCTCTGGAGCCCAAAGCATTATTTGAAGATTTTGGGTCACCTACATGTTAGGAGCCCAAGCAATATACCTGTTGCCTAGCAAACCATTGAAATTACTCAATGGGTATTTCTTTAGTAAGCTGCCAGTGTTTTCTGGATGTGTTTGTTTAAGTTTTTAAAATAGGATTACTTTCATCATCTTCTATTCCTTTGTCAGTTTAGTTTTTACGTTGCATTCTGAAACAGCTGAAGTACTTGCTCAAAGCTTTCAGAAAAACACACTCCTACCCTTTCAACAAATGTCATTTTTAAACATGTATTGATGTTCCAAGACACATGACAAGAAATGCAATTAGAGACACTGTGATTTTCCCCAAATGCATTCAATTTCTCTATTCCCCACCGTAACTTGGGTCCCAAGTGTAAGTTATGTAATTTTCCCAGAAAATCATTCAGAAAGATACTCTTAACGCTGGGTTGAGGCTGTTTTCCCTAGCCAAGAGTTTGCCTCCTAAAACCTTTTCAAAGCAGAGTCAATTTTTACTTCATTATCTTCAGAGATAAACATCATAACTTGATAACATAAGCAGCAAAGAACAACACTGTAGTTCAACAGTACAGTAAATCCATCCTAAAGCTTGTTGGAACCAAATTTTTTTTAAAACCCACATCATACAAAATGCCAAATGAATATAATCTTAACCTAGAAGCTTTATTATGTAAAAAAAGTTGCAAGTTAACTTCATATCTCCAAGTTTAGATCACATCAGTTATTGTCTGATGTTCTGCAGCCAGCAGGTCAGTGCAAAATTATCATTGCATGTTCTGGCAAATGCAGCAGAGAAGTGAATGTGAGCCCATGTGTGATCTCGATTACTTCTGCATTGTTTTATTGTACAGTAAATTATTACAGTAAATTATTGTACAGTATTGTGTTTCCTCATAAACACACTACATTTCTGTCTCTTTTCCAGATTTGATAATTTGATATTCAGTAGGAAATTGTGTCAAAAATTGACCTCCTTTTATTTGGAGGGCAAGGAAAAAATGTGGGTGCAAATCACAAGCACTTTCATTTTTTCTTCATGTGTATGAAAGGCATGACAACATATAATCACTACTAACAGCAACGGGCTAGGTAGTGTTAAAGTAACTCCTGGTTTTAGTGAGCTGGGGCAGTAAGATACACTTCCCTCATGAGTTAGGCTGCCACCCATCAGCCTATGCATCACATCCAGGCACCCACCAAAAGGAGAGAAACACTTAATGACAAGTCTGCTCTTGGCTCATCTTGTATTTTAGCACAGCCAGTTGCAATCCAACCCAGGAGAGCCTCAGACTGAGGCTGAATGCACAGCAAGAAGAGCAGATTCTGCCTGCCCCATTTTGCCCTAAATTCCTTCCCCATGAGGGTCTGGAAGCAAACTAAAGCCCTTATGCCTGTAAATAGCATGGCTGTGGAATGCCTGGATCAGTGCTTATTTGCAAGGGAAAGGATCTTTTCACAGTCTTCAAAAGAAAAAAAATGTTTTGTTTGCTACTTTTAATGTGAATATCGTGTTTGAATATATTTACTCAATCATGTAATTTGTTATAGCCTATTCTTGGAAGCAGAGGTTGTAACTAAAATATTACTGCTTCTTTAACTTAGAAGCGTTCATGTGGATGGATGCAAATCTCCATCCTACTAGAGAATCACAAGCAGAAATGCAGAAATGGAGAATTGCCTGCCTACAGCAGACTTCATCAGCCACATGTATCTTATGACAGAGCTGCAAGTTTGCAACAGGTAGAAAAGACCCAACAGAATGACAATTTGCTTTCTTCTTCATCCTTCAGCGATACATGACTGAACGTGACATGTACTGCCATATCTGTTTTTCCTTACCTTTATCATGGATTCACAGTTTACATACCCAATGAAGCATGCAGATAGCTCTTGTGGAAAGATTTGTTAAATGTTCTCCATCAGCTCACAGACTCAAATGTCTGGGACTGGGGGACAGGGAAGAGCTGTCTAAATCCTTCTGTAATTCTATGGGAAACCAGATGCAGGATTTGATGCCAGCTAAAGTTAACCTGATGGACAAAAGGATTTATTTTAACTTGGTCACTCAATCCAATTCACTGCACAGTCACACAAACACTTGTGCCTGTATGAGCCAAGGGGGAAAAGGGTGTGTTATAGTTCTGCCTGTCTTGGCAGCAGCACTGGCTTATTTCTGTTTAAGCTGTATGTTAAAGTATGTCTTAACAGCCCTTGAGTCATTTTATTTGGTCTCTTGAGTCACACATACATCACACAGATTTTTGCTGCTGTCCAGACTGGAGACACTTCATAAACAAAGCATGAGTCTTCATACAGGAGGGAAAATTATGGCATGTCTAACAAAATACTCAGTGATCCAATGGCTGCATACAATGGCTGTATTTTCAGAAACAGTTGCAGTTTGGTAGTTAAAGCAAAGGATTGCTGAGATATGCCACTAACATGAGACAAGCAAACAAATGAATTTGTTTTCATGCCCCAGTCTCCCTACCCCCCCATAAGCACTTTGTAAGGTCTCAGGATGAGAACTAACATTTTGATTGCATGTCTATGAAAAAAACAGCTGACAAAATCTTTAGATTCTCAAGATTCTTAAAAGCATTTAAAAATGTAACATGGAGCTGTGATAAAAGCCAGGTATGTGTAATGTCTGTCAACAGGTTGACTGTCCATTCTCTCCTGTGTATTTGCAGGGCCTGCAGTACAAGAAAAGTCCTTATCTTAAGAGTTTGTTCATTTTCTCTCTCTCTAATACTTACCTTTACCTATGCAGTGATAAGCCACAGAAAAAAGCACATGTACTGTTGATTTATAACATTTAAATTACACATTTTGTTAGCTGCTCATTCCAGTCCTACTCCCAATGATGTAAATGGAGGAACTTGTTTTGCACAAATGGCTGGAGACATAAGGATCAATAACCACCTTCCTCCTTGCCTGCTTTGCATTTATCAGTCCTACCTTTCTGTTTCGCTGGTGCTGATTTCCCCATTCAGTTTTTGATCTTGGCTGTAATCTTGGCACACAGTTATCTTTTCCTCTTCCTTCCTCTGTTCATTCTTTGCAACTCACAGCTGATAAAGTGGTGCAGGTCTATAGAGGTAGTTCCCTTCCTTACCAGACAACAATTTGGAAAACCAGAGCAATCACAACCCATTTCTCATGCTGCTCTGCGATAGCTGTGGTTAGGGAAGCATTACACATACCTAGTCACTCCAGCTATAACATTTCAGGCCAGCACAAGATGAACACAGCACCCCTCAGGCATCTCTGCGTTATGCTGCCCAAAGGCAGCAGCTGATGCACCATCTCAGGAGGCCTGATAGCAGCATTCAGTCCTTGCTCATGCATTAAATATCAGAATCACAAGGGGCTGCTACCTTTTAAATCCAGCTCACCATAAAAGGATCCTCTCTGTTGGTTATTTCATAGCTGAAGGAATGAATAATTAAAAGGCAGTAGGTATTCTTCACCAGAACTAAATCTTTAGTTAGGAGCAGAACAACATCCAACAGACCCAGACTTTCATTTATAAGAGCTTAGACAAGTCAAAGGTCCCTTGGACATATGCAGAGCAGGCTGGCAGCAGAGGTCTGATGTGCAGAGCACACACCCACTGATCCTGAGATGCTCTGGCTCTCAGCTGGGGAATGTTTGTCACACAGGCATTCCTGCCTTCTGCAGGACTCGCACAACTGTCCTGTTTTCACAGGCACATTTCACAGGTGGCACATTACATGCAGATGAAGATTCCCTCCTTTTCAGTTTAATTTTACAAGCTGCTCCAGGATGAAATGTGCCACATGGTTAAACAAGAGCTGGGCTCAGGGTGTGGGATTTGACTGGCATTAGCTGCAAGATGCCATATCAGTGGAAATGAAACAAACTCATCTTGTTCCAGAGACAATGCTGCACAAAGAGAAGCTACTTAAATATAGACCATGGCTGAAAAATCATTTTCCATAGGTGAAGCCTACTAAAATCCCTGTTCTCAGCAAAGCTGCAAAGCTCGCTGCTAGCTGATGTCCCTGGCAGCTTCTCCAAGGGGCTTGGTGCTGCCAGCTATGCTGGGACGCACTGGGATGAACTGGGCACACATGGCATGATCCACACCTACCCAGGTAGGATGGGAGGTGCAACAAATGCTTCTCCAGTCCAGAAATCTCTGTGTTACAGCCCCCCGATGGAGGCTGGCTCTGCTACCCACAGACACGTGCAAGGTCTGTAGTAGAGCTGGCAGTGCACTTTCCTCCTTAACAGCCTGATGGCTCTGAAGTGCCAGTGGCACAGTCAGAAGTCCTCTTACCCTTTTCAGTGCAGGAAAAGTACTATGGATATACCTCAATCTAAGAGGTGGATTTATCTTTTGAGGTAAGGATGTAAAACCAAGAAAAATAAGAGAATAGTTTTTGATGACAAAGTCCCTTTGAATACTCAGCTTGCTAAACAGAACTAAAACACCTGAAGGCTGATCATGGAAGAGTCCTGTCTGCCTCCACTTGGGAATCGTCACTACTGTAGGATGAAGTGTTGCAGCATCAGTCATAAATAATATTCTCCAAGGAGTGACCACATTGCAGTTGGCATTTGCTGGCTGTGGAACGGCAGCCCAAAGGACAGTGGGCACAGGGCTCAGCTGCAGGTCTTGGCCTCTGGAAAGAAATTCCTGAGCACTTGCAGTACTGCATATCTTCCAAACAGGGCAGGCAGTTCTGTAACACTAAGAATAGGTGGGATAAAAATCACTTTATTTCCTCCTTCAGTTCTTTTTAAAAGCTGGGCTATTCTAGACAAAGAAAAGCCACTGTTTTAACAACTGGTCAATACCCAGGCATTTTTCCTGCCTTACGATATTCATCTTTTTTCAGGTCTCCTATGGAACTGCAAACAGGCACACTTCAAGTAAAACTTCAGGGTAAAAACACCAACAAATGCAAGTGCTCAGAGAAATGCAAGAGTTCGGGAATGCACCATCTCTCAGGCAAGTGCCCTTCCACAACCACCAAATGTCAACTGCAATATGATTGCTGCTTGGAGAAGACTGGCCGTGACTAACACTGAAATACAGAAGGCAATGACCTTCCCAATGTAACCTAGAAGAGGGCTTCATTTATTCATCATCAGGGTGCATTGTTGGGTTGTTTTCAACTTTCAGATCTACTGGCATCTTTTGGCATTCACAGTAACACCCACATCCGTATAAGCTGGCCTAGAAGTCACACAGTCACTTCCCAGCCTCTACCACTGCGAGGGGCTGGTCTGGCCAAGGTGCAGACCGTTTGGCTTCCTGACCTCCACAAGCTTCATATTGGCCTAGTCACCAAGTTTATCCCTGTGGATTTAGGTTCTCTCATTTGCTGTTGCTACCCCTAATTTAGTGTTGTTCGCATATTTGAGGAAGGCACACTGTGTGCTGATCAAAATGTCGAGCAATGTGGACTCCAGCAGAGTACCCTGCTCACTACCTGGTGCCAGCTGGATGTCAGCCCTTTGATCTCTTGGAGTCCAGCTGAAGGTGGTTCCAGAAGATTTCGACCCACCTAGCAATCTGTTCCACCAGACTGTGACTTCAGTATCAGAAAGGCCATTTACCACTGGCAGAATTTGGCAGCTTTGAATCTTTCCTACACTGGCAAGGATGAAAATATGCAGATGGAAAGAGAATCCATGGTATCTCTGAATTGAATTTTTGAAGTCTGAGACCTGGGATTGCAAAGGTCATCATTGAACTGTACCACAAATTTATCAGCACAAGAACAGCGACCTTTGTGGCCTTTAGCTTACTGAAAAAAGATGATGATATTCACAGATGAAATTGAGATCCAGCACAAATTCAAGTACAGTGAAGCACAACTTGCAAGAACTGATTAATTCCCAGTGTCAGTGACTGTGATTTAAGCATTCTTCCAAAACCAAAGAACATCTCTTTAGTGAGGTCTCCTTAACAGTTAACAAGATCATGCTTTCCAGAAAATCATAGAACTTGTGCAAAAAGATTTTGTAGCTTTCAGCAAAGCCATTAAAAAGGACTATCATACAATCAAAAACTGAAGTAAAAAACGGAAGCAAAAACACACTGACTGACTCCAGTGAGAACTGGGTGTTCAGATGAAGAGATTACCATTTTGGGTGTACATACAAAAATTAGCAATTAGGGGTAATTGCTTTCAGCTGCATTTTGCTGTTAAAAAAAGTACCAATAACTTGTAATTAACATTAATTTAAGGACAGATTAAACCCCATGTTGGTGATGAGAGTAGACACGCCTGAAAGAAAACAGGTACCTCAAATGCAGTGCTTGTGGTTGTCAGCTAGAATATTTCTTGTGTGCTCCCAAACCAAAATTACAACAGCTTTAATCTCTCTGTCTTCTCAGGCACTTCCTGCCCACTAATCTCTCCCTTTAACCATGGTCAGACCTTCAACAAAAGTACCACAGCCATTAAAACTCATTGTGCACCGGCTGCCAGGTATCAGCCAGACACTGCTCCTCAGTACCCACCCAGACCTCATGCCGTGGCACCAAGCCTGCCGTGCCCGTGTGAACTGCACCACTGAACTCCAAGGGGAGGCCTGTGAGCCACACTGTCCGCCACATGTGCTCTTCTACCACCACGTGAAGAGATAAACCTAGCCAAGATTTAAGACTAAAATGAGTCTGCTGGAATATTTCCTCGTAATTTGCCCTGATAGCGTTTCCTGCCTGCAAATAAAATCTGTCCAGCCCCAGGCAGCCCTGGTTGTATTCCTCTGCACATCACCATGCAAGGCAAGCCCATGCACAGGCAGCACGATGGGCAGGGCAGCCCCTCGGCTGGCCATGCCCAGGTGAACCTTCCTTTGTGCTTCCAGGGCAAACCAGTGAAGGGCCAGGGTGATTCTGGGAAAGAAGTTACTTGGCGGATACAGAGGTGTGGCTCTGTGGCTCCCCTGAGGTCAGTGAGGAGGTACATGGCACAAGGCACCCTGCCTGGTCAGCACTTCAGCCAAAGGCAAGTTCATCTCATGAGTGCTCCTCCCCTAAGTTACAACTTCGAAGTTACATTTCCAGAAGTTTACCTATTTCTGTACTTCACTCTGTAAAAGTACATGCCTGCTACAGGCCTAAATGCATCAGGCTTGTAGACTTCTTCTAAAGAATTGTGCTCATGGCATCTGATTACCCAAACTATAAAACCTTTTTGCAGAGTGGTTTAGTATGCACTTTTCCAGACAGAATGCTGAATCATACCTAAATCTCATCTGGGTCAAATGCGAGTGGACTTGGTTTCCTCAGCAGTAGCCAATAGCAAATATTTGTCCATATGCAGGACAAAGGCCAACAGGGACAGTTTCTCAGCTGAGCTCCACATTATAAAACACCCGGCAAGCCAAAAAAAACCCCAAACCTCAAGACATTGATGCACCTGTCCTACTCGACATGCCCATTTCTATTAACTATATTCCCTCCTGTTAAATTTCTTGGGTTTTTTCCCCCCACTCTAATCAGTATTTATATTTGGTCAAATGGGCAGCCTTCAGCCCACAGCAGCATTTCTCAAGTTATCCAGCCCTACTTCCTGAGCAGAATCACAGAATATTCTGAGTTGGAAGGGACTGATGAGGATCATCAACTCCAGCTCTTAAGTGAATGGCCTGTACAGGGATCAAAACTGTGACCCTGGCATTATTTGCACCATGCTCCAACCAACTGGGCTAATTCCAGGGTCAGGTACTGACCTTCACCACCGGGGCTGAAGCTGTGACTAGAGTTCATTGCCCCATTTCCTTCACCATTCCAGCACACCTCTGGGTTCACCACACATCACCTTCAGTGGTGGAGCTGGGCAGATTGAGGTCCCTGCAGTATAACTTCTTGTGTAAGGGTCATGTGACTGTAAAAAAAAAAAAAGCCCTAAAAATAATAATTATTATTATGAAGCCCCAGCCATTCTTCCAACAGTAGAGAAGCTCAGAGATCTCATTTCATCTCAATTTCCTGTAAATCTGTTTCTAGTCTGAGGTTCAGGAACCTTTTATCAATAAAAGGCTAGTTCCTTATAGTCACTCCCAGGGGCTCAAACAGACTCAGAATAGAATTCAGTCACTTCTATCACCAAAACTTAACAGCAAACAGGTTTCACTGTAAACAGGATTGGCAATACACTATTCAGACATTTTTAAGCTTTTTGAAGCACAGGAACCCCCCCACTTTTGACTGTGATTTTCAGTTTAGCTCTGGGAAAAACATTTAAACTTTCCACACCCCCTCTATTCTACTGATTTTGCAAGGAACATCCCCTTACCTGTTGCAGACCATTAACAAAGTGCCCTTTTTGTGCTTCTTCGCCCTCCCCCACGGCATTTGGAGAAATGCTGCAAAGTTGTGACCCTGCTCAGACTCCACTGTCTGTTGTCCAGGAGCTGGAGAAGGCAAAGAGGAAGGTGTCCTCTGAGCAGAGGTGCAGGAAAACAGGAATTTCCCTTTAGGGATTGGCTTCAGAGAATTACCTGGTTGCTTAGAAACATGAGATTAACTACAGCTCAGTTTCCCCTTCCTTCACACATGCACTTAAGCAGAGGCCATAAATCAGCTTGGTGGGAGACTCAGGATGGCTGGTCTGCAGGATGAAACACAGGGTCACCACACAGGGTCACCATGCAGGGTCACTGCGCGGGGCAGGTGGCAGAGAGGGGGGAGGGCATGTTTTCTGCTCCCCAGGCTGTGTGACCTCCCTTTGGTTTGCAGTGAAAAGTTTCTCATTGCTGAGTTTTGGCCACCAGGATGAGTCAATCACAGAGCTCTGCAGCCACATCTCCTGTGCCAGGATTTCAGCTTTGATGACAATCAGTTGAGGGAATGCAGTTAGGGCAAAGAATCTGACAAGAAGAAGCAGATGATATTTAAAGCAAATGATATTTTAAGCATAAACAAAAGTTGCATTAATTACTGCACCTCTTAGTAATATTTTCTATGTGAGCTGCCAACATCAGTGACTGGCAGAAATAAACACATTTGCTGCCTGTTTGCATCTTTCATACCTCAAGGAATTGGACAGAAAGAGTGATTAGCAACACAGAGACCCAACTACTGCTTTGCTTACCCACCAGCATGTAACACAGAAGAAGGAAAAAACAATCTAAATAAAACAGACATGGACTTAATCTCATACAGTTTATGGTCTAGCCAGTTTAACATGAAAAAGCACCACTGCTAACACAAACATGAGACCATAGCCCACAGTGTGTGCTCAAGAGCTTTGATGAAGTCTCTGCAAGAATACTCTTCAAGCCTGACATAACAGGTCAAAGGACAGATGAACTGGTATCTGCCTATAAAGTATTAGAATTGGAAAAAGATACTGGCAAGTGTGCCTAATTTAGACTCTTTCACACTCATCCACATTCACAGACATCAGCTCCCAGACACAGTGTGGAAGGGATATGCTGTGCAGTACATACCCAATAAACTTGTGGACAGGAGCCAGCAGTGTCGTTATCATTATGCTGGATAGTTACTACTACAAGTTGAGGGTTAATTATTAGCAGAACTTAAAATCAAAGAGAGTTTGATCCAGACTGCATAGCTACACACACACACACAGTGCTTCTACCCTGAAGCACTTCTCGCCTCTTTACAGACAAGCTCAGCATAGTTTAGACACGTCCAAGGTGGCACACCATGCCAAGGCAGCAGTGACAGGGAGGCTGTAGCTAGGCTGTTCTTGAAGAGTCAGCACCTACAGGAATGGGTGTTGGGGGGCTTTTCACCGTTTTTTTTTTTTTTTTCACTTCAATGGTTGCTTAAAAACAGTTAGCATGACTAGAACAAAGTTATGTTTTGTGTATTATTTATAACTTCTGCACACAAAAATTCTCTCCTTGACCTTGGAAATATTTTTTTTCAGGGAGAAAGGACTAGAGTTACCTTCTGCTCCACATTTGCATCCTTAACGATGAAAAGCAATGTCCTCTGCAAGGAAAGGCTTGTAAATATGAGGACTCTGATTTTGTTAGAGGTTATTTAGTGATATTTAATAGTGAATTCAATCTGGTGGGATGGGGAAGGCTAAGGGAACAAAGCAACAATCAAAAACTGCGATCATCTGACAAGTTCCTTTTGTAGATTAACAGAAACTCAGATTTGATAGAGTTGTTTGTTCTTTTTCCACAGGAAAAATGCTCTTTGGGCCTACATGAGCAATCATACCCCAGGGTTTTTTTCACTTAATTGTCCTGTTAATTCAGCATTAACCTGATGGACTCAATGATAACAAAGACTTTTACCTGTGCATAAGCACTTGATATTCAATCTGCATTCAGTAAGAAAACCAGGAATGTGGGTAAGCAGATCAGGTTGAGTTCAGAATACACAGTGACAGGAGGAAATTACCTGTTTCAGTCTTCACCTAGGATGGTGCAGATGTACAAACCTGGAGGTTTCTAAGGCAGACACAATGGGCAAGTACCACATGCAACTAATAGATGGTACACACTCTTCTACCAACACCACAGAAGAAAAAGAAAAGGAGTTTACCCTACCGAAATGAAATAAAAATGACGAGCCAAGCNGGGGGACGGGGAGGGGCTAAGCTGACAACACTGCTCTTTTATATGCTCTCATACAGTGTTCAGTTCATAAACATGGGCTGACGTGACCAAGGGCTCCCCGTGAGCGGACAGAGCAACTTTCCCTTGGCAGAGAATAATAAGTGTTTGCTGACCCTGTCAAAAGGAAATCGGGGTGACCTCTGTCTCCCCGCTGCTAATCCTGCCACCCAGGTAGCTGCAGGGGTTACATTGTTACTACACTGTTACATAGTTACTACAATATAGTCTGCAGTGTTTTACATTGCTAGCCCCAAACCTTTTTCTGTGTCTGCGGAGTTACAGCAGAGGCTGAAATTGAGCCTAATTCTCTCACAGCAAATGAGAGTGCTTTCCCAGCCTGGCATTTAGCATTTCACATTCTCATGTACTGCAAACAACCATGGAAACCAGGGAGAAATCACGGCTGCAGAGGAAGTCTACATGACCAGCTGAGAAGGTCCAACTTCCAGTTGGTTAGGGCTTAAGAGAAATGCAACCCATTAAGCCAAAAATGTAAAGAGAGTCCTGGAGGTCTTATGAGATAGGGCAGCTAGGTTCAGGGATCACATCCTGTTGCAGTGCGTTATGGCTCCTTCCACAGCCAGCATACCCCCATAAGTAGCCACTGCCATCTCACCCCTTTTTCCCTGTGTTTGGCTCCTCCCTCAAGAGAGATCTCTTTCCTCCCACGTTATTCCTCCCCTCCCACAATGCTCCCTATTGGTTCTGTACCCCTTGCCTGCGAGAATTCAAACCCCGTGTCCCTGCACCATTGGATGTTTTGTATTTTCCCCTCCCACTCTGTAAAGGATAAAACACCTGTGTAATGGCCCTTCGGGGCTTCTCTGCGCGACCTTGGCGCCCGAATAAACCTTCTATCCTGAGAAGCCCCTCCGCCTCTCTCCCTCCTTCTTTCCAGCACGCCCGTACCACCGGTGGGTCTGGTGAACCTGAACTGGAACTTCGCCGACCCTCCCGCGGCCGTGAGCAGCCTGCGCCATCCTCTCCCGTCCGGGCGGGTGCCAGGCACTGGTGAACACAGCCAGCCGGACAGCCAGTGTCGCGGCAACATCCAGCCTCTGCAAAGTGCCACAACTCAAAGTGTTTGTCGTTAAGAGCCACAGCTGTGAGAAAGGCACAGCTTTAATGAGGGCTAAGTCAACAGGAGGGACCTTCCAGGAGTGTAATGCCAGCAGCTCCAGGGACTGCAGATAGGAGTAGACTGTACTGATCAAGGAAACATTTGCTGAGGTAGATTTGAAGTGAGCAGTCCAAACAACCTCCCTACTGTTTACACCAATGTCCTCCCAAACATAGAACTTTTGTTAGCACCTCAAATCTTGTTTTAGTAAACTAAAATACATTTCCACTTTGCTCTGCTAGCCATTGCAAGAACAGAAAAGGTGAATTAAATCCTAACACTGTTCTTGGGAATGAATGATCCTGAGATAATGTCAACAGCCTGGTGAGGCTGTGGAAACACTCAGGCATCTCCCAGCCTTCACTCATGCCCCCTCCCTGAAGTACTCCTCAAGGACTTTCCATGCATAAATAAGCTAAGGTATGATGAACTTTAAATAGGCCTCACCCTACACAGTCAAATAAACTAGGGAACATGTATATATGATTTGTAATATTTGCATTTCAAGCAGTGAAATTTCTTGTTTCGATACATTATACATGCTGGGATTACTAGCAAGCTGCAGACTGTAGGTGTTTTATGCATTGCTTATTACCACAAAGCACAGATGGTTGACTTTGTACAGGGACCGGACATTGCAGGGAAAACTCAGGTTATGGCAGTACAGCTAAACAGTGTTCTCCTGCTTACAGCTGTAGTTTAATTTATCCATTTACTACCTCTCAAGGCCAAATTTCACATTTTGCATCTGCAGTCAGGCGGGCCTTGGCCATGCTAGTTACATGTTAGTTACATATCATTCTCAGTCAGTCAGTGCTGTAATCTCACTTATTTTTAGTCAACCCGTTGTTAAGTACAATGATGTACTTTCAAGAGATTACTCCGTATAAATGAAAGAACTTAATTTTTTTTCTCAATGGTCACAAATTAGATAACATAAGCAAGGCAATAAATAAACTGGGTTTATACAAATTAACACTGAATTTGTTTGTTTCATAGTCTGAAGTCTGGAAACATGACGACTTGCACTAGGCTAATGTCATTGATTTCTCTCACTCAGATAAGCATATGACCAAAAAATGTCTGAGGTGAGGTGGGAGCTTTTATTAGACCAACAAACAGGAGCTGGAAAAACAACAAAGCAACTTATCAGCCAGCTTAAAAAAAGACATTACCTCTCCCTAAAAACCTTGCCTTGCTTATATCATGGCACTAAATTCACTACCCAAATATTTCGCATCCTAACAATTAGATTTTTTATTTACTAGAAGTCCAAGAGCAGCCTCAGTTTATAATTTATTTTTTTAACTAAACAAGATTTTCAGTGCAGAAGGGCAAAGAAAGCATGAGAACACTGGTACTGGAAACACAGCTTGTGTGATTTGGCCAGCACAGTCTTTGAATCTGCGAGCTCCCCCACCCCCACATGCTGCAATCCCAGCATCCATGGAGAATCCCCAGCAGCAAAATGATGGGCCTTGGGACCAAATTACCTCCCAGCTGACACTGCCTAGAATTACCATCGCTAGTGTGGGTGGGTCTGTATCCTGAATAACTGATTTGAGAGATGAGCTGGCTCCCTTGCAGGCATGCAGGATTCCTTGGGGACTCCTGACAGGAGGCAGCAGGAAGCTCCTGAAGTGGCTGAAAGTCATCTTTCATTCCACACTCACTGCCACGGCACTGAATTAGGAGAGCATTTTCTGTGAGGCTGAAGGAATAATTGCATCCCATGGATCAGCAGATGAACAGGTTATGTATAGCCATGGGGCAGTGTAGGCATTTTCCCTGGAGCATCCTCAGAGTCTGGAGAGGCCCAATGAACTGCTTACAGGAACCATTATAGGTATATAGCCATTAAGTATATAACCCTGCTTTGTCAGCTGCAGTGTAAACATACCCACACGCATGTGGTCTCTTTCCAGCATCCTAGTTATTAAGAGCAGCTCAGGCATCCTCAGTGAGCTTCTTGGTAAAACAGAAGAGCAGGGAAATACTCTTGAAATTAATTCCTAGACTATTTTTGTTTAAAGTAGCCACACAACTCCTCCTCCCTGCCTCAAGGCAATGTCAAAAGCAAAAACCAGAATTACAGACAAATGAGCCTCAGCCCCACTGCTCCAGCAAGACAGGGCTGTGCGCTCAGCCTTTCCAGCTAGACCGCTCCTCTGCCTGCCCCTCCCAGCACAGCCTCCAGCACCAGCAGCTGTGAATGAGCCCAGCTCCACAGGTATTGATCCTGGTACAAAGCACATGCTTGCCCAACTGGCTGGACTCAGGGTCCCCTCTCTGCCACCCTCACTGCTTTCTCTGTATCCACTTCTGTTGTCAGGACTTGGGTCAACTGCAAGCATGCAATGGAAGATCCACACTGCCAACACCTTGTCTCATGTAGAATACTAGCAGAAGCAATAACAGGTATCCTTAATTCAGTTTACATTTAAATATGAACAGCTGAGGCAGAGCCACCTTCATTCTTCAGAGGAACCATTACACCAGCAACCAGGCTGACTTTCAGGAAAGTTAATTCTCATTAAATTTTGAGGGTACTCATGTTGACGCAATCTATGTTATTCCTTAGCTGCACCATACCAGAGTGGCAGTGGCCATGTTTATGGCCCCATGGTGCTGTAAATAAATGCTAAACCTGTGTTTTAATGGTGGCAGGTGGGCAGCAGCTGTTGCTGCTGAATGCCCAGCAGATTGGTATTGCTCTCAGGGCTCTCAGAAGAGAAGGCACTGAATAGCCTAAAGATATTATTGTCTGCAAAAAGCATCATAAACACCACCTGAAAAAAAAATCAACCAGCCAACCAACCAAAGAAGTTGTATGTTGGAAATAGATGACAAAAAGCATTTCCTGTGCCCCTGCTCTGGGCACCACGCTGTCAGATTTTATGTGAGGGGAAAATAAGATATTACATGATCTGAAAGGGCATGTTAGAGAAAGGAAAGGTAGGATACAGAATAAAATGCATAATTCATGGCTTGTGAAAACCTTGAGGCAAGACCTTTCGGACCACCGTATTGCTTTGCTGAGAAAGCCATAAGAATGGCCAGAAGCCATAAGAATGACTCCTACAGCCAGGCAAATGAATGCATAAAGCATTGCAACATCCAGTCAGGGGCTTCCACATCACCCCTCTTGCACAGGTGTGCTGCTGGCTCACCTGGCAACATGCCAACCAAGGAAAAGTGTATGGGATAGCAGGCTGATCCAAAGATCTAGATTTAACTCTGGTATGTAGTTCTGTATATTCAGGTTTTTAAACTGTAGGCAGATACATTTATATAAACTGGCTGCAGCCATACTGTAGCCCTTAGAGGACCCTCACTGTGTGCTCAGAGCCTTAGCACGCAACTCTGTGCACGTGAGACAGGCAGAGATGAGCACTTCCTCCACTGCAGTAGCCAGATATAGCCTCACTGAGCTCAATGGGCAAAAATTCAGTGGGTGCAAGTCAGATCCCAGTTGCAGGCAAAGAAATTCATATGACAAGTAGGAAGGATGAAGGCAAGCTTAGCAGCTTATAGTTACTGAGGTTTGCGCAAGTGTGTGGTTTGGTGGATTTAAGTCATGAACAAAGCATCAAAATCTTTTTGCTTCCTATGTTATAACTACCTCCTCCTCCATGTTTCCAGCGAGCAGCCTTGGATTTTCTCATCCCAGCAGGCAAAATCATAGGATTTTGTCTACCTACATGTTCAAGTCTCTCTTATTGACATTATCTCATTTCAGAAAATGCTATTCCAGCCAATTCTCTGATAATATCCTGCTGACCACCACCAGCCACTGCCCTTCTTTGTAAAACCTCACCAGAATTTTGCCTGAAGGACTTAAGACAGGCTTTGCTATTGCTGTTTCAAATTTGTCACCAAACTCAGTAAGAGTCATTCACTGTGTCTGAAGAAAGATGGACTTGCCCCCAAATCATAGGGATCAAGCACCTTCCTGCTCTGCCAGCTTGTCCAGCTTCCAGCCCCTTCAGCCCCCTCCCAGGCCCAGCATCTTCTTGCTGTCCTGTTTTAACTGTCTTCCCCCACAGTATCCTTAGAGAAGTCTAACCCCCAACTGATACTCTCAATCCATCAGCAAAAAAAAATCTCTTTTAGAGCCCTTTCCTTCCCCTTTGGTATTATTTACTGAAGTATGAAAATTACCATAAAAACTCCTTAATAAAACACAGATCTATATCTTCCATAAAGCAGCTTACCTCCGTGAGATTGCAGAAGTAAAACTACTGAAAAGGCAAGAAAACAGAATCTGTCCCCTAACTGTACTTCTCTCTGTTATACTACATCAATTAATTTACTGAAGCAGATCAAATTTTAATTGCTGATACACTTATTTTCTTACTTAAAGATGTTCCATCTATTTCTCAGGGTCAAGAATATGAAAAAGAAGAAGAACTTGACAGAGATTAAGAAAAAATAAGGTGGTCAAAGATCCCTGGGCTTGACAGGTTCCATAGGGAAACCATCAGCACCAGCTTGTGAGTATGAATGAAGCTATCAGTTAATATGATAGTGGTATAAAGTTTCAGAGCATATAAAACGTTTTCTCATAATACTTCAAATTACACAAAGGTAAAAAGACTGCTTTGCAATACCTTCTATATAAGAATCTTAACTATTATTCTATAAATATAAAAGGAGTCACAATGAAGGCAGGAGAATTTAAACAGCAGTTCAAACATCAATGGTGAAGTACAGTGAGGCTGTGGATACCCCCAGACCTAGATCAGACTGAAACGCCATTGCTAGCGCTGTGGGCAAATAACCTTTAAGCTACTTTATAACTGATGTGCAACAGGATTCAAAAAGCTGCAATACATTCAATGGGCAACTCTCTCCTACACCTTTTTAAATCTGCCTGTAACATTTTAACTCTTTATGTTAGCGTCCCTTAGGTTTTGGTATCTCCAAGGGGCATACAAAGAGCTCACAGTTTCCCCAAAGCCAGAGTTTCCAGCCCATAAGCCAATGAATGTCAAACCACAGAGAAGTGAAAGCGGAAACAATAGAAAAATGTCACTTAATCTTGTGAGTTCCACCTTTAATAAATGTTGGTAGCTCCCACACTGGATGTAAGGTAAATATGCATTAGCATTAAATAGTGTTTGGTGTAGATTTGTTTTGTTCTGTGACCTATACATTTGGTCCAAGAGAGAAGGCAGTAAAAGCAGAATGGGTCCATTGCAATCACAACACAAAGAACAGTCTTTCACTTCATGCAAAGAATACTAGCACAGATGGTGAATCCACATTTTGCAGGAAAATCCATGTGCTTCCACATTAATGAGACATGGGTTAGAAGAACATAGTATTATACACTGTCGTCATTATGTCCAAAGTGATTTGTTGTCCAAGCTTAGGTATCCAGATGGTACCAAAAATACTCCAAACTTTCTATAAGCACAAAGCTTTCACTATAATTAAAAAATTGTTTCAGAAAATATACTGGTTTCTCTGAGTATTTCTAGTTCACTTTTAACTGCTGAACATGCCCTGTATTTTGCTTGCAAATAGCAAGAAGGACATATATGTACTGGAAAACCTCAAAAGGCAGAGATAGGGAGTGATAGCACAGGAGAGGGGAGATGGGCAGAACCATCACATGCCAAAGTGCAGAAAGAAGGAACCAGGCAGCCAAGAGCTATATGGTGCTTCCTTGGTGGATATACTAGTAAGGTCTTCAGAAAAGAACTGGCCTCTGGTCATGCAGGATGGCACAAAAGCAAAATTACAGAACTAAGTGTTCCACATTCATAACATTAAGATTAGGTCCAACAAGGAGCAATGGCCCCTTCTGATTCAGATTGGGTTAAGCCCCCTCTGTCCATGATGGGTTTATCCATACTGGAGCCGAAGCAGCTGGATTTTATAACTAAGTCCCATTCTTAGCACACTTTATTTTCTGATAGGAGCCTCAAAAATCTTCATAAAAGCTTGCAGTGAAATAATTGCTGTCTTTTCACTTCACTCCAGCTGACTCCCACAGGTTAGACTGTATTTTTTCTCTTTGAAATAAATTGAACTGCTTCTCTTAAAAAGCTGACCTTTGAAAAAACAGCCTAGAAAATACCAGGCTAAATTTGACAGTTTTTCCTTATGTTTCAAAGCCAGGGAAGGGTTTTTCTGGAGGAAAATGACACCTTTTCTACTCAAGAAGACTGAAAATACGCTGCAGGAAAAAAATGGGCAGAGAAAAAAAAAAAAAAAGAAAGAAATAAACTGCCAGGACAGTATATGGATGACAGGATTTAGTCTTTAAGCTGACAGGTGTATGTCAGCACTTCTCCACAAACATGCCTATAAGGGATCTGATTGTTTTCCTCCTGTTATTGTACTGTTTCCTAATGATACCCCTTGTTTTTTAGGTGAGCTTCTTGCCAGTCTCTTTGCCTGATGTCCAAAAAGCAAACAAGTTAAGAAAACAAGAAAAGCTGACATCTTTTGTCATCGATCTATTTGCTCCTCTAAGTGTCTCAAGCAAATTCATCTTGAAATAAAAAATCATGTTGTCAATCATGCAGTAGACAATGTGGTCCAAAGACAGTTTTACAGACTGGTAACTAGGGAGCAGACAGAGGAGGTGGCTGCCCAGCTGATGGATATAGATAGTAAAATCCTAGTCAACGGGATATTATTGTTCTTCGGGGTTCTGAAAGAAGCCTTAAGCGATGGATCAGCTCCTACGCACATGCTGATCGCAAGCCAGCAACCGTGTGCAGTGGGGAGAACCTGACCAGGGAAGACGGGGTATTTCAGGACTGACCAGGCCTCAGCACTTCCCATGCTCTGGTGGGAATTAAGATTGAGAAGGTGGGGGGAAAGTTTTCAGCAAAGCAACTGTCATTTATTCATTCCTCTTAGTATTAATAACTCCCTCTAAGAATGAGACTGAACAGCAATGCTTTCCTCTGCTCATGCAATGAAACCAGGTCTAGATGGAGATGACCAAACAAACACCAAAGAGCCTGAGAAACTGGGAATAGAGAACAAAGAAGGAAAGGAATCTTCCAGGAGCAGGTCAGAATGGCTTATTTATCAAGCTGTAACTCTGCAAGACACCAGCTTCAACTCACTTCAAATCAAGGCAGCTTATGCTCTCAAATATCCAGACCTTCCATTATAAACCACATTTAAAGGTTAGGCAATTAATTGCCTCATTCCTCTATGACCTTTGCAGTAAGAAAACAGAGAATCTGATTGCTGTCCTATTTCTGATGTTGTTTCTTTTAACTCTCTGACTTCTTTCTCTTGCAGAACATATTCTTATGATGATCCAGGGCAGACACACATCCTTCAATAGATATTTCCCCATATTCACACAAGATAAATATGCTTCATCCATGCCCTTGGCAAGCTCTCCGTTGGTCTTCCTCCCTACACCAAGCTCTTTCAGACATATGCACAAGGCAGACAGGGTTTCAGGACAATGGATATAGCACTGCTCTCTGTTAAAATAACATTTGGATGATTCTGAGAACTGAACTGAAGAGCATGAATTGACAGCAATTTCATGCTGGGATAAAATTTAATCTGATTCATTTAAGCATGCAAGCAGAAAGCTTTTATTAGCATACATTTCTCAAAGAAAACAAATTATAGTTCCTGGAGATGTTCATCATTAATTACCGTCTTCCAGCATCTAGCAGGAAGTTTTCTTGCCTCCGCAGCTTCACTTTATCTTCTTTCTAGAAACACATACTCAAAACAAAATAAACAAAACTTCTGTAACAAACTCAGTGAACTGAAAGTGTAGTATAAAGAGCCAGAGGGAGCACAGCTAATTTGGATCTTAACTGAGGTAATTCCAACGCACTTGAAGGAAAAAACGTTTCTACCTGAAGATGAGAACTAGTAACTCATAAAGATGATCAACATGCAACATCAAAAAATACATCTTCACGAATGGGGAAAAAGTAGGACAAGGCAGGTTTATTTCATTCTACAAACATTTTGTTCTTGCATTTAAAAAACCCCAAGTCAAGCCAAACTGAAATCTGATTGCAGTTAACCTTCACACCAACTGGTGTGCACTGCACAGAGCACCACCAAGCACATGCAAACCCAGGGGGAACCACCTGCCACCAAACATGAGAACACCACATGCTGAGGTGAAAGATGTGTCTGTAGCTTCATGGAAATTATCAGCTTGTAAAGGTTTGCTACAGAGAAGGCAGTGTATATGTCTTACAGTTCACATGAATTGTTAGGGGACATTGTTAGCTTTTGCTGTAACACAGTGAAGGAGACAAGAAGACGTGAAGAAAGGAATTTGGTCAGGTAGTTCCAATGGTCACCTTGAAAAGAGAATACCAAGATTCAAGGCCTGCTCCACCAAAATTTTCCATGTTCTTACATAGAAAAGTATGTCATTAGGTTGTCTGGATAACTTTGAAACAAATCCTCTGCCTTTCAAGTGTCTTTTATCCTCAAGCCTAACTTAAGGGTGTCATCTAGACAAATACATTAAAACCATGAGACACTTAAACACTAAAAAATAGAAATAAATCCCTGCTAGAATCCATTAGGAACACGTTTCAGTTTTAGTCAAGATAAACACAAAGCAGTAAGAAAGAAAGCCTATGGGCATCAGTGTTATCTAAATACCAGAACTCAAGTTTGGACCTTCTCTGTAAAACAAAAATTCCTAAATGCTACTTCCACATCCATAACAGCCCCTTCATTCTTCTTTAAGAATGCTGCATACCAGAAGACACACTTGTAGCAGGACCAGAAAGCCAAGAAGTGGGCAGCCCCCACCGATGTTTCTGTCACATGGCCATCACATTAGCACATTACACTGTATTTTCCATGCAGTTCCTGTGTTTAGGCTCCAAAACTGATCATTAGTATGATAAATTAAATGAGTGGAAACTTTGGTTCAAAGAGCCCAAACTGCTGCAGCTCTGAAGTCAGTCACTCTTCCTAAGCTTTGGTTCATTAGTGAAATGAGAATATAAGAGGTCAAGTGAACATTCAGTTCATAATTAAGTGCCTAAATGACAAAGCTGTTTACTGGATTGAGTGACGCAGCATGGGGGTCTCATCAGCCCTTTCTGTGGGCATCCAGACCACTTCTGCAACTGGCTTTCATAATCAGTCTCAGCATAAAAGCAAAGGACTCACTATGCATGAGAAAAACTGAGATCCTGCATGAAAAAAAATTGCTCTAGAGCAATCTGTGGGATAGGCAATGAAATAATGCTTCGACCTTTCCCAAAATTAAAGGGTGTCAAGGACTTGAAAAGTACTAAGATCTGACCAGTGGAAACAAAATCTGAATATAACTTGCTGTATTAATTAGTTTCCAAACAGTTTTGAGACAGATGGGTATCAGCTTCCCAGACGTCCTCAGCTACACCAGGATCTCTCAGCACCTGAGGACTGCCCCTCTTGGCTATGCCTGGGTGTGGACAGGAAGCATGCACCATCCTTCTCCTGCAGAAATGGGCTCCCATCACCAGGGTCAACCCATCAACCCTTTCCTGACTTCAGAGGAGTCACACTGGTGTGACCTCCAAATTCTTAAATTAAAATAAACTCATGATGAGTGATACTGTCAGTGGCAGCTTAGACAAAGGATTTTACAGCATCCTTTAGCTGTGCTAGCAACCAGAACATGGTGCTTCCTCTCTTCATACACACAGTTGTTGAATGAAGATCTCCTATCTTCTTTTATCTTTCTGATAAGGATAAGGATGTTTCAAAGTTTTGAAAGGCCAACATGGAATATGTCAAAAAGACTGTCTACCTTCACAAGAAATGCAATTTAGCCAGCAAAAATTCAAACTCTGTCTTCTTTCAGCCAATGTCAATAACCAAACAACTTCTGGAAGAAGACTGAGCACAAGTTCTTTTAACCAACATTAAGTTCCTTAACAACTTTTTTCTCTATAATGGGAAGAAACAGAAAAATGAAAAACTCAGGCAAGAGTCTCTAAAACTTCAACTCACTCCTTGTCCTGTATCCAGAGAGATCTTAAAAAAAAAAACATAAAAACCAGAGAGCAACAGGAACTGAATGTTGTTCAGTGGCATTAATCATCAGGGCAGGAAGTCCCCTACACAGCCTGAAACCTGAGAACACGGAGAGGGACCAAATGTTTCCCAGCTACTCTTAACAGTTACTCTTGGAATCACTCAGGTTTTATACCAGAAACAGGCCAATGGAATACCTTATCAAAAAAGGAGAGTCAATGGGAATTTTGTCTCTGAAAGGTCATCTTCTCATTTGGGCTGGATTTTTATGTTTCACCGAGTTTAAGTATGACATGCAAATGCTGGCCACAGTCCCTCCTGCACTATCTAGGTTTCTGAGGACCGCGCTCTTCCCCATGGGCCTGCTTCTGTTAGCCTTGTTACTCTCCCTGGGCAAACAGCCCAGACAGATTTATGTTTCATTCCTTGTATTTAAGACAATAAGTCTGAAGTGGACATTTCATATTATGTTATTTATAAATGCTATATCTTTATTAAGTTACAACTGCAGTTCATGTTTATCATGAACATCAGTAAGAGCCAGAAAACTTTAATAATGGGTCCAAATGCAGTCATATGAAGGATCAGATTTTAAGTTATCTTCATTGGCATTGCTTTCATTTGTCACAGAGCCAGGTCTCTCTTGCCCTTCCCATTTCTCACTGAGCCAAGAGAAGCATAATCAGCCCTCAGCTGTGAACTACCCTGACTGCATACACCAAACACCTACAACATACATTAGGGGGTTCTTCGAAAAGACTGAAACAAAATGGCAAAGTACTTCTATGTGGCCATTAGTGCACAACAGAAAGACAGCCCATGCATGTAGCTGCTCCCTCTGGTTTGGCTGCAGTTCAGAGCTTCAGCTAGAGTCCTGTGAAATGGACACTTCAGGCTGTGATATGAGTCTCATAACATATGAATAACACATGGCCTCCCAATTGTCAGGGGGTTTAGTGCACTGTTACGTTTATCTCTTGAAGAAAACTTAGGAAAAACAGCCTGGAAGAGTAAAAATGTATCTGGGCCATTCCATGGGTGTGGGTAAAGCATCTCTGACCTTAGCAGGGCTCAGGAGGAACTCAGACACATGAAGCATCTAAACAGACATATTTCCTGGTAATGGACACTATATAACAGCTTCTTTGCTCAGCTTGAGACACTACAAAATGCATTACATATCCCCAGTCTTAAGTATGATAAAATGAAGATCCAAAAGGATTCATGCATTAAATATAACAATGACTGGAATATAAATCTTTGTTTTTAAAATGAACCCTGTGACAACATATTTCAAGAGCATTAATTTTGTTAACAACTGGAATTATACTACCAATTACACCACCAAAAGAGGAAAAACATAATGAAGCAAATCAACACTAGATTTGCTAGAAAGTCTAGAAAGGTCTCATTTCTGACTACTAACAGTAAAAGATGCTAACCTTAAAAGTATAAAAAACAAGGTAACTCATTTTTCACAAATATACTAGGTCTAAATTACATTGACCAACATCAGGAGTAACTTTCAAGATACAGCATTAAATACATTTTAATTTATGTCTGAAATTAATTAGTGGAAAATTAATAGAATTCCTCAAAGTATTACATTATTATAACAATATTATACATTATTATGAATACATCTTGAATAATGCCATCGAATTAAGTAATGGGCACAGGATTAGAGTTATCTTTTAAGTGTTTTTGATAACATCTATTCAGATTCAGTGGAATTTCTGGTTTTATAAAGAAATCCTCTGCTTAAAGCTTACAGGTCCACAGGTATTTGCTCTGTAGATATCTAGGCTGTTACTATTACGACCATCCCTAGAAGATGCCGATTTAAACTTTTGTTCATGGCTGTACAGCCTCAAACTACAGCTAAAATACAGCTCAGCTCTTGGCACAGAAATATGCAGCAATTATAATGAAGTAAAATTCATCCTGCAATCCTCCCCCTACAGTCCCTGTATTTAACTGGTTGGGGAGATATAAAAATAGAGTAACAGGTACAGAGACATGTAGAAAAAGACACTTATTTCTTATAAGGTACTGTGATGCTCTTCACCACCCCAGCACTGACACATATATCACTGCTTATCTGATAATTTCTACTCCTGAATACATTTTTGAGATCATTTTGACTTCTATATGACAAGACACATATTTGGCTCTTCCCCTTTATATATATGCCCTTAAGAATCATTCTGAAACAACAGTAAGGTTCAACAACTTAGGACAAACAAGTTATGTTTAAATGGGCACTGGCAAGCCAAAATGCCCAAGGTTGCTTCTTCTAGTCCAAGAGAAGTCTGTCTTTAAAAGTGAAAAAGGAAATCTCTTTGCAATATTTTCAAAATAAATGCTACACATACTTCAGAAGGCAAGTGACATAACCTTGAAATTGTCTTTAGGAGAAAGAAAATTGTTTGAATTTCTGTCCAAGTCAAGTGGACAAAACGAAAAACAAGCAGAACTATGAAAAGTCCATTATATTTTGAATCATCACTAGTTTTAACACAGTGTTTTGAAGACTCTGATTTTTAAACTATGACTTCAGGCAAGTAATACGGTCTGAGGTGTCACCAGCTCTCCTAATGCTGAGGCTGGTCAGCGCTTGAACAACAGCTCGCCCAGGAAAGACAGAGAAGGTGATGCCGGTAAGTGACAGCACATCAACCCCATGCCTCGAGTCAGGTCCATGCAGTTGCCAAACACAGTCTCTCTTAAGACAAAGTGTCAGTACCCAAGTGAGTTCATTTGACTGTGGAGCTACTGGGCATGATTTCAATTTGGTGTTGTTTCATCCATTCAATGGGACAGACAGCCCAGACTTCTAATCTGTTAGAGAAATTAGGCATTAACCTTGTCAAAACTGCATGCTGAAACATGCAATCTGCACTTTGTTTCACCTCTCACTGCTCCTTTATTTCAGTGCTAGGGTTTCCTACATCTGGAGCAGGTAAGTCTTCCTTCCATTGCTAACAAATACTGTCAGGTATGAGACTGGCCTTACAAAGACCATCCCCACTAGGACACTTAGGTTTCCAGCATTAACTTTGGCTTCTTAGACCTGGATCTGAATCTTTATTTTGGAGGTTCGTATTTATAATTCTCAGGCCTATTTAACTTCACTTTCATATAGAATAGGATCACTTTGTAGTTGTATGGTGCTTTGCCTAAGGTTCTCCAGACAATTTAATCTTTCCAAATGTCACCTGCATCTAAAAAGACCTCCACTAAATGAACAAGCCTAGAGGCAGAATGAAATCCTGCTGAGTATGGTGACAAGTTACAGAAGAGTTAAAGTAATGAACAGTTACAGCACCTTACTTTTGTCAGAATGAATGGATTAAAAAAGGTTTCCTTCTGCTAGTGAAACTTCCATGTTTTTGAAAAGCATGTCAAGCTATAGCAAACAAGTTGAATGCTGCTATATCTTGTAATTAAAGGAAAACTATTACTCTGTGTAGTTAAGTGCAAAAGAAATAAAAAAGTATGCTTCATACATAAATTTAAAAGAAAAATAAGGAGAGAAACATTTTCAAGACTGACTGTAGCACCTGCCTTTGGTCATCCATCAGAGATGCTTAAGCTCCTGCAAAGTAAAGGTATATAGATACTCTCACTGCCAGAGTTAACTTCTGTGAGTTAAGCATTTTATTACTTCTTAAGACAGGCTTCAGAATCTGTTACCTCATAAGATGCTGAGATTCATGTTAGTGACAATTATAATTACCATTGTCCAAAGCATATAAAGTCTAGATCTCAAGGATCCAAACAGGAAGTCAAGCAAAATCAGAGAGTGCTGGGACCTTAAGACTAAATGATCCACCCAGAGATATAAACTATGGCAAGGATGGGGAACTGATGCAGCTGGTATTGTTCAGGTTATTTCTTCCAGTCTGTCACCATTTTTTTTCTCCATTATTTCTGGCAGTCCTACAATACACTCCTCCTGTGTAGTCCTCCAAATACTTTTGAAGGCCATGTACCCCTCAGCAGAGCAAGAATGAGACTCAAGAAAGTATTTAAATCTACAGAAATAAAGGAATAAACATGTACAGGTTTCTGAGAGTTCTGGATCAAACCCTGAATGAGTAATGAAATAATAAGCAGCAGGACTTTGACTCGTCCTCTGATAGCAGAATGGTAGAGTTCAACCATCCCAGCCCATCTACTTTATTGTAAATGTACAAAATGAACATTCAAACTGTAATTATTTTTAAGTTGTCGTAACAGCACTTGTTTGCCAGAGATGAACAATACATCTGACTGCACAATTATTCATCTCTACATACTTGATTGCAGGGAATGTAAGGAAAGATATGTACTAGTCAACATACATTTAGACTATTGCAAAGCACACAACCAACACACCATCTAAAAGAGGATGAGGATGTTGCCTCTTTCTAGCAAGTGCAATTCATCACATAAGGAAGTATATTTTTGATGATCCTAAATCAAGCTTCCAGTAGGGAAGATTTTTAAATATTCTTGTATTGTAACAAAATGTTCCCAATGGTGTTGTAATGAAAGAAAGAAAGAGGAAAAAACCCATCTCCTGGCAGGAAATGAATTATTGAGCATTTCACTGCTTGATGATGCACTCCTACATTCTGTGCAGGCTTTCCATTTTTCTCTCTCAGTATGTGGAGAAATTCACTATGGAGAATATAAAAACAGAACAAAGAGTATGAGGGTATCAGTTTATTAAACGCATTTAGAAACTAAACAGACCAGAAGAGAGGAACTTGATTTGTGCATCACCACGCCTAGTATTTATTCCCTCTTTACATTCCTCTCCCCTCCATTAGATTGTCACTTCTGCTTCTGTTCTCTGAAATCACTTCTGTAGAGAATGGAAGTGTTGTGCCTGCTCTTAGCATCACTGAGCTGACATAGTTTTGAAATGTCACTTCCTTCTTTTAAAAAATGTAATAGAAAATCTCTTGATGGAAAGGGAAAATAGAAGCCCATCATTATATGCCTAAATATCAAGATGTAATTCTATTTTTTAAATCATTCCTTTTTTTCCACCCCCAAGTCCAGCCCACTTAGTAAATTTCACCCCTTGCTGCTTATGAAAAAGCTGAAAAACCCACAGAGGCCATAATTTCACCCATTAGTAACATGACAGAACATATAGCTCCTGAAGCTGCTTCTGCAGCCAGCACATGAACCTACATCTTCTCAATTTAGTGGGATCATACTACTGCAAAAGCATTTTCATGAAAGCAGACACTTCACAGTAATTGGCATCCTGGCTTCTTTCTGGATGTGGAACAACCAAACTAGAGAGGGAAGATGCAACAGATTGAAACAGCATATGCCATCTTCAAATAGAATTCTATGTCAGCAATGGTCTATAGCTTAGCTAAGACATAATGAAGAACTTTTCAAGAGAAATAAACAATTTTCACTTTTAAAAAAGGAGGCAGAAAGGGTATGGAAAACTACTACAGCAGATGGCTGTATGATTCCTGCAGAAAGCTAAATACCAGCTGGGCTGCTCGGGACCCTTTCTCAAAGTCATCAGCACTTGGGCTCTTCCATCAGCTGCTGGGCAGGATGGCTCAGACACAGCATGGCTGTACTGCCTCTCTCTGCCTTGCACACCTCAAGTTTCCCTGGCTCTGTGCATCAGCCCCGAAGTCTCCACCTCTGCATGCAGACCTGCCAGTGTTTGCATCTGCAAATATTTAGCTGCTGCCTCCCATCCTCTCCTTACACCTTCTTGGGTCTATATTAACGTGATGGACTCCCCAGAGACCAGGAGGCACCTCCACAGATACAAAATGTCCCACTCAATGGGAGCATTCTGGAATAAGACAATCCATCCACTTCATACTCTAAACACAGAAGGTCTTGCAAAGAGAGCGCTGCAGGAGCTGGAGATGCAGCAGCAGATAGGGATCTTCACTGCATGAGGTCCTTCATGTGGCTCTGGGCAGCAGAGTCCTGTGGGGGGTAAGATGGTGCTGATGGAAACTCTGTATTGTCCTCACCTAGTTTTTCATCCTAAACTCTTGACTTTCTAACACATCAAAGCTGTTATTGATTCTGCAACTGATAGAAAATGACACTGGCGATGATTCAGATTGCATTGTTTTGTGAGGAGAGAATGAATTTTGAATTATAAAGCAGAAGGAAATTTAATTACTACATATGAGCATAGAGCATATGCTGCCATTTTACAAGAAACTGTTCTGAAGAGAAGCACCATGCTCTGCCACCAAGCTCCCAAGCAACAAAAATCACACTCTAACGAGTATCAGACTTGCCATCTGTAAAATGTTTTTCATCTCTAGAAGATAATGTGAGAATTATGTGTTACAAATCATATATTTTGTGACAGCTATTATCACTTGCTTTGGAGCAGCACCTTAGAACAAATGCTTTTTCTCCCCTATAAGAGCTCACATGAGGCATGAAACTTCTTAAAAACCTATTTAGTATTGCAAGCAAGGTGACAACTAATATATGTTTAAAAATTTCTCTTGTGTAGTAAGAAGGGAACAGGAGGGGTTTTTTTTCATGAACCTAATGTCATTCAATGGAATTTGCTCTGTAGGATGACATTCTCCTACACAGCTATAGGAATTTTAGATAAGGCTGTGTGCATCTGTATATACGCATTTTAAGTTCCAGAAAGGGAAATTACTTTAACCCTTCTCTCACAAATGACTGACAGGCAAAGCCAAAAACATATTACTCTTTCTAAGAACAGATTACTTTTGTATTCCTTCTCAAAAAATGCCCATGAATTAAGGATTAAACTTGGTTTAATTACTATAGTTTTGAGCAACAAGAGATCAGAGGTAGGCCAGCCGTGTTAACACAGAAAATCAAAAGAGACTGAGACAGAAGCCAGAATGTAATGAGAGACTGTTAAAACCCAAGGGGAGTGCAACCTGGAATCAGCAGCCCTGAGTGTACTCAAAATCTGAATTTCAGAGGTTAGGATGATGCAGGTCAAAATGATATGGAGTGACCCCATCAGCAGGTAACTGCATTAATACACCAGAGCTAAAAGAATGGCTAATTTGACTCTCTTTTCTGATAAATTATACATCTTCTATAATCAATCCAAACTGAAACTAATTTCCAGCAATTGCTCTTCTCTGCCACTAGACAGTGCCTTAATATAATTATGTGTAGACAGGAAGAGATAACGACCTCAGATTCAAGTCTATTATTTTTATGGAACATGAAGATACATTGCAGTATTATGTGAACTATTGATTAAGATCAGTATGTTACATTAAACAAGTTCTCCCATAAACCACTGTTTTTTCCTCTTCCATCGAATCTTGCTTTCTTTTCCAATCACGAGTTACCTGGTGAGGGGCAAACATAACTTTGGAGGAACTACTACTATTACATTAATACCGATCTACATTCAGAGCCAGGTATTTGCATCCCTTCCGCCTGCACAGCCTGTGGCAGAATAGGAGAGCATCCCGTAGATGATTTATCCAAAGACTCTGTCCATGTTTATTCAACAGTAGCTTATTAGAAGATACATTAAATTGTGTCCTCTGATAGTCATCGGCTTCCCTTCTAATCGCGGTGGTCCGGACCCGGAGCCGTGCCTGGACCGCGGCCGAGTGACCCCAGATGTCCAGACGGGAGCGGCGGGCAGGCTCTGCCCGCAGCTGGGGTGCCTCGGCCAGGCCCCGAGGGGACCCCGCAGCGCGGGTCCCGTTACCCCACGGCAGGGTGAGCCCCGGCGCCCCCCGGCCGCCCAGATCTCCTCCGAGCCCAACTGGAGCCCGCAACTCCGGCCCCGACGGCCCTCGGGGGAGGCTGTGGGTGGCAGCACCGCCTGGGGAGATCCGCCGCTGCCACCCCCGCAGCATGCCCAGCGTCGCGGAGCCCCCGCGCCCCGTCCCTGCGCCGGCGCCGCTGCCCCCACAGCCGGAGCTCTCCGCGGCCGGACGGGCCGGCGCCGCGCTCGGGGAAACTTTGGCCCCGCCGACCTCCTCCCCCGGTCCCGGTCCCGCACCCGCGCCGCC
>VZRO01001735.1:0-38226 GCA_013397915.1 Daphoenositta chrysoptera | reverse complement strand
CCCCGGGAGGTCTCGGCAGGCAGGGGGTGTGGGGTGCAGGGCAGCGAAGCAGCGGCAGAGGAACGGCGGAGGGGCCGCCCGGCTCCTGGCGGGGCAGGGAAAGGCAGGCTTGGAATCCCAGGGCTTTATCCAGCAGAAGCTTGCAAAAGTGGTAAATTCCCTCCACCACGAGAGCAGCTACTCTCCTCTCCAATGCCGGAAGAACTAGAGAACTACGAGCCCCACCCAACCCCTTTTACCCTGTTCACATCTCGCGGCATCTCTGCCCTACACGAGAAAAACCCCAGGTAAAAGAGACTAGCCAATTGTATGGCGAAAATTCTTTCAGAGAAAAAGAAAAACGAAAGGAGAAATTCCTAAAACCCCAACAATCAGATGGAGATGGTAAGAAGGCAAAGTCACCCCCTCAGCATCTAATAAGGATTCGTCACCACTATAACATGCAGCAGTCAGCTATTCCAAAATGTGGTCTCCAAGAGTCTGAGGCAGTCTTCAGCTGTTTACATATCAAGACTGGAAAGTTTTGCACAGGTGTAAGGACATATGAATGCCATGACAAAGACCTTATAAACTTGAATGTAAGGAGCAGAAAAAACAGCTTGTGAAAAAGAAAAAGCATCTGAACTCAGATAGATTTGCTCAAATCGTAATGCCAGGCTTTGACTTCATTTTACAGTGGGAGGACCTGGTTTTTTCTAGGCGTTATCCAAGTGGGCTGAATGCATCAGTACCACATTTAGAAGTGGAGCTGGAAACTGAGCGAGCTTGGCTGTGGGAAAAACAGGTGAATGACTTCACAGTATCAGTTGAAATACTATCTGCCAGAGGTGGCTGAAGATCCCTAATCCATGCTGTAACTCAAAGCAGGACTACTCCCAGCCCCAGATGGGGACAGCTGAGGCTTTCTCCCATTGTGTGTGAGCATCCTCCAGGAGCTGGGGTGTCATGAGCTCTCTAAATAGCCTTTCCCATTCTGCACTGTCCTGCTTGTAAGACCTCTGTGTGGTTGTCTGCTATGGTCAGCACACCAGCTGGACAAAGGGAGGTGATGAGATGCAGGCAAATGAGAAGAAGCAAACCCATCTGCAACCTTCAGCAGCAGAATCATAGACTCACAGATTTGGAATTGTTTAGGATGGAAAAGACTTTTAAGATCATCAGATAAATACCTCCAGGGATGGTGATTCCACCACTTCCCTAGGCATCCTTTTCCAATGCTTGACAACTCTTTCAGTGAAGAAATTTTTCCTAATATCCAATTTAAACCTCCCCTGGCACAACTTGGGACTATTTCCTCTTGTCCTATCACCTGTTAGTTGTGAGAAGAGAATGACCCTCACCTGGCCACAATATCCCTTCAGGTGATTATAGAGAGCAATAAGGTCCTTCCTGAGCCTCCTTTTCTCCAAGCTAGCCCTCCCAGCTCCCTTAGCAGCTCCTCACAAGACTGGTGCTTCAGACCTGTCACCATCTTCTTTGCCCTTGTCTGGATGTGCTCCAGCTCCTCAATCACCTCATTGTCTTTCTTGCAATGAAGGCCTCCAAACTGAACAGGTTTCAAGGTGCAGCTGCACCAGTGCCAAGTACAGGAGGACGGTCACTGCCCTGGTCCTGCTGGCCACACTTTCTGCTGTAACTCCTCGCTGCCAGCCCCACCTGCCCTGTGATGTTACAGCTGTGATTCATTGTTCTTGCAGATTTCCCTAGAGCTAATTACTGCCTTCACCCTCCTCCTTGTCCTCACACAAGAGCTGCCCAGCTCCACTCTCATGGTGGTTGAGGGTGCAGCCCATGTCACTGACATTGCCAAGCCTGCCAGGTAGCTGCGCTTGACCTGCACAGTCTGGGTCTCAGAGTCAGGCTGGGTTTAAGATGTAAATGATTAACACTGTGGGCACAGGGAAGTTAAAACTTCCACTTAGAGGAGAAAGGCATTAAACCATTCTTACCTGGGAAAACACCTGTTCTGTGCTGTCCTGTCCTCTGAAGGCACAATAGCAGAGGCTGGTGTGGTCCAGCAGCAGCTCTGGCTCGGGCTGCCAGCTCTTCCTGTGCTGCTGGAGGCAAAACCATCAGCACAGCAACCTGCCCTTCTCTTGCCAGTGAGTCAGGCAGGACTTCAGCGTGGGGTTCAGCCCATCTGCCAGGTCTGATCACACCAGTTTCTAGTCCAGCACATCAATATAAGCTGCATCGACCTCATCTTACATTAATACCTTGGCCCATGAGGTGCTGTCAATGAAAATTCTGATGCAGTTTCACTTAGCAGGTCTGCAGCTGTGTGCAGGAAGGCAGCAGCCACGTCACCTGCATTTGTCCATCCAAAGTCTTTCAGATGGCTCTTCAGCACCTTCCCCGAATCAGCTTTGTGGTTAGCAGAAGTCCTCATATGGAAAACCTCCTCAGATAATTGTAAAAACCTTTACAATATATGCAGAACCAGGTGCTCCAAAATGGAAAGGTAAGCCTCTAAAGTCGTAAGGACATTTAAAAATTGTGAGATCCAACAGGGCATCCTGTATAATGATTTTTCTTTAAGTTTTTACATTCCTCCCTGCAACCTGGGGTCTGTGAATCAGTTCAGAAAAAAAATATGAAATCTAAGATTGTCATAATAAAGCTAGAACATCAAATGTTACGTTACTTGTTGTAAACTCTGTAAAGGCTTGTGGAAATTATCTGTGAAAATACTGTATGTCTTCTAAGAAGTAACTGATTGTATGCAGTGAGGAGTAAAGAACTTCTCTTAAACATAAAATGATTTCAGATTTTATTAACGAAGTCCACTTGCCTTTTGATGTTTAAGGACTATTCTGTAACTGAAAAAGCAGGTTAGATTTAATTAAGTCCCTTGGCTCAGGCTTGTTACTTAGGGCAATGCTGTAAACACTTGGCAGAGACTGTGAACTAGCAGAGTTTATTAATAGCAGGTTTATCTTAAAAAGAGTTTGGTCACATATGAGAAAACAGGGAGTCTGATAGGAAGTTCATGGGGAACCTACCACTGTTCTGCATAGCCTTTATCTTTTTTTTTTTAGTGTATGCAGAATAAAGATGTTTAAAAGCTTTTAGTTTCCCATCCTTTGCCTATCTTACCTGTGAGTTAATGAGTTGAATTCTCAGTTGGAGCAGAAAATTTACACTTGAAGGTTGTGTAATAGTAGGAACAAAGCCACCGAATTCTACAGCTCAGCTTTGTGCCTGTCCATATGGAGGGTACCTTGTGGTTCCTGCTAAAACAGCAAAGGAAGGAGTCTGTCACAAAGGAAGCTATTTCTGAAATTAAGGTATTTATGCCACTGTAACTAATTTGCTTTGCCTTTATGAACAGAGTTCTCCATATGAACAGTCATTCTAGGAATGGATTTTTTTCTGGTTTTGTTTAAAATAGTTCCAGACCAATGGTGACTAGAAAAAGGTGTTGTCTATCTTGCAGTAGGTGAAAATACTGTGTATTTCAACCCAAACCTGAGACAAGTGTAACTTCCTATCCAGCCATGCCTCAGCCATCCATGACTGCTCTGACCAAAGAGCTACAAAAACAACTTTCCACTGATCCTTTCTAGATTTCCCTCTGCCTACATGCCCAAAACATCCTTGTTGAATGCCCCAGATCTGCAAGGGGTTTCTCTGCCCATGGCAAATAGTGTTTTGGGAAAGGTGGTGAGCATCTGGGTCCTGCGCCTCCACTACTGGCATAGTCCTCGAGTCTTTGCATGTGCTTCTGGCTTGTTAAAGGGGCTGCAGAGAATGTGAGGATCTCACTCAATTTTTAATCCTTATTCTGAAGTCTTACAGGACGAGGACTGAAAATGGATGCTGTCTTACCCTATAGCTGAATGAGAAAAAAGGAGGAAAGGTAAAGTCTGTAACAAAGGAAAGTAATCCACATTCTCATTTAACTCTCATATTTTACGGGTACGTTACAACCCAGCTTGAGTGGTCACTCCATTTCAAGGCAATAATCATGCCACTGTAAGTCTCATCAACAATTTATTTTCCTTGCTTAGCCCATATCTGAAATACCGAGGAGGGCCAGCCAGGAGAAGAGCTCTCCCAGATGAATAGGTAAGAGAAGATTTCGTTTTCATTACCCTGTCTGACAGCAACCACCCCTTAGTCTGGCTCCTCTGCCCACACACATGTAAACAATGGGAGGGGTACCATGTAAAACAGACTTTCAAGCAAAGCACCAAAAAAGTCAAGAGAGAAAAAGACAGTCTACTTCAACCAAGTCAACAGGAGACACTGAGAAAAATGTATTGTAATAATACATACAGGTTTAAGCAACTGGAGGAAGTAAGGTCATGTGCAAAAAAACCAAGCTATGAAATATAAGTGCCTTATGACTTCTTTAAAGGCAAGTGAGTGTACACTAAAATGTGTGTTTTACTTCTCCACCAAGAGTGTGATAACTAGCAATTAATTAATTTATAAAATGTATATAATCAGTAAAATGAATACCAGCTTAGAAATAGGAGTGTTGTGCCCCACTAGACCCATCTCCTTAGTCCCTTTCAGATGGTAAGAGAGGAAGAGGGGTGATGTCTCTTGGCCCTTCCTCAGTGTACCACTGAGCATATTTAGAACTCCAGATGTTGACCAGCCTCCCTCTGCTGTGTCTCCTCCTCCCTTGACTCCCAGAAATCCACCACATAAACCACACTGATGAAGCACATTTGTTCACAACAACTGTTGCCACATAATGGCAATAAACAGACTGTGGAACTTTCTGGAAGGTCTTTATGTGCTGTGTATAAGTTTCATCACACAGTCCATGCATAATGCCAGGAGTTACAGTGGCTTCTAACTTGGAAGGTGAATTTGTTTTATTTGCTTGTTACCAAGGTAAAGTTTGTTTGGACCAGCTTAGTAACAAAATGCACTTGGGTATTTTCAAGTCTGGGTCTTTTGGGGTGATGGGGTGGCATCACAGGGACAGCTTTCATGTGCTAGAGGTGTAGAGCTGAGGTCTTTCTGATTCTTTATCACAGCAGCTGGTGTGGTGGGAGCAGGGATGTGTGGGTCACTCTCAGTCCTCCCTCTGTTGGTTTTTCATTTTCTTCGGTAAGTGTGGTTTATTTTAAGGTGTGATTTATTGAGAACACGTGTGCTTTATTTGACAGAGGCAGTGGGAAAGGCTGTTCTCTGGTCTTCAGGCTGGTTTTCTTACATTCAGTTTGGTTTTCTGTCGTTCTTTCATGCAGATGAAAGTTGGAAGGAAAGGAGAGTAGTTATGTAAAACTCATTTGAATATTATGTACTTGTGGAGCTGATTTCTTTCTGTTGCCATGAGCCTTTCATTCAAAACCTCCCCCCTTACTAGGGCAAAACCTTTCCTTGATTCAGAGAGGACTTGACACAGAAAAAGTTCCATCTAGTTTTTGTAAACTTGTTTGTTATTTTTTCCCTTTATTGTGCTTCTATTTTCCTTCTGTTTCTGATGGATGCCGGATGCAGTTGTCTCATCCATGTGACAGTATTGTGTAATTCTGCCCCTTTGAGCCTGACTTGCTCTTATTCGTCTGTGACCAGCTGAATTCAGGACCTTCAGATTCCCTTCTATGTGCTCCAGCATGCTATGAAGATTTGTTGCCCCAGTAGATACTGAAAAAAGGTTGCAATGTTTACCAGAAAAGGGATCATTTTTCTAGCTCTGGATGTTGTGTAGCACCCTAAAGGCTAGGAAAAAGACCCAAGAAGCAAAGCTTTCACCTTGAGAGCATCTCCTGGGAGTTTCCATCTCTTCAGAACCTGCTCCCATGACATGAGTTTCATGGTTTCATTCTGTCTGATCTCCATGCAAATGTAGGGATGCCAGCCTGGTTCCAGCAGCGCCTTAAACAATAACCCAGGAAACAGAGGGGACAATTCTGTGTCAGGGCTTACTGCATGGAAGGAGAGAGGGACAACAAGCAGTGGCCTGATGTGTGGGTGTCTCTATAGATGATGATGATGCCAGTAGGGTCCCGTAGAGCTGTGTAAGCTGGTGAAGTTGTGTAGGAAGAAGCAATCCAGCTGAACGCTGCTCAGGGGCGACCTTCTCTGCACAGTGTTCAGCTTCAAGTCTAGCCTGGTTACCTTCTGCTGCCTGAGTTATCTTGGCTAGAGAAACTTGTGGTACATTCATTGTACACCCCAGAAATACAAGTCAAGGCCTCTGCAGTAGTACTCGCTGGCAAAGACTATTTCTGGACGTAACTACAAATATTTAATATGGGGTAAATTATAAATCAGCCTTCTCCAACACCAACCAGAAGTGAATGCTTCAAATGAAAATTGAGATTGCCTGGTCTGTTTTTTACCCCATGAATATTAGGATTGGAAGCATGGCAGCAGGTAATTATTAGTGTTCAAGCACTGCAATTGCAGTAGCTAGATAAATAATGCTAACATTGCTGACTTTGATACACAGCTTTCCATCTGCAGATTTCAAATTGTATATTACAATTTTCTGTAATTTCCTGGCATAACCTGTCTGAAACAAAATCTACAAGCCCTGAAATAATATTTGATATTACAGAAAACAACTGGTATATTTTTGCAATAAAATGTTTGTGCAGGAATGAATTATGTGTGATCTATTCTGCGTACTTCACCATAGTAACAAAATGAATTGGTTTCCTAGAAGCCAGCAAGCAAGAGGGCTTCTTTTGAACTGCCTGACCTCTTTCACAGCACTGGAGATGTCAAATATTCTTCAAATGCAACATTCAGCTAAACTGCCTGTCAATGCAGCACCCTTCCAAAGCAATTCAACCTTTTCCTATTTGTTTGTTTCTGTTTGAAGAAGGGGTTTCAGTTTTACATCCAATGTCAAGTCAGTTTGATTGTGAAAGAGATGTGAGAAGAGATTTCTTCCCTGACCTTCCCAAACAATATTAGCTTTGAAAGTAACAGAAATATATAAATGCTTCAAATGGAGGGGCTGTACCCTGTACCTGATAAATAAACTGACAATTTTTTGAGATAAGAAATTGATGGCTCCGATGCATAACCAGACAGACAGAGGCTTTTGCAGTATGAAATGCACTCACTAATGATTCCAAGCTCTTTCAGAGCAGGCATTTTCAAACCTTACTTGTATTTCACTGAATATTTAATGTCACAGTTCTGCCAGAAGCCTCTGAAAACAGGGAGAATTAAAATCCATCAGTCGTTCCTTAGCAGAAGGAAGTTGATGATTTAGAAAGTTTCTCTTTATCATGTTTCAAAGTGTGACCTTGAGGAGTGCTAGGAACGTCAGACGTGTCCTTGTGGTGCCTGTAGAGGCAGTTTAGAAATCATGGTTGGTGGTGTTTCACCTGAGCACAGTTAACTGCAAGCATCTGTCAGGGTTTGCCATCCTCTAATCAGTATGTCCCCAAAGACTAATCACCTTAGAAGTCATGTTAGAGAACACACAGGGGAGGCTTTCCCTAAGCAGGTTTTGATTTGATAGCTCCTTGCTGTGCTGTGGTCAGCAGGGCCCTCAGTGTTGGTTTGGAGAGTAGCACCCCAATCAGGAAGTGTTTCTAGTGAGAGGTGGCTGGCTCCTTCCTTCTGATCCATTCTTGTCCTCTTTTCCAAATGCATTTTCCAAATCAAGCTCTGGATTTCAAACCCATCCTTTAAACAGAAAAATCTGGAATCTGGAGAGAAAACAAACAGCAATATCTTGTGGGTAGGGGGTACCAAAAAGAACTTTCTGTGCACAGTTTGTAGGTTTTGGTGTGTGCATGAGCATAGAAATGCAGGCTGAAGTGATAACTTGCCAGTGATTCAGTAGAAGGATTTCAGTAATGTTGCCTTTCCCCATGCCCAACCTCCCTCTGCATCACCCAGTCCCTCCTGTATCACAGAGATGCATTGAGGGGATAAAAAATGGATGTATTTGTATGTATTTATGCATTGTTTTCCCTGTTCTAATAACCGCTTTTCAAAAATGAACAACAGTTAAGGAGGAAGGCGAAAGTATGAGGCATCCTCACTTGGCAGATATTCTTAAGTCAGCTTTGATGGAAATATTTGTACTTTGCTTCTGAGAGAGGCTCAGGAATACATCTATTTATGTTGTAACTCCCTTGACTTGAACTGGCAGATGATCACAGATACCACAGTACAAAATTCAACTGGTGTAAATTTGAGAAGAAATTTTGGAGATTGAAAATACCCTCTAATTCTCCCCTTAGAAGACCCCAGAAAAGGCATTTGGTGCAATCTCCTACCTCTCAAAACCTACACAGCTGCAAGGGATGGGTTTGAATGGAAGTCCTAACAGCAATATTTATCGCCAGTACTGTAGAACTTGAGATAAAAATCTAACAAATTTCCCAATTTTGTTAAGTTCTAGTAAGGCTGCCAAAATGTGCAAAACTTGAAAAATCACGGATTTTCTTTCTCTTGTTTTTATACAAGTCAATGGCTTATCCCATTTGATCTGAAACAACACTTATGGGAGCATTAGAGATTCCAGGATGAGGTAAAACTGTGACCACATATAGTCATGCTGGAGAGCTCTGCCTTTTGTATTCAGTGATTTTTACCAGCATTTACAAATCTTGTTGTATTTTATTGCACAACTGATTTTAAAATATGCGTATGTCCAGGAGCTCCTTCCTCTGATCATTGGTGAGAGACATCCCTGAAGTGTTTGATGAAGAGGCAAAACATTCAGGGTTCTTCACACACATAGTTAATTTTCTTCTTGAGAAGAAAACACCAGGCTTTAAGGGGTTTAAAATGCACTGGGGACAAGAAAGACAAAAACCAATGGCCAGACGCCGAAGCCAAGATGAATCCAAATGAGGAGATTTTAATAGTGAGTCAGTCATCCAGAGAAATGATGATTTGCCAACTCTTAATGTCTTCAGAGAGAGAGCGTGCCTTTCTAGATGATGTGCCATACTAACTGTACAGTTTATTGAAAAGTGGGTTAATTGTGTGAAGTATAATGACTTGTAAAATAAAAGCTGTATCAGAGGATCTGCCTAATGGTCCTTTGCCTTTAGTTTTGTGAGGTTTTTCTTAAAATGGTATTGTTTTTCTTTTTGTTTTTCCAGCTCTTGCACAGAGTAGGTCAAAGAATTGTAATTCCATTCCTTACAGATTTCTACCTGGAAAATGAAGCCATTGAGCAAAGCAAAAGTTGTAACAGCAACTGTGAAATGATAACAGTTTGCAGTTAGTGCTCAGCCAGTGGGAACTAATTCACTCATTCACAAAGCTACAAAGCTGCTGTCAGATGGCTTTTTTTTTTTGTCGCTATCAAACAGATTGTGATTAGATCCACTGACAAAGGTGAATGGTTTGATAGTCATAATTTAGTCCTCTTCTTTCAATTCAGCAAGACAGTCTCTAAATCACACAGTCCACTTTTTGCAAGGTTATCCTGAATTTATAGTCAAAACTGTTGCCACAACATTTGAAAATACATATTGCTAGATGGTTGTTATAGCACAGTTCATACCTGTGTCTGTACCTAACCTGAATGGCCTCTCTGCCAAAGGTGTGTGTAAAATTATCTGTGTATGTACCTGTACATACACATGTATGGAATTAATAAATATGGGAATGAACAGAAGAGTGTTGTTGGTGGAACATGAGCATGTGGATGTCTGGTTTGTTCAGCACTATTTCTGCGAGTCATACAAATCTGTGCACAAGACGCTACTGCCTCCTGCTCCTCTTATGTAACTTCATGAAGTCTCATAACATTGACATGGTATCTGCAAAGAGAGGCTCAGGGAGTCAGTGGGTGCCCTGTTCCCAGGTGATACTTGTCAAGAGCTCATCTTTCCCATTCAGGTATGTTCTGAGAATTTAAACACAAATAGTGACACTCATACAGAATGTTATCAGCATCATTCCCTCATTCAGAGCACCTGAATTTGAGAAGTCTGGATATTAGTTTGGCTCTGGCTGTGGCTCAGGGCATATATGATCATATGTAAGTCACTTAATTTCTTTGAATTCATATTATTTTATTTATAGGACTGGATGCTGTTGGTTAACTATGCCCTGCTTCTCTCAGCTCTTGTGAACTACTACACTCTTGTGTCTTCATGTGGAGGTAGTTTCAGGAAAGCTATGGGGTTTCATTTTTGCCTATATAAACATAAGGTAATGCCTGTATTTTGGCTGGTAAAAGTGAAGCAACAGTGCTCAGAGTTTTTATTTGTGCATGTTTTAAAGTAGAGTATCAGATATACCCACGTTCAGTTATTTTTTATGTCTTCTTTTCGAGCATCTCAGTTGGTACTGCATGTACTTAACCCCTCTATACTAACCAGGAATGGTTCCAAAGTTCTTAACCTAAGGCTGTCAGTGCAGGGAAATGGTGTAATCTCCCCAGGTTATGGAAGGGGTTACAAACCCAGTACCAGAAATTCTCAGATTTCTTCTCACTGCTGTTGCAAAAGATATTTGCTTAGAAGTCCCCTTTGCCTGCCAGGAAGAAAATTTGGGGGAGAGATGAAGTATGTTTTTGCTCCAGCAGTAGTGGAAGAAACGTAAGAAAACATGTTCCAGTTATACCCTAGAGATGAAAGAGCCAATAAAACAAACAAGCAAACAAAGTACATAGTGCTTATTGCTTTGAGAAATCTCATAATTTTGGAACTGATTTCAACAATTTTTAGCAGCTGCAGGCACAGGGATGCTCTGCCTTTCCTGAACAGCTGAACAGATGATATATCAGTTTTAAATCAGTTCCCAGCTCATAGGGAAAGGATTGCAATCTGCTTAATAGTGCCGTTGCTACAGACAAGTAGACGTAATTTCTGAAGGAAAGATATTGGGAACACTGCCATTTCCTGAGAGCAAAGGAGACAGACAGGCCTGCAGCCATCGGTTATATCTAGGAGCACCATGTCGTGTGTGCAGACTTCACCCCACAACAGTGGCCTTGAGAGCACAACCACAGCCAGTGTCAGCTCTCACCTCATGCATTTTATGTGCTGTAGAAGCCATGGCCTTATTCCTGCCCTGGTCCTCAAGTTCTGCCAGCACCGCTTTCTCGGAAAGCTGGAACAGCAGCACACAATGCACAATATAACACCTCTCTCCCTATTTCTTCCCACAGACCAGCCATTGAGCACTGGTCAGGAGACATTAGCACCCAGTTCAAACAATGTAAATTCTATGAGAACTCATTGTTTTTATAAAGATTGCATGCAATCTGTTGCCAAGCAGCCTAAGCAAATATTTAAAGCCTGCCTCTTTCTTCACACAGTTTAAAAACAAAACAAAACAAAAATAACAAGAGCTTTTACTTTGTAAAGGCTGAGGCGGAGTTAACCTCTTCCTGCACAAGTACCAGACACTGAGATGATGGAATTATTGGCATATGCATGCATTCCTTGGGGATGATGCTGGAGAGAACACAACTTGGAAGCTGGCTGTGTATTTATATATGCACTCTTATATATTTTCCCAGTACAAGATAGGTCTTTCCAAGTCCCTCTTTTCTTGAGAGGTAACATTTTTCTGGCTAACCCTAATGTAACTACCTGATTTCTAAGGATCACCTCCTCATCCTAAATAGAGATATCCCAAATATCTCTAGGGTCTGGGCCCACCTAGGAAAAATAGCCACATTTGATCACAATTTTCTCTCTCCATTCCTGCTGTCGTTCATATCTAAACACATTCTCAGCTGCTTTGCTGAAATCGTCAGACAGGAACAAAGTCCATTCTGTCAAAATGTCATAGGAGTGCCAGCTCTAGATTTCTGTGTAGAAACTTGGAAGTAGACACACATTTAAAATTACTTACTATTTTTACTCCTATCACACTTCAGTCTCACCAATATGAGTTTTCAGGCTAGGTTTTTCTGTCTCTGGGAACAGTGTCCAGGCACAGAGCTGTCTAGTCAGGCAGGAATTATCATCAGTATCACAGAGGATAGACTTCATGAAAAAACAGATCAAGTACAAATGAAAGCAATGGCTTGAATCCCAGCGGCACTTTTCCATAAGAACAGGCCTTCATATAGTATGTACCTTTGTGTGCAACTGCAATACTCAGGAGTCATTTCCCAGCCAAATGAAGCCTTTATCAGTGACTCCAAGGTCTGATTGCCAAGGAGACATCTATGATCTGTGAGGAGTCAGGATTATGAAGGTAATTAACATGCCACTAAGATCTGTCTCAGAAGTTTGCCATTCATTCATATCACACATACTTATCCCATAAGAAAAAGACTGTTTTCAGGACATTTTCTGACCTCCTCTTTCTTGCATTTGATTTCTTAGGTTCACTTATTATTCTGCTTTTTGAAACCAAAGTTTTATGTTCAGAGCAAAATCACATAAATGTGATCTGAGCTCCCTGAGGTTGTAAAATTTCATTGTACATCTCATATAAATTCTAAATCAATTCTTCCAAACTGATTTCAGCATTGCCTGAAACACCATTTAATATGGCCTGACCTATTTTTGCTAGACAAATTTTAAAACTGGTAGGAAAGTATCCCCATTTTAGCAATGACCTTGTTATTTATAACCAGGTCTTGATCCTGTAATATCTATTAATTATAATAATTTTCCTCAAAATGTCATTTATCCACATGTGCATAAGGACAAAAAATCCTGCAACTTGCCTAACTAAGGTAGAACTGAAAGACCTTATTGTCATTTCTTATTTTGACTTTCTATAAAAATGCAAATACCATGATGGGATTATCAGGGTGGTAACATCAATTATATGCATAACTGTTTTCTGCATCGAGACATTAATCTGTAAAAACACAAACCATTGTCAAGATTTATCTTACTTTTAAATGTATTTACCGACTGTGGTTTACCGTATTTCCTTCTGTGAGAACCATAGACCAGTTGACAAGTTTTTCTTTTGCTGCTACTTTACTTCACCTGTGGTTCTCATGCATTGCCAATGAGATTTGCAGTACACACAAATGAAAAAGATCATTTAAACTAACCAGAAGCAACTGAAAGTAACCAAGCAAGAGCTATTTAGAATAATTTGGGTAGGAAGTGACCTTTAAAGGTCGTCTAGTCCAAACTCTCTGCAATGAGCAGGGACAACTTCAACTAAATCAGGTTGCTCAGAGTTTAGTTCCAATTGGGCCTTGAATGTTTCCAGGAACAGGGCATCCACCCACCTGCCAGGGCAACCAGTGAACTTCACCACACTCATTGGGAAAAATTTCTTCCTTATAACTAGTCTAAATCTATCTTCTTTTAGTTTGTAACCATTATTCCCTGTCCTATTGCAACAGACCCTACTAAAAAGTTTGTGCCTCACCATAATGGTCCTTCCTGGCCTTAAAACCTGCAACTCCTTAGGAAACGGCTTGCACTGCAGTCGGGGGATTGAAGGTGAATGCCTGTGTGTCTGGTCGCTCATGTGCCATCTGACCGTCACGGGCAACATGAACCGCAGCGAAGCAGCACATTTGAGTCCCGATGGTTGATACAGAAAACCTCCTTCAGTGTCCTCTCCGCGGTTCGGGGCTCCGCGGGGTGCGCTCACGGCAGGCAGCGCCCAGCCCTGGGCACCACCGCCCTCTCCCGGCGGATGCCTGCCCGCATCTCGGGATGAGCCGGGGCCGCGCACGCTCCGGGATAGGTGGCAGTGTGATAGCCGCGCCGCAGGGCCGCACTGGGCACTACAGAACGAGGTTTCCTGGATATAACCCAATTTACAGATAACCACAAAGGGGTGTGGAAGACTGTGGCAATAAAGACGGTTTTAGTGCTTCCCTGCCGTAGGGGACCAGTCCCACCCATGCTCCCCTCCCCACCTTCTTGCACTCCCCGGCCGGACACGCCCGGGTGCCTGCAACCTGCTATCCTGCACGGAGGAAGGCAGTAAATGGGTTTTTCATTAGTTAGAGATTTAAAATATTTTCATTAGTTAGAGTTTTTCATTAGTTAGAGCCCCTAATGTGGGGATTGCGTAAAGCTTTTTCCCATTCTTGTAGTTAACCTGAAACCTCTGACACATGCACTGCTAGTCTTCAGTGGAAAACATATAATACGTTGAGTCTTGCAATGCTCCACAGAGACATCGGGGAGAATTTGTCAGCCCTGGATCCTAGAGATACACAGGGCCTTTTTATTATTTCAACATCGAGCAGTCATTTGTGACTGAGTCAAGAGAGCATAAAACTGCCACGTTTTCCAGGCACTTTGCACAGGTGCCTTTGCCTGTAGGAGATGCAGGGAACTCGGAGCAGGGTGATGCACATCAGTCCCCTCTGCTCATCCTCTGAAGGGCAGGACCACGATTTTTACATCTTTTTTACCACATCTCTCCCTTTTCTCATCCGTCTCCATTCCTGCGGAACTGCGCAGCTCGGGGTCAGCCCAGACTCGGACCCTTCGCTGCACGTGGCGAGCGAGTGTCCCCAGAGCCTCCGCGCAGCAGAGCTGAGCTGCGATCTGCGGCGGGTTAAACCTCGGCGAGCCAGGGAGTGAAAGCACATGTGAGGGCAAAGGATGAGAGACAGTTCTTCGTATGAGTTCCAACGAGCTTACTCCACAGAAAGTCCAAGGACGAAGACAGCGTGGTGAAGGTGTGCAGGGGTTTTTCAGGGGTGCACCAAGGGTGGTGCAGACAGAGTAACCAATGGGGGCACAATGTCGGAGGGTACAGGGTAGAATTGATATGACATGGGTTCAATGGGGAAAAGGATGGGAGAGGAGTGATTTAAAATATCCAATGGGACACCGAGTAGTAGAGAACTTTCCAGAGTAAGGGGCAGCACAAAACTCAGGGGAGGAGCCCTAGCACACTGAGTGACAGGGAATGGGGCGGGGCAGCAAGTCCCGGGACGAACTAACATTTATGGGGGAAAACACGGGACAAACTATTTGGGGAAGAAAGAGCAACTAATTGTGAAAATTAAAACCCGCGCCACAACAGGGAACTTCTGAGGGTACAAGAATGCTGCACACCTGCAAAACATTCGTTGACTTTCTCTCCAGCCAAACCCATGTTCAAGGTTCCTCCCCTGGCTGGGGCAACTTTCCCTTGCATTACAGGGAATAAAACAAAGAGAGAGAGGAAAGTCCTTAAAGCCTTTTTCTGCCCAGGGGTGGAACCACAGGAGGAGGAGCAGCCTGAGCATTCGAGAAAGATCAGAGGAGAAAGGGAGAAAAATTCCAAATGTGGTACATGGCTCTTGCGAGCACCTCGAAGCCTTAACCTGCTGAGTGCTAAAAGAAATGTTCTCCACTCCCTCTGTTTTTATTTTCCTTCTCAGGGAAGTTTGCATAGCTGGAGAAGGAAAAGGAAAATAACTGCCTTAGGTACTATTTCAGTACTTTAATTTCTGGTTCAAAGAATCCAATTTATTAGCAGCAGTACCTGAGATTATACTCACCAAACAAATTCTCAAAGGAAGCCTCACTATCTAGATGTATTTTTCATTACACAATAAACTCTGAACTCCACCACAGGTGTTTTCTCATAATGTTAAACTCAGTGCCTGACAATTACTGTCCAGCACCATTTGGTGCCAGAAGTGCATTCAGTGGAGAAGTAATAAATCCTTTCATGCTGTTTAATAAAATGAAAAAACGTGTTGCTCACACTTGGATGCTAGACTTTATTACACAAAGACAGCTAAAAAAATAAATGGAGTATTTCCTGTTTAGAAGTGCCTACAAGTCACATGATGTTGATTTTATCCAGGTGTTGCAACTCTAAATGAAATTTTCACTTAAGTTATTCTTATAGAAGTGAGTTGTTTCAAAATGCAATAATCAACATGTTGTTAAAGGTGCAAAAACCATTGTAAAAACCCCCAAAACATTCAATGTGCTGTAATGAAATTAGATGTGGAGCACTGCGGTTGCCAAATTATTCAAGATATTTGTGAGACACTTTGACATCCACTCAAGTGCTTTTCTGAGTTTCGACTGAGAGAAAAAAAAAGCAAGGAAAAATCCTATGAGGTCTGAGAAACGTTTTCAACTCCTCAGTTGGTTTTGTCTCTTTGTAGGGAGCTGGGGTTATTCTCTGCTCTGGTGGCCTGGTCTTGGTTAGAGGTGCCACTGCTATTGTAAAATAAATGCGTGATATAAATAAATATCTTAATCAAGGTAAAAGTGCTATGTGAAAACCGCTCCTTAAGCCGGATTGTCTGTTCCTTCATTTTCACTAGTTTAAATGACAGAAAATGTCAGCAACATATCGTCTTTTAATAGATGGAACCTTAGGTTTTGGATGTGTAACATGCTGCTTATGCTTGCACAACCCCTCTGAACCTCATCCAGTGACGCTTTGAAGAACATGATAAATATCTGTCATGCATACCTCATTCTTCCTCTCTCTTGCCTTCCATTTACAGGCTTGTGTGGGCGAGTCTTTCCCCTTTGGGGACGTGGTGGGGGCCATTTAGAGGTGCTCAATAGTCCATTTTTGTGTAGGAGATGTGGAGCAAGAAGCACTGAGCATTAGGATGGGTCTAACATCTTGCTGGAGTTTCTCCTACAGCCTCTGAACAACCACCAGAGGGGAGACTCCTGCCCAGAGTAACTCTATGCACACTGTAAATTCCCTGCACACTTTAGAAGGATAGATCTCACCCAAAAACTTCAGACACATCTAGACAAATTCTGAGCCCCAACCATCTGTTATTTCCATCCATGATAATTTTTTGATATACCATTATGTGAACTTAGCATTGTCTCTTTTGTATTTAATAGCTGGAGTTGTATCTCTCTTCTGTTAATCTCGTGCTCAAATATTTCCCAGTTTAAAATGGCTGAGCACACTTACACCACTGGGGTTAATTACTCCTGTTGGTGTTTCTTACAGAAAAAAGCAGATCTCTATCATTGGGTGGCTCATGCCTTTTCTGTAGACTAACATTAACCTGAATATCTGTAAGAGGCACTGACACTGCCCCTCTATAAATGTCAAAGAATAACAGTGCCTTAGATATTATCCAAAAAACTCTTGTACCTGAAAGAATGACTCAAAGAGCCACAATTTCATACACAATAAAACAGGTCAGAAGTGACTGCAAATATTTTCCAAATGATGCGAACTTTGTAACAGGCCCTCAGAGCACACCGAGTTTCCTTACCAGGTTGACCAGCTGATGACTCTGCAACCACCAGAAGAGGTGGGATCACCCTGAACTCCCACCCTTCCATTTTGCGGGCCAGCACCTGCAGTCACATGAGTCAAGGCACACATCCATCTGAAAATTATTGGGCTTTTTGAAGGATTGGTTTTTGTCTAGATCAGTTTGCTGATGCAGTTGGCCAAACAATGTTGTTGGTTGCTGTGCTGGGGAAGCATGACAGGGAAAAAAGGTGGGACATGCCTTTTTAATAACAGTGCAGTCATCAGATGGCTGGAAGGGCTTGTGAAACCATCTCATAGGGTTTTGCAAGCCTAGTGTGCTGTGCTTCTCCCTGGGGTCCTTTTCTCCCAGAGGCCCCAGTTCAACATTGCAGTTAAATGTCAGAATTTCAAGCTCGTGAGTAGTTCCCAAGGCATTTTATATTTTATTTCAATTTAATTGTATTCTTAAGTTAAATTTAATGATAAGTATAGATTTACTTGCATGTGCAGAGTTAGATATGCATTCATGTCCTTCTCAGGAGAAATATCACAATTGCGTGTATGGAAAAGAGTAATTGATTTTTCCTAATGGGTGATTCCAGTTATGAATTTATTTGGCTCATTCGTTGAGAGCTGATTTATTCACTCTTTCTCTGTACTGACAGCAGCAGGTTTCCTTCCACCTGGGTGTAACTCCAGGACTCAGAACTTTCCACTTAACTCCCTCTGCAGATTTAGTCAAACTTTCTTATCAGAGTTGGTCTTACAAGAGGGTTTTTGTTGCTTAAAAATTTCTAAACTCAGCAGGATCAAATGTGGGCTTTTAAATCTGCATTTGAGCTCCTCCACACAGTTTGGGGGCTGTGAGCTTCCCACATCATTTCCAATGAGAAATAAAAAAGAAAACCACTCTCCCTGTGACAGTGGGGACCAGAAGCACCACTTTGCAGCAGTCCTTTTTCGTGTCAGGCAGCAGGGTCATGGAACAATGCAGAGAACATCTCTGTAACCTTGTGAGGTCAGATGAGCACAAGTGATGGGGGGAACAGTGATAATAATAGAAAAAGAAAGGTGAAAAGAATTGGGATTTAAAAGGGATTGCAAAGACACTCTAGGAATACGAAATATTGGTATTACACAATTAAGTGAAACATTCTGCTGGTCTAAAATGTGTATTAAAACAATCTGTCTGTCTGAGTTAAAGTGTGATGCCATGCTGCTTACATTATATATGAATAGTAATTGGGAACAGGACATCAGCAGAAATTGACCATTAACTGTTGAGCACTAAAATCTCTAATTGAGTTTGTAAGCCCTTAATGGCACAGTTAACCTTAAACATAGCTCAGTGCACGCACTACCTGGTTAACACTGTTTAATAACTCTAACACCTGATAATATTTCACACCCATGAGAGCACCAGATTAGCAAGAGACTTGCTGGAATGAGCTCAGCTCGCCGCTCTTTTGGACCACAGACATAACAGCTTAACCTTTCTGAGCCTAACCTTTCTGCTGTAACTGGTCTTTTTGGGTTTTCTTCCTTCCAAACCTGCACGTGATGAGAGCACCCCTGCATGTGCGGCTTGGTGAACTGCAGACACTGCCGTGTCCTTGGAGCACTTTGTGACATAGCAGCAGATGGAAGCTGCATGGATAGTGATGGATAAATCCACCTCAGGTGGGCTGGAAGAAGTGTCTGTAACTTGAAGTGTCCTTGAAAGGGAGTGACACTGTAAATTACACAAGAAGGGCAAATTCTACCCCAAAGTATCGATGGGAACTGGAGAGATCAAAGCTGTGAGGAACAGCCCACTACATGCTTGCCTGGGGATTCATTCATGAATCTTAACCCCACATCCTCTACCATTAAACCCTGTGCCCAGGAAACCCTAGGACGGTGCAGCCCAGGCAGACCAGCTCGGGAAGGACAATTTCGAAAGTGTGGGTGGTTTAAAGTGATTGGTGCAAGGGGCAGAGCTGACAAGCAGGTGGAAGAACAGTTGTGGGAAAAGCACATAATTCTTTGTCAGCAATGAGAAGTAAAACTTGACAAGTGGATTCAAGGGTCTAGCACTGTCAGCTGTAGGTGTCCTAATTCAGAGGCTTGTAAACAAAAAATACTTTGTTACTGACAACTTCCAGCACATATCTAAGCAAATTAATTCTGTGGACGTTCCAGGAGAAGTATGTGTGTGTACATATATGTGTGTATATCTATATTTATATATATAATGTATATATACATACTTGTTTTTTTTTTTTTAAGAGGCAAAACCTCTATGTGAATTGAATACATTTTTGAAGAGACTCACAAATCTCAGCTGCAGACCTGTGTTATTCGTAGTGCGAGTGTGTGCTACAGCTCCTCTGAGGCTGACATTCACCTGGAGAAAACCAGGTGAGGTCTGCACCTTGGGTTGTTCTGAGGGCATCCCTGCAGAGCCCAGGCAGAACTGTCCAGTGCTGCCCTCGCTAGAACGAGGGGCAGCGATGAGAAGAGTGTGTGCAGACCTGGCCCTCTGCAGCAGGGTGTGCTGAATTGTCAGCAGTAGGAGGATTGTGCAGCTGAGAGGCCAGCCTGGCCCTGTCCTGTCCTGTCCTGTCCTGTCCCGTCCTGTCCTGTCCTGTCCTTTGTGCTCCCCGGGCAGCGGTGCAGCCACGGCACATCCCGAGATCGCAGGTCTTTGCCTTTTGATGGCAACTGCTCTTTTATGGCTGTGACCTGCAGCATGTGACTGAAGCCAGGAAATGAAAATCTCCTTCTTTTCTCAATTTACTCACTTGCCTTAAAAAATTGTGCGTGTTCTTACAAACCCTTCTTGTATATATTTTTCATTAACAGTACTTAACATGACAATGACTTTGACAATAATTGCCCATTTTTCTGGCTGCTTTTGTGGTACATGAAAATTCACAATAAGCGGGTACAGATCGAACCTTTGAGCTAGCAGATGTCTCTGAAAACAATTTTCCTTTGCACTTACGATAGAAATTCTCTAGCATTTTTTGTACTTACCAAGAAGTTTTCCTGACCAAGATAAATAAAACAAACTGCAGCTCCATGCAATGTGGGGTTTGGATTTAAAGTTAATCTTTCTCCCATGAAGAGATTTAGCCCCTCCGAGGCTGCTGTTTTGTCACCTTTTACAGCCTTGTCTCCTAGGCACCCTCAGAGTTTACTGCAGCTGACATGGCTTCCTGTGGACTTTCGCCTACACACTGCCCTTAGGTACCTGCAGGGGTTGATCACTTTGCAGCTATTACTCTTTTCCTATTTTCCCATGTGTTTTTACTGCAACTTGTGGTGATTTTTTAGACTAGCTGGGGTATCTGGGGCTTCTTTGTGCCTTTGTTAGATGTTTTGTTTTTCTTTCATTTTCCCCAATGGCAGACATTTTATTATATCCCAGCCTGTGTCTCCAGGCCTCATGCTCTGGGATTCTTGTTTGATTTTCTCATGGAGCAACCCTTTTCCCTTACTATTTCCCTGATGCCTTGTATTGCATTTTTATTGCAGCAGAGGCTGTGTCTATAGGTCCTTCAGGCTGTTTGTTCTGAGACTTTTATTGGATTTTCAATAAATATGTTTGCCGTTGGGGGTCCTTAGCTGGTTTCCTTACCTATTTTTATTGAAGCTGTGCTTCCAGACAAAAATGTTAACCAGCTATTTCAACAGCAATCTGGTTTATCTTCTGAGCCCCTGCACAGTTTCTTACATATTTGCATTGGCTGAGCTACATCTCCTGCTTTTTTTTTTCTTTCTTTTTTTTTTTTGATGTTTCCCTCATGTTTAGGACCTTTTGTTGATGCAGTCTGGGTGCTTTTCTGCAGCCATCTCCATTTTACCTGGCAGCACAACTACACCTTTGTGGCAGGCAAGAGATGGAATGAAAACTGCAAACCTCTGCAAAACCGAAAAATCCTAGGCTTTGGGTAAACAAAGACAAGCAGATCACATTCCTGCAAAAAGCTGCGCTTTGCTAAATTGGCTCTATGGTTTCTTCTTGGGTAATCTGTGCTTTGCTGAGGTACATCAGGGTGCATTATCTTCAGTAAGAGAGGTGGATTTGGTGTCTTACAGGATGGTGGGTGTGTTGTCCTGGGGAAGGTCCTGTGAGGAAAGACTGACAAACCCTTGCAGGCATGTCACCAAAGTACTAGAGCTGGAGGCTCCCAGTCATCTCTGCCATGAGGATTTTGATCCAAATTTTCACAGAAATTCTCATCTGACACTTGGTTTAGTCCCATTTCCATAGTTATTTGTGGNTATTAAGGGTTCCCCAAAGGTAACAGCTGCACCCCTGTCCCAGTCCTTTCAGGAATGGTGTTGTGGTACAACTGCCTGCTGCTCACATCACAGAAACCACTGCCAGGGCTGGTACCCCATCAGGGTGCTGAGCCCAGACAGCAAAACACTGATGGGTAATACTGAAGAGGGGAAAAAAAAAAGCTTCTCTCCAGCCTAAGCCTAAGCCTAAGCCTTCATCTTTTAAAGTAGTTTTTGTGCATTTCATTGGTTTTCTATTTTTAACTTGGGTGAAAAGGCCTATGTGGTCCATGTATATGTGTGTGTTTGTGCATCTCTAACTGCTCTTCTCATAGTAACTTTTGAACTTAGGGACCAGTTTCAACCAGATTTGACTGAGAAGGAGAAATCACAAAGATAGGATGCTCCTGCAATTTCTGTCTTAAATAAACAGCTGGGTAGAGAAGAGAGTATCAGAGAATCCACACAGGAAAGAGACATTCTAAATACTTTAACTGCAGGAAAAGTTTAGATCACAGTTAATGCTTTATTAGACATAAAAATCCACCAATCATTCAAGTTGTCTTTCCCCAATGAAGACCATATCCTGTGTGTAGTAAAAGGTAATTCTGATTGAGCTTTTTCTGGTGCTATGGACATTCATAAAGTCTTCTCTCACAAACGCATGCTGCAGCTTTAGCCTAATGCAGTTTTTAAAAGAGAATCAACTGCAATATGCAAATTCATTTGAAACCAGGATCTGTTCCTTTTGATACAGATAGACATAGATATTTGCTTAGAGCTCGTTATAAAGCTGTTCTGCAGCGTTTATTTTATCAGTTCTCTAGAAAATATCAATAGATATTTTCCATTTAGTGTGACACTCACATTAATAGCCTGATTTTTGAGAGGGACTATTTGTATTTTGGGACCAGAGGATTTGTCTCAGAACAATAAGACATTGATAGCAAAGAAATTAAGACAGTCCATATCAAACAAGTTCACTGTCTTACTTTGGAAGACCATTTGTCCTTCAGCATGAAGCTGTTTTCCAGGCATAGAAAAAGGTGGAAATATCTAATGCTGCACTATATTTTACCTCAGAAAAGGAAAATTGGGACACAGTGAGACTGATGCCCTTGACTTTTCTGGACTCTACAAGTGATCTGACTGAACCATTCCCAGGTCAGCAGTGACACTGGAAAGACCCCGGGAGCCACATCCACCCAGACGAATCTACTGGGACATTACTAGTAGGGAAGAAGCTCATTAAAAAACCCCATTTATTTGCCTATTTTGGACACAAGAAGTAAAACTTGAACTGAACAACATAAATGAAAACAGAAGCTGTGAATTCTTAATTTTTATCCACTGTATTCAGATCAACAGGGAGAACTTTGTGATGCACTGTTGGAGGCTTGCTTGGCCTAGTAAATCAGTGGTTCAGCATTTTGCCAGAAACCCTGCTCCTGCAGAAGCCGTGGGGATTGCCTTCTAATTCTTTCAAGAGAGTCTGAAACCAGGTCCATTTTTCCCATGGCTGGGGGAGATGCAGGCTGTAGTGCAGCACAGGGGGCAGGAGGATTTGGCATCCAGGTGCCATGTCAGGCATCTCCCTAGAGCATGAACAGCCCTGGGGCACCATTGGCTCCAAAGGGATGCTGGGCTCAGGAAAAGCTCTTCCACCCCAAAAACTGGATTTCTTGTGAAGGACCCATCACACCTGCTTGTCATTCTGAGGCTCTTGAACTGCCAGGTAACCCCCTGTAAGGCAGCCCATGGCTTCTCCTTATCCTTCTGTAAGTGGGGACAGTGACACAGTCCTTGACAGGGATCTTCTCCCAAGTATTCATTATTATTTCCAGGAACATAAACAGCTAGGCATGGGTCACTCCAGGTCCTGCAAAAGAGCTTTCTGGTCCAATTCACAATGAGAAGTTAAGAGCAGCCTTAATCATGCCAAAGCCAAATTATTTGCTGCTGAAGTGGACTGTTTGTCCACATCCAGCTTCATTTGTCCAGCGGGTTGAGCAACAGCCTTGACTTGTACTAAAACATGCTCAGATTTTGCCCTCTTTCCATGTGTCAAAAGGATGGGTGGGAGTTGAGGCTGGAGCTGTAAAGAGCCACTAACCTCAGCCTGGTGATGACACTGGACTTCTTAGGCCAACAAAAGCCTGAAACATCTAATGTGAGCTCATGCAAAAGTTCACCTTTCTTTGTTTCAGAATTTGGGGAAACCACAAAATGACAGTGATAACATGACTTTCTCTGGGAGCATGGAGCTTTTGGGACAGCCATTAATGACCCTGGTGTTAATGTGGGGCATTCAGTATTTCAGCATGCTGGAGAGGTGATTGTAACTCACAGTTCCCAGCAAGAAACATCTCTTTAAAAAATCAGAACATTTCCCTGCATTTCTTGGACTCTTTTATTGCAATCTCTGTTTCTTTTTTTATTTTCTTTTGTTGCAAACCTGCAATTGTCTGATAGAAAATGCACCACACATGGATGGTTGGTGTTCCATTCATGGGACTGAAATGCCTGAATGTTTTACAGTAACAATAAAAACCTGAGTACCATTATGACTGAATAAAATTTGGGACAAAATAACAGTAGCAATTTTAATATTTTCTTGAATGAAAGCAAGTAGTTGTGTTATTAAGGGCACAACTCCAATTTATGAGTTATTTTGAGCAAACAAAAGGCTCACTCTCAGCCAAAATACTGGATACTTGCTCACTCTTAACAAAACTATAATCTTCCATTATTGTATCACTAAATATATAATGAAGCAAAGCCCTCAAATCCAGATTTTGACTTCAGAGGCCAACATACTTACCTGAATCTGAGATTCTGAGATGCATTTATAAAACTACTTTTTGCAGTGACCATTCCCACTGCATGGTCATGTGCGTGGATAACCTGTTGGTCCATGGCCTGACTGCAGTTGATGCCAACCAGCATCTTGTAGCTGGGCTAGAGGAAGGGCAGGTCACAACTGTCCCCGAAGGCACTGGGGTGCAGCTACCCATTTCAGATTGCTTCTAGCATTGGGGGATATTGTTTATCAGGAATTATTGTCTGACTACAGCCTCAAGCTATTCCCTATCAAAGACCCAGGTTTTCATGCTATACAACTTGTGTAGCAGTACAGCTGGCCAGGAGGACTTGAGCTATGACGAATTTTTAAATTAGTTTCTAACTTCTTGAAGTGCTTGTCCCAAAAGCTTACTTTCTTTTCACTGTTGATTTCTTGCAAAAAGACACTTCAGATGGTGTGAATTAGAATAGCTCCAGAGAGACTTAGGCTCAAAAACTATTGTCTCATGCCTTCATGGCCTCCGTGAAATCATCAGCAAGCCTCAAATGTATTTTAGTGAGAGAAGGAGCAAGTCTAACTCTTTCCTCACTGGGGAACAGGAAAGCAATTCTCAAAGAACTCTAAGTTTTGCTTACTGAAGTAAATTTGACATGAACTACTGAATAAGCAGAGTCCTATGACTAAAGGCATCCTGAAATGTGATAAGGGAGACAGAGGAGAACTTACTGCTTTTCACAAGAGCGCACTGGAGCTATACAAGCAGAAAATGTATTACTTGATAATGGACATGCTTTTTGGCAGGAATATCTCATGAGTCTACAAGGTCATTTATGTTCTGCAATAGTTGCTTTATAATGAAGAGGGGGAAGAAAAGAGTAATTAGATCCTCGTACTTCAAGAAGGCAACAGATCCCTCTTTACTGGCAGATTTCAGATTCTTTTATCCTCTTGTGAGTGCCTAAAATCCTCACATTTCTTTTATATTAAGATTCTTGTCCTCATCCCTTCCACCTTTTTTCTTACAGGGAACTTTTCTTACACAGAACTTTTATCTGCTTTTGTCTGAGTTAAGCAACTTGATTTCATTTTTTGTACTACTGACAGCTGTGCGTGACACTCCATGGTTTTGGAGTGCATGGAAAATGAGGACTCCATCCCACAGATTATCTGTGACACTCTCAAGAATTAAAGTAAACACTGTTTTGCTTTGTTATTTCAAACAAAGGAAGAAATAGCAGCTGGTTTTGGCTGTTTGAAACAGAAGAGCTTTTTCACAATGTAATGGAATTTAAACACAAATGTTTCAGGCCATGGTATAAAAGGGGCAGAGGAAATGGAGTCTGTCACCTTCCCTTGGGAAGTGTGCACAGCCTCGTATGTGCATACCCCAAAAGATCTTCCCATAGCAACGGTGCAAATTAGAGATATAAACTAGGAACTCAATTCCATCCAAGGTCAGCCCACGGGGTCTTCAAGGAGAGTCCTATCAAACAAGTCCTCCAAACAAAAATAATTTAAAAATCAGATCATGTTGTAATCTGCAGATCATAGTCCATTCCCAGCTCCTCTCATCTGGCAGCCTTTTACTGAGTGCATGCCGAGCACACTCGGATTACACCCCTCTGGAAGGGGTCTGGCCTCCCAGGCGGGTGGCCCCAGTACACTGACCTTGGGGACTTCTCTGCTTGTGAAACTGCCCAGCTTTTCTCACTGCTGCCTGCCCGCCAGGCTCCTCATGGGTGAGATGTGATACAAACAGGGTTAAAACCAGAAGTGATCCTTTTTCTGCCAGCTGCTGGCACTCCTACCTCTAGTCATCTGAGCAGGGAGTGAGCAGCATGGCATACATGTCTGGCTGTGATTTTTGTTAGATTTTAGATATGCTTTAGGTGCCAGTAGGTAAGTTCTGACTTTCTTGTCTCTTCAATATCAATAAATTTGCACAAAAGCAAGAGCTGTCTGTGCTCTAACCCTACTAGTGTCCTTTTTTATGGAACCCAAGTTTTTCCTCAATATAGTCAAAGACATCCAGGGAAATGTGGCATCCAGACAGCACTAACATGAAATCTGTATTCATGGTAGCTACCTTGAACTACCAGCTTGATCCAACACAGCTCTTCAGGATGCTGACTTCTATTTTCAGAGGCTGGGAAGAAAGTGACACCAAAGAAAACACATTTCTCCTTCTGCTTATCACAAATCTTTTCCTCTTGACCCTGTTTTTGTCATAATAAATTAAACCCTTTTTGCTGTCCATGAGGAACCACCCAGCCATGCACATATTGGCCGTTCCCCTCCTGCATGACCCATCTGCCAGCTCACAGGGTCATGCCCTCTGCCATGTAAGGTGAATATGGGACAGCACTACCAAACCTACCAAACAACATGCAAATGTTGTTGCACTGTGTCTGGTTCTTTCTAATTGCTGCATTTATCTCTTCCCACAGCAAAACCAAGGTGGTCGACTAGTGCTTAAAATGCATAAAAATAACTCAGACAAGGCATGGCTTTTATCAAGGACAAATATAAACCATTTGTCACTGTCTGAAAGGGCACTGCATACAAGAGCAGGAGTAGCTCTTCTTAAAATTTGGCCCCAGGAAGACAGCTGTAGTCAAGATTGCTCATTCTCTGATGAAACCTTGCGTTTTGGGACTGCTCTGAAGTGAAAGGAGATACCCAGATTCCCCAGCTGCCCTTCCAGCACAACAGGCAGGCACTAGGCAGTGGTTCATACAGAAATTTACCTTACTCTCCATCAAACCTTTCCCTCTAGCTTTCCTGAAGCTCTGCCAGGTGCCCTCTGGAGAGGACTGTGCTGCTGGAAGGCAGCTGTGCTGCCCAGCACTGTCCGAGGTGGCTGGAGACAGCCCAGGAGGCAGAGACACAGCCTGTGGGTGCTCTGTGGCAGTGGGCATGGCCAGAAGCCAGTTTCTGTTGGTTTCTACCTTAAGTACAACACTGTCGAGGTGGTTTTGGAGGGGAAATGAGTGTAACTGCTGGTTATATGGGTTAGTTCTGCCAAACGTCAGATGGAGACCAGACTCACAGGTTCCCTGCCAGCCTGCCTGTACACGGGGCTGGGGCCAGCTGCTGTGCAGCCTCTGGCTCCTCTGCAGGGGATTGGGCATTCCCCTGTGCCAGGAGCACTTTTTTTCCCCACTAGCTGCAGTAAGAGAGCTGGAGAGCCAAGCACAGCAAGAGAGTGACAATGTGGAAGAAGATCAGTTTGGAATTTCTTACCATAAGCAACGTGACTCTTGTTTGGAAGTGTTATTAAACAGTATCTCTAGACGTGATTATTAGTAGAGGGCATTTGGTTTTCTACTCAGCACTGAGGAAACAAGCTGAGGCGTGGGCAGCAGATCCCTGGCATGTCTGTGCCCCTCCAGGCTGATGGCTGTGCCCAGACTGGATCCTCACTGCCTGAGATGCTGCCTTGCTGCCTCCTCTGCCCTTGGGAAACCCAGCATGGCTTCTGGGGTGTGAATTTCATAAGATCCATAGGCAGGTCTGAGTGCGGAGCCCTGTTTATCCCCTTCTTGCAGATCAGCCCCTGGAGGTCTCACCTCAGCTGTATGGGGTGGATGGGATGGCACCAGCATCCTCTAGCAGCACCAGGATGCAGCTCCCATGTCCAATGGGTCACATGGTTGTGCCTGAGATTGTGCCTTAATTCCAACCCTGCCTCTCGTGGGTCTCCTGCAAGCCAGGTGCCCACAGCTGGTCATGGAAACATCAAGTTTCCCCCAGTTCCTCTCTGTGGGAAGCAGAGTTACAGAAAATTCGAAGGTGCTGACAGAGAACAAACACAGCACAGTGCTTGAAAAGATAGAAACGGATACATGTTTCGATTTCAGACGTTGGCGAAGGCTGCCTAAACTAGAACAATGAGCTTTTACAGTTTAAAACAAAAACGTAGTTTTGTAGTTTAAAAATAAATATGCTTTATAAAAGTATACATATATTTCTAATAAGTAGAAACACATTTTATACAAGAAAGAATTAAGATAAGTAGTAGAATAAGGAATTTTAAGTTTAATAGTAGACCTTATAATAAAATTTGTTAGAAAGTTAAGATATAAGCCTGTGCTATAGACCTTAATGACAATGTGATGATTGATCAAGAAAGTATGCATTGCGGTAAAACCATGTACAGTGATGATTGGTACAAATGTGTTAGCAAGCTTTGTGGCATTTGCTTATTGGCTTAAAAAAGTATATAAGGCCTTGTAACAAAATGTTTAGAGACAGTTACTACCTCAACTTTAACTACGCCACTGCGTCATCTGCACCTGCCGCAGCTGTCGCTGCTCCTACTGATGCTGCTATTACTACTGTAACTGTTACTACTTTTGATAATAGAGATGTTGTTCACAGCATCTCTCCTGTTTTATCCTTCAATAAATATGAGACTGATTCTGCAATAAATCATCTCTATGACATCTCTTAATCATCCCAATCCATGCAATCCCGTCACCTCTCCACTTATTTAAAGCCATATTCTCAAAGTGCGAAATTACAGTTGCATTGTGAAATGAGGAAATCCAAGGGGAGTTCTGGCAGGGATTTCCTGGGGAGGGCAGGATTTGCCCCTGGTTCCCCCTGTGACCAGAAGACACCCATGACCCAGCCAGAAGCAGAACAGGAACCCCAGGCCTGTCCGGTGCCTACACGAAGGGTGTGTTGTGTCTTCAGGCTGTTCCCGCTGTGTCACCCTGCCACTGGACCAGCCCTATGCTCAGAGTCATGTGTAGCCCTATCCTTCCTGCCCAATCCCACTCCCACTCCCCCTCCCACTCCCACTCCCACTCCCACTCCCTGCCAGGTCCCTCCTCTTCGTCCTGGAACAGCGTTTTCATCTGCAGCTCACCCTGCTTTCCTCTTCTCTTTTTTAGAAAGCTGCCATTTCATTTGTCAATTGTGATTTTCCTTTTCCACACGTAAATGATATTACTCTTTGCTTTTAACCTTACTGCTGCATCTTTCCTTTATTTCCATTTTGTCATTTAACCTTGGACAATTTGGGTTTTGAATGATTTTTGGTTTTCTTTGAATTTTGTTTTTGTTTTCTGGGACCAAATCGCCACCCTGTGCAAATTAAGTGGTAGTGCCAAAACAATCAGTCACATTTCTCACCATCTTCCGGTTTTTTGAAGAGTAGCAAGAAGGGCTGAGACAGAGAGGAGCCTACACTGGTTTTACTTACTAATCTCTTGCATAGACAAGCCTGACACTACAAATTTTGCTGATCATGGGTATTATGATATATATAAACAGGCATGCAAAAAAAGCCTGTTGCATAGACATAATTGCACTAATAAAAGCATATTTCTGCCAGCATCTTAGTTCTCCACTGGAAAAATGCATTGTTGAAAAGATACAATTCTGTTGGTGTGTACCAAGTCCTCTCACTGAATGTTTTGCTATTACTGTATTAAAAAAATACCTTCAGCATTGTGGGCACTCTGCAAAGTATTTTATCTGCTATAGATGAGAAGGTGTGAGCAAAAAAGAAATACAATTGTCATTTCTTCATCCCTAGTGAGCTGTGGTGGTCAAGTGGAAAGCAATAATGCAGCAGTATTAGCAGTATTTGGCTCACTCAGTCCCCAGCCAAACACACCTGGCTTGCTTTGCACAGCTGAGGAGATGTGACTCCTTCTCCAGAGGCTGGAAACTGCACTGTTAGTGCTCAGCTCTTCCCCAACGCTTCCTCAGTTCAGGCCCCTCAGTGCCCAAGTGAGTCAGGCAAGGTGAGTGTGTTTGCTGTCCTTTGAAGAAGAAGGAAAAGAAAGTGGTTGTGTGTGTCTTCTTCACTTCTGCACTGGCTCAGAAGAAAGGTATTTGAGGGCCTGATGCATTAGGAGGAAGAAGTTGATGCTGGTTCCTACAAGTGCAAGGGGCTGCAGGGTGAAGGGCTCACTGCAGTGCGTTCCATTGATTTCAGACTGATGGCAAGGTAAGCGTCTCCTCTGGAGCCTTGCTCCTTCTCTTGCCTTCTTTCCTCTCCTCTCTGCTCCAACAGAGCCCCCTAATTACGACATGGAAGACAATGTTTTCCTCCTTCAGCCAGAACTCTTGATCAGATGTCTACAGAAAACAATTTTTAGAAGTTTGCAGCATTTCCCTTTTCTGCACAGTATCACTTTATGAAGAAACACACGACCTGGTGCAGAATGAAAACCCCTCAGTGGGTACCAACATGACCTGCAGAGTAAACATGAACCCTACCAGCTGCCATGGACCAAATTCATTCCTGCTGCAGCTTCAGTGACATCCTTGGAATTACTCAGGGAGGAAATCTGATGCTTAGAGCCACATAACCAAATGGCTGTTCATGAGGATGTGTTACTAATTACAATTACTGAATGTTAACAGCACTACAGAAGTATTGAGAGTGCCCTATATATAAAAATATTTTTGTAGCAGCTAAAGTCATAAATGAATGTACTAATTTCAATTTAAAAGCAGAAGCCATGCATCTGTAAGTTTGCTGAGAGGCCTCTTGTGGTCTAACACAAATGAAGTAAGGGCTGCTGGCACATGGAAAATAACAGATGAAGAAGAAAGGTAATTGCTAGTCCTGACCTGTCAGAGCTGCTCCTTTGTGCACCAAGTCCAACTTCCCCTTACACTTCCAACTTATCTACAGCAAAGTTTCTTCCAAACTAAACAAAATCAGAGGCTTTTAGGAACTTAGAAATGTCTGCTTAATTTCAGTGTCAATAAGCCCCTGCTCCAACTCATTCCTAATGTATCAAAATTAAATGTTTTAAACATATTTATCTAGTTGCTATGGCTTTGCCTGGTGTATCAGACACTTTATCCATCAAATATGACAACTGAATAATATTTTTACCTTTAGATATGGATCACGGGTCCTTTTCATCATACTATTCCCTTCCCCCTTTTTCTGAGTTTTGAACTCACTGGAAAATCTGTTCCATAATACAGTGGGTAAATGAATTACAGTCACAGATGGCCTCTGGAGATTTCATACATGCTGCAATTCATTTATTCAGGAATGGAGAAAAAAAAAAAGAGACCCTTGTCTTGTGAGGGTATTATCAGAGATAGCAGATCAGACACTGTTAATGCTGCCTTGCACTCTGGATTCGACCCATTTCCTAAGCTTTTATGACTCGGCATTTACTATTCCTGGATTTGAATTTTTTAAGAGGAACGTCAAAATCCTCAATAAAAATGATTAAATGTGAGAAACTGTGGCTGTTACAATTTATTTTTACAGTCCTGAGTGAAACTATTGTGTTCTGTTGTAGAGAGATGCTTAAGAACAACAATCTTCAGCTCTGGCAATAATATTTCAGCAAAAAGAACTTAATGCACAGATGACTGTCGAGACTTAGTCAAACCTTGAAGTGGGCCTTGAGATCCTCATAAGGAAAATGCTAGAGGAATAAGAAATATAATCTAGAAAGCAGTATATAATGTTACTGCTTGGGTGTCTTGTTCAGCCTAAGTCATAAAGCCTATTTGCTGGCAAGCATTAGGGTCAGGCCGCAAGACTCACTTTTGCCTCTGAATTCAGGCCAGCGATTATGGGAGAAAGGGATGGGGTGGTTGATGCATAAGCCATTGGGCAAAAATTAATCCTCCAATAAATGCAAAGAATTTGCCTCAAGAGTGGATCAGACAAACTCATTTCTGTTTGTGCAATGATATAAAAATACTACTATGTGGTCAAATGTAGAATGGTGATTTAATCATCTGCACTGACACACAGCTACTCCATTGCAGGATCAGGCTGCAACAGGCTGAAAGAAGAGACCATTTATCTTTTCTTGGTATTTATTCTGCTCTCGTGAGACCCCACCTGGAGGCCCATGTCCAGCTATGGGCTGGACAGGATGTGGACCTTCTGGAGTGAGTCCAGAGGAGGGACGCAAAGATGATCAGAGGGCTGGAGCATTTGTCCCATTGAGACAGGCTGAGAGAGTTGGGGTTGTTCAGCCTGGAGAAGGCTCCAGGGAGACCTTTTGGCACTTCCCAGTACCCAAAGGGGGCATATAAAAAAGAGGGGAAAGAGACTTTTTATATGAACAGATAGCAATTGAATAAAAGGTGATGTTTTTAAACTGAATGATGGTAGATTAGATACTAAGAAGAAATTTCTTACTCTGAGGGTGGTGAGGCACTGGAACAGATTTCCCAGAGAAGTTGCAGATGCCCTCTCCCTGGAAGTGTCCAAGGCCAGGCCAGATGGGGTTTTGAGCAACCTGGTCTAGTGGAAAGTGTGCCTGCACATGGCAGGAGCAGGGGTTGGATCAAGACGATCTTTAAAAGCCTCTTCCAACCCGAACCATCCTATGATTCTATGAGTATTTAGCTCTTTCTGAGGGGCATTTCACACATCTCACCCTGCAATTAGGGCTCACAGCTGACACAGCCCACTGGGTGCTCTAATGAAGATATTTGTCCCAACGCCAGATGAACCAGCCAACACTGCCACTTGAGTGGAACAGCATCGGCCAAGAGACCTCACTCTGTGCCTGGCGATGCTTTGGGCTGGAAAGAAACCACTCAAAACCTTCTTCCAGCATGTCCACAGCCCTGAGGGAAGACTGCACATCCCAGGGGGACTCCTGACCCGCTCCCCACCTCTGCCCTGGGGATGAAGGTCCCTGTGCGGAGCTGAGCCACCTACATCCCTCTGGGACAGAGACAGCACCTGCTGCTGGAGATGCAAAGTGCCCACAGGAATGCCTTTACTCATCCACCTCAGCTGGAGTTTAGGGAATCGGGAGGTTAAAATGTCAACTGAATCCTCCCAGGGCTGCCATCCCTCTACTTGTAAAGAAGCAGCAATTTAACAGACTTGTTGCCCTGAGGTTTAATGGATGGCTCTGGCTGCAGTGCTTGGGGACCCCTTGACAGGGCACTGTGAAGGGGCAAAGGGGGACTAATAGCTGCTGTGTTTTCCAGCAGCCCCAGCCAGAGATAGCTCTGTATATAGCTGACAAGCAGTCAATGTCTGCTCCCTGTCTCTGCACTTCATCGAGTTATCTTCTTGCAAGCAAAGAAATCCCAGCTGATTGAACAGCACATTTATCATCTGAATTCCCCCCATATCTTTTCCTGTATCAATGGTGCCATAAAAAGCCCACCAGAAAAGTCAACAGAAATCTGCTCTACCTTTCATTAAAAGCTTTTGCAGAGATCTGAAGTAAAGAAAAAAAATCAAAACAGACCCCAAACTTTTTTTCCTCCCTGAAATGTCAGTCAAGGAACATGAAACAAAAAGATTAGTTTTGCTCTTATTTGTTCGTAAAATAAAAAAACATGAAATATTTAGCAATATTGTAATGAAAAGCAGATGGGAATAATGCTGGCTTTCAAGGCTGCTGGTAACCACCTCCTTTTCAGGCCGTGGCAGCAGCAGTACGAGGCAGGCAGCCCATTAGGACAATTTATAAACTGGACTTCCACAGAGGGAGTTCTAGCAAGAGGTCCACAGCTCGTACAGAGCAACCCTGATAACATCTGTTCAGGTTATTCATTGAAGAGGTTTATATTACAATCCCTCTTAATACTACGAGTGCTACAGTAAAACCAGATGAGCCTTCAGTTTCATTTGCTTCAGCAATATGTGTTTATCAGAGCATTTTTCTGAAGTTGGAAACCTAGGATGCACTCATGGTATGTCACAGAATGCAGTTTAGAAAGCTTGAAATATTAGCCTAGAAAAAACCTCAGTTCCTGCTTTTAATCTCTCATGGCTGTAGCGCTCGACTTCTATGTGCAGCATCAACACACCATCAGCCTTTTTCCATAAAAAGCCACTCCCTATTAACTCTCCAGGGCTGAGATTGATTTTATTTAAATAGGTCTCACTCACTAACCTTGCTCCATCCTTTATTTAAGACTTTGCTAATGATGTATTTTTTCCCCTTAATTTACCTAAGCTATTAATGAACGCTTACATCCAAAATGACCTCATTATGCCAGCAAGGACTTTGTTCAGATATTTAGTGCACAGACGTAAGGCAGAGAACTCCCTAAATGGAGAGGTTTAAACATTCTGTAAAATCCCCGTTGACTACAAGCCAGATTCTTACTGCTGTAAATTGACTTAGTTCCAACAGCTTCAATGAAGCTACACTGATTTACTCCACTCGAGGGTCTTACCCTATTATTCTTATTTATTGAACTTGCCACCTTTTGCTGCTGCAACCTAAACTTCCATCATCTAGCAACAGGGTTGCTATCTAAAATAGGTGTTTCTCCAGTAATATATGACTTAGGAGATTTATAACTGCCTGGAGTATTTCATTGTCCCCTAGAAGTGTTTATAATAATTCTTGTTGACTGTCCCAACTCCCACCAATCAGCTGTAGAGTTGTTTGCAGGCTGAACCTGGTCAACAAAATATCCTTTCCCCATACAACCATGAGCTTTTTTAACGGTTCATAGTTATTTTTCCTCCCTGCTGGACAAAGGTCTTTCCTGGTCTCTGTACAGTGTCTAGGACAAAATGAAGCCCCAAGTTTTTTGCTGGTTCCAGAAGAACAGGCCCGATGTACATAAAGCAGACTACTTTCTGGCTCCACAAAACAAACTGCAAGGTGAAAAAATGCACTGCAAAGGAAAAACAAAAACCTGTAAAAACAGACAGTTCCTTTGTGCACCGATTGTAGCCCTAATGGGAATGTGACTGTCCCACCATGACAGTCTGCTGTTCCTACAGTCCTGGGCTTGTTTTACCCTGTTCTCTCCTGGGAGGGATTCGGGCGGCTGCTCCAACCTTGACACAGCTATGATCAGCTTAAGTGTCTGCATTTGTACTTTTGGGGGCTTAGCAGGAGACAGCTCACAGGAAGGCACAAGATCACATGGTCCAAATACCTGGGAGAAGTCAAAGACCTGCATAAAGCCCAGAGTGTTCATAAAAGCAACAGGGAACCTAACCCACAGGTTCACCAAAAAGTTGTAGTGGTTTTCTACATATCCAGAAATAACTGCCTGTGGAGCCCTTTGATATCAGGGATATTGGCAGACGTTGTCTCATAAAGACTCAGGAAAGAAATCAGCAATTACCTGGATGCTAATGAGAGTTCTGCATCCATCCACACACGCTGCAGTGATTGCTCTTCGGAGAGATCAGCAGTGGTTACACCAATGAACTGCTTGCTCACTACATGTGATTGATGTTAACTTCCAACCCGAGGTTGTCAAAAAAACTCCCCCTTGTTTTTGGGATTGAGGAGAATCCCACAGAGAGTGTCAGGGGGCCAACGCCATAAGAAATCATACTGAATCATAATATGATTTAGCAAATTCACATTTTCTTCAGGTCCAGTAGAATTCTATTTAAATAACTTACAGAAAAGCTGACATTTTCTATTAAATCTCAAAGGACTAGAATGAAGTAGCTACATTTAGCACAGCCATCTTCCAGTGATACCTGAGCAGAGAGGCAGACAGCAGCAAATTTTATTCTTGCTTCACTTGTTCTGGTTTTTTCTAGGTCAACCCAAATACTCTGATAGTAAGAAAGAAGGACAGCAAAAATGTGCAACTACCACCCAAAATAATCTAAAAGTCCTTAAAAAGAAATGCACGTGTTTATTTATTGCATTATAACTGCAACACCAAATACAACTATATTCTAATTTTAAAAAAGGACACATGCAATAAGATATTCTGATTTTATAATCCAATTCAACGCAGTTCATTGGCAACAGTGGAGCATCACAGAACAGTCACAAGGTAAGGGCTTGGGGTGATGAATTTCCAGTCTCTTGATTCTACTTGCAAACAGCAAAGTCACATCATATTTTATTTGTCATCGAAGGATAAACTTTGGGAATAATGTGGCTGGATCACAGAAGGTTCCAGCTGCCCCTTAACTCCCAGACTAGTCTTGAAGAATCAGACTTTTTTACTTGAGAAAATAACTATGCTTTGAAAAAGATGAGGCATAGACAATATTTTCCAAGCAGAGAGCAGAAATCCTCCCGTTTTACACCACAGCTGAGGAACAGAACAAGGGCCTCTGCTTCACAGGTGCCAAGAAGCCAAGGCTGTGAGTTACTTTAACTATTGCTCTGAAGAACAACATCAGGCCATTTTCTGCAATATTTCACTGCAGCTTTCTATTATGTTCATCTGCTCATGGGGCTTCAGTCAATTTAATCTGGCATTTCAGCTATGGAATAAATCCACAATACACAGGAGGAGTCCACAGCTCAGAAAAGAACACAAAAAGTTCTCCTGAAATACTCAAAACATAGCCTCTTAACTACTTAGAAGGCCCTGTTCTTCATTAGAAAAGGTCCTTAATCTATCATAGCTATTCACACACCACTGGTTCTTATTTTTAATATTTCCCACGAGGTTTCATGGGACTAATTTTGAAATAAGGTTCTAATCAGTGTGAAAAAACGACAGATTAAGAGCCCAAAATGGAACCATTTCTAGCATAAACTCTCCTGACTTTCAGTTGGGACTCTTTAGGAAGTGTGACATAATGGTGTCCAGCCTTTCAAAACAATGACCTGGTTTCTTTCTGTACATCCTGTGTGGCATATCACTAAGGATGACTTGATCTAACAATTTACATAAAAAAATAAAGTCAGTCTTTTAATGCAGCTGCATTTTTATAGAATTTCACAGAGGCAGTATACAGAAGCTTACAGCTTTTTGAGCTAATTCTAGCAAATAGGAGGATTTATCTATGAAAACAAAGAGTTCCAAAAGTACGTGGAAATCTGTAGAGCAAAATATATATCTCTATATAATTTCCCAGCACAAGAAATAGGCAGTTTAGAAGAATATGGTTGTTACAGTCTTTCTGAACCAGAAAAGAAAGGATTTAAAAAATAAGTTCAGCTTTTCACAAAGCCATAATTTTAATAAGAAAATAGAGTGGTCCGCATTTCCCTGAATAAGCCTGAAAGGTTAAAGAAAGGTCCAAGCAAGACAAGGAGTCTGACTTGGACTTGATATCAGCTATGATAACATGCACATGTACAGAGACAGCTGCTTGGCTCCAGTATTGTTTACCTTAGAAACGAGCCTCATTTATCACAATTGTATTTAAAAATCATAAATAACATGACAAAAGTGGAACTGGTCCCCGCGAGGCAAATAATTATATTCATACAAGCAAAAAAGTGCCATCAATCCAGTTATTTTCTTATGACAGTTAAAAAGTATTTTGTACCGAACTGTTACATTGAACAGCACATGTATAAACACAGATTATTATTGCAGACTTGCTATCAGCTACTATACGTAAACAAGAAGAGATGTTCATACTGTAATTGCCTCTAAGGCTTTTGTTCTACTTGAATATTAACATTTACAAGAAGCTGAGGTGAAGACCTGAATTCAAGCCAGGATTTCAACATGCAAAATGACAGAGTTCATAGGAAGGTTTCTGATCCTCCCCATTACTGACATTTGGAAGTGGATAGGAGCTCTGAGGAATTTTAAAACCATTCATAATATAAGTTTCTCTTGTGAACAGCCTTTGGTTTTCCCTGTGCCCAGGGGCAGGTGATCTAATGTGGGACATGCTGATGAAATTTAGATTCACATCAATAAACCTCCTGTAAAGGAGAATTCACATTTTAGTTTCAGGTCACTTTGAAAAGAAGGTGGCAAAATGTACCTCAGTATTTGCTGATTTTTAAATTAAAAGCAAAGAACAGTTTGATTGCAGAAACTTTGCTCCAGGCTGTTCTTAATAACTATTTAATTTATCAGTTAGAACTTCTTATTAATTGTGTTCAATGTGAGAGCAAATCCCTTCATTTTGTTGCAATTTTTGTGAAATATATGGGATATTTACTCTCCCTATATGGGGGTCTTAGCATATTTCTTTAAACTTTCTTCTAGCTTGAAACTAAACATAAGCACAAAAACTGATGGAAGCAAGATTGATGGAGTGTTGGTGAAGGGATCCAAAACTGTCTAAAATCCAGGCTTGTGAATTAAATTGGGCCCGAGACAGCCCACTGCTCTGAGGAGTGAGGACAGGTCCTCTGTAGGAACACTGGACATGGGTTATATTGCCAGTAAACAGCAATGCAGCTTCTGGGTCTCCTACCACTTTTCAGTGTCAATGAAACACTGAAGAGTTACGTCTTACGAAAGGCAATGACAGA
>VZRO01001734.1:232504-425609 GCA_013397915.1 Daphoenositta chrysoptera | reverse complement strand
TGGTGAATTGACTACATTCTTTGAATGCCCTCCATCATCTCTGTGCCATCACTGGCATAATTGAATTTAGCCTAACAAAGCACTTCCATGTGGGAAGTGTATCTCATTGTATAGCCTGGAGACGAGTGGAGCTGAAAGAATAGGTCCAAGAAAAACACGGCGTGGTGTCCTCTGGCAAAGAGGAGAACCATGTCTAAATCTTCAGGCCTCTGATGTCACCCTCTCTCAAAGGTCAACCCACACTAGAAGAACCACATAATCTCCTGGCAAAGAACTGAAGAAAAATTCCTTTTTTCCCCCATGTTTTGGCCACTTCTCCCACTGACATTTTTTCAGCCCTAGCTGTGCCAACAATTATGACCTTCCCTTCAGAGCCCTCTTTCCCAATGTCTGGGCTCAAAGGACTGTGTTGCACCGTGCAACACACTGACCGCTGCAATGAGCCATCAGCAATAAGCCAGCCCTGACAATGGCAGTGACAATGCCATTCCCAGAGGAGGGGGCAGCAGCAGTACAGACAGGAACAAAGTCTCCCCGCCTTGGCTCAGTGGGCATTGTTTTCATTGACACGTGCAGATGTGGCACAGGGCTGTTCTGCTCCCTGTTCCTCTGGGCCTGCCCGGCCTGCAGCCAGGCCGTGACTACCACCCACGCAGGCCTGGCTTCCACAGAGGTGACAGCTACCAGAGATATTTCCTGTCTGTCGTTTGGTCTACCTGGGGTACGCCTGTATGGGCTGCAGCTGGGCTTCCTCCCGCTGCCTAGAGAAATCTGAGCTGCGTTAGAGTGGGCAGACTGACGCGGTGTGAGGTGGCGGTGCTGGAGCCACCAGTGCCTTACTGACCACGGCACACCAACCACGCCCGCAGGAGCGGTGCGTGGGCAAGGAGCAGAGCGCAGACACTACAGTGGGAATGTTCTCGAGGTTCTTGACATGGTGACATCTGCAGTCCCTGTCCTTGGCTCACATGCCATACCACAAGCTTTATCTATCATCTCCTGTTTCTTGGGGGTAAGGGAGACTGCTCCTGCATCTAAACTGTAGTACTGGTGTGAGTGGGCTAAGCAACAAGATCCAAGAAAGGCTGCAGGGCATTATGCAGGGAAGAAGACCCACTCAATTTCATGTTTTCTCTTCTGCAGAAGGGGAGGTAGGGAAAGCAAGAGCAAAGCAGGCTGGATATGCTTCAGCTCTTATTAAGAGAAAGGATACTCCAGGCTGCTTTCAGCAGCTTCTGATTCAGCTGAGAGCACAGCTGCAGGGGACACAAAGCAGTGCTGTGAAGGGCGACATCTGAGGCACAAGAGATACAGAATACAATCTGTACACCCTCAGACTTTCTCTTACTCTACACTCCCCTAGCTCTCTTCCTCCAGTTTAGTCAATATATTCCTGGCTGGTGCATGAGTTGGTGCACGAGAGGAAAAGGAGAATTACTTGTTTTCCCCGCAGTATGACTTCCTTTTTTAAAATAGCATTGCTTTTTTGGTTTAGCAGCATCAACAAGGTACACTGTTAATAACACACATAGGAGAAACATTATTTTCATGCCATTTCAGACCCTTGTGCTGGTCCTTGTACCATAGTACAGTCGTTGAAGAATTGCTGTACAGAGTTGAAGTTGTTTCTGAGATTGTTAAAGCAAAAGGAACATTTTCCTGAATCCACTTTGCAGAAAAATTATGTGCAGGAAATTAATTCAGAGATCTAGAGAAATCTGCAATTAGACAATTTTTCCATTGAATGTAAAACTGGGCTAAGATTGTTTACAAACTCCACTGCTTCTTGGGCAGAGTGCAGCAATCCACCATCAAGGGAGAAGGGTTCAGCAAGAACTCCCCAAATTCACAGGCAGTGCAAGAACACATAATCAATTTGGACCCAAGTGGTTCAGCTACTGGAATTTGACATTAACTGCCTGCAAGAGTGCATCTGGAACAACTGCCATCTCTCTAAACCAAGAGACAGGGCTTTTATGGTTTGGGAACATCAGTCCCTCTTCCATAGCCCTGCACCACCAGCCTAAGGAACAATTTTTGGATAGGGTCTTGAATGAGGCTTTGCTGTTGTCCAGACTTTGCTCTGTGGAAAGCCAAGCAGGTGAGGATGAGAAAAGTTAGGTAAGTGCCAGATGCTCTGAAAAATTCTACTTTTGAGGTCTGCAGTCAGTATTACAAAAATTTGAAGAGGCCTTGGCAAGTGCTTAAAAAAACCCATGTCCTAAGTTGATCTGAAGTCATGCTTTATGTCAGCACATCATCAAGGATTCTTGCAAAACTGAACTTCTTGCCCAAGTCACTTTTCAGATAGAGCCTGAGAAAGAAGCATTTGCAAAAAGCAAACAGCACAGTTGATATCAGGGTTTCTTTTCATCAAAACAGCTTTCAATTGCCAGAAATATGGTTTATTTGCCACATATCACACAAACAAACAATCAAGAGAATGGACTTTGTTACTGAGGGGATTTAGAAGGCTTCAAAATTGGATGCAAAGCTAGTTAAAATCCTTACCACAGAGGCATCACCAATTCTCCACGCTGCATGCACATGTACACCAGTTATGCAGTCATAAGGCCAACTGGCTGAGAGAAAGTATAAGACAGTATTCCATCTTTGCAGGAACATTTACTTCAGAGGCACAGTAAGTTCTCCTGACAAGGAGGGATTATACTACACATGATTAGGAGTATCTCATTGCAGCTCTCATAACAATTGGTCTCTGACAACACCAGAGTTGTTTAATAGCACTTGACATATTAGAAGCACACACAGTATTAGCAAGAGTGTAACAGTCTTTGCTAAGTCATCTGTGTAGCTTATCAATGAGCAAACACTGCAAATGCACCAAAATCTTTATACGACATGCTTCACATATGTGAGCAAGGATAATCTTTTCAAATCCTCTCTCAGCTGTGACATCTTGTTGTAAGATGGACGTGCCTAATATTGGTGGAAAACACTTTTGCCAAGGGAAAAGGCTCCTTCTCTGATAAGCTTGAGTTTTAATGGGGTGAACAATCCTCATTCATCGTAGTCTGCACTTGTCCCCATCTGTATTAGTTTAACTGTTAGACATCAGGCAGTGTGTTTTTAGGAGCTCCCACTTTTAAGGTCATATGGCTTCAAGCAAACTCCATTAGGGAGATGTTTGCAAGGCTGAGTGAATCAGAATTCTTGCCTAAAGACCTGCACATTTCCTTTTTGACATGCATGCACTGGTAGGTTCAAGACATGCATGATATAAAAGCAAAGTAGCCCACTCTTTGCTTTCCCAATGTCACTGGGAAACGCTCCATTTAGCAAGACTTGAACATATTTCCTTTAGCCTAAGGACAGCCTGAAGCCTGTGTCTACCCTAGAAGATAAGGATTTATTTTCTGGGACCATATAGGAAATATTCTCTGTTCATGATCCTTGTGATGGCCAGACTTACTGTTGACTGTAGCACTTCATATTGATAAAATTGGTATCTGCACTGGAATCCTGGATGCACTAAGAAGCAAATTTACCTACCTGACCTACAGCCTGCCAAAAACTAAAATATGGTGAAAGGATGTGAATAGGATACCACCCAGTGAAAGATGCAGCTTGTCAACACAAAGGCTCGCTCAGTAATAACACTTCTTGGGTGAAAATCATGAGTTGGAGTTCAGACTGGATGAAGATGAGATAAAATTTAGAAAAAAATTCAAATGTCTTTTTTAAACTTATTACAGAGATGACTCAGAGCATTCTGGCATGGGTTAAGAGATGCCCCAGTCTGAACTTTGCAGCATGGCAATTGACTAAACTTAATCAAAAACTGATTTATAAAATTTTCAAACTGTAGCTCTCTGTTTGTTTTGTAACACCAGCCATCTAATGGTGAGTTGCCCTTGGATCATCACAGGAGGTGTGTTGGCTAATCATTGGCTTGGAAAGGGCACTGTAAGATGTGCCAGAGGTTCATACTTGATCCACCTGGGCAAGTCAGCCAATGCCCTTACACAGAAGGTCAATAACCCTTGGAAATGTTACCTTGCACACTGGAAGACACCCTCATACTCTTGTGTGCAGTCAGATGAGCTCATTCTGGGCTGGAATAACAAAGGAAAACTCCACCATGATGAGTGATTGTGTGCCTGAGCCCACTCCTACCAAGCCAGGCTGGGAGCCCCAATACTGTACTCCCTGGTGCTATCAGTGAAGGGAAGCCTTTCCAGTTCAGATCCTAAAACAGTAAGACAGTCCCTGTAAGTCAAGAGAGTTCTCTTCTTCTGTACTTGTGGGCATCATTATCCACAGGGAGAACAACCTGCCCACCAGGTGACAGAGCACTGCCTGTGCAGTGTCACAGGAGCAAGGGCAACAGTGCACTCTCCTCCAAGTCCACTGGCCAAGCAGCACCATGGCCCTTGCTTTTGGATTCTTCAGTCCCAGGGGTGCATTGAATGCCATTCTGCCATTAAGAGTCCTCTAAGTGAAAAGCAAAATCCAGTTTCTCCTTTGCCTTGCTCTGCTGACCTCTTCTCCCCCCTGCTCAGTAATGCAGCAGGACACTCTTTGAAGGCCAGGTGCTCCCTGACAGCCGGTGACATGATTTACATTTCTGTGGCACATTTCACACTAATGGATACCAAAAGACACTTCAAAAGGTCTTTCACAGAGAAAGTCTTATACCTGAGTTATGATAAAACACTGCAGCACATAAGTATCACACAGTAACCTTATGACAAGCAGCAGAGATGAGTACTAAATAGCTACAAAGGGAATTTGGAAGGATGGTTGCAGTTTCTTACATTGGTTCTGCCAGAACATCCGAAACAATATCATCCCAATTCTTACAAAGGGTGGCACAGAGGTCTCAGTAGCTACAAGTCTGTCTCAGAAGAGATTGTGTCCTGAGACAAAAATCATACAGAGAAACTGGAATTAGTAATAAATTCAAAATAAATGAGTTCCACTTACTGGGTCAGTCCTCACCACAACCTATCACAAACCTATGTCTTCCCTTCAGCACACTCTCATGAGGCTCGTAATGACTTCTGGTGAGATCCCAGCCCAGCTCAAGGCAACATGTCTGGAAGTAGAGGGCTAATCCTTTGTCATTGAAGTGATGAAGTGGGAGCAATTTACCGCAGCTGAGAAAGTGTCACATAAGGCAATCAGACTTGAAAGAAATGTGATGGCAAGGGTCCTAAACATTTTCAAAACACTGCTGTCAGAACAAATCTCTGTGTACAAAACCCGCCTTTGAGAAGTTGTCAGAGACCCAGATGGGTTACTGGCTTATTCTGTCCTTCCTGGAACATCGTGCATTGTGCTCCTTTCCAGTTATTATTATTCCTGTACCCTAAACCCCCCACTGTGAGGACATGACATGACATCATCCCCAACACTGAGCTTAAGATTGGCCAAATATTTTGCTGAGCTTTCTTTCCCTCCCTGCCTTGGTAGCTAAAACGTTAGTTTAAAACTTTTATTTTTCATTATGTCTGTGAAACAAGGAGTTTAAAACCAGACAGAAAAACGACCTGCAAAAGGCAATTAATAAAACACACCAGCAGTCCCAAAACTTTTCAGAACACTTCATTCAGCAATGCATTGAGACAGAACCACAGCAAAGCTACTAAATAACGTGACAAAGCAAAACCCAGGAAAAGGCAAAATAATAATTTGTGGTTTTTAGCTTCTTTCCTCCAAAGTGCTTTGCAGCCATATATGCATATTATAAAGGGATCATTCATCTAGCTGAAATATAGCTGGCTCCACTTCAGAACTAAGTTGTATAACCGCACACAATAAAACTATATGGCAAAGCCAGAGAGAGGAAAATGAAAATGTTCTAGTTGGGTTACAGAACAAATTCCAAGCCAGCAGGCCACTCTATCTGGGTGAAATTTAGAGGAACGCTGAGGATTGCATTCAAACTCATGGGGAAGATATTGCAGCATCACTAATGACCCAGCCTTTGGGTTTACCGCTAAATGAAAATATAGTGCCTCTGGCAGCAAAATGTCTCTACTAGCATCAGAGAGGGGTCAGGTGATACCCAGTGAGTGATCAACGTTCATTTCTGAATCACCTGTATTTCCTCAAAGGCCTGCCAGCTTAGCATCAGTCCCTGAAGCCTGGTGAAGATTAATGTCTCTCAAGAGCGAGTATGAGCATAGCCCAAGCACAAAACTGCTTCTAACATGTCTGTTAGGCCAGAAGCACTCAGTAGAGTTTCAGAGAGAGGCCAGGACGTGGTTGCTTTTACTCTAAATACTGTGGTTAACAGTGTGATGGGAATTAAGTCCCTCATATGCCAGTGCAATGGTGTGGAGAAGGTGGGACTATATCTCCAGCTGTGAATCACATTAGCTAGTTAAGGTCCATGACCCTCTCTAGCTTCTGGAGCTTGGAGATCTGTGCAAAGGTTGCTGACAGGCCGCCACACTCATCCAAAACCACAATGCTAATTGTTGTTATCCATATAGAAATTTTCTGTTGCGTTCTCCATCACAAAACGCACATTACAGGCAGGAGCCTTGCTCTTGGGTGGCTCTTCATTTTCCTCACTGCCTTCAAGTGCCCAGCTCTCACATATTTGCATCGTAACAAATTTCATGTATTCAAGTGACCAGCATTTTATTCAGAAGCCTTTGATGATGAATGTCTGGGGGAGTCAGCTCTGCTCAAAAGCCCTAATTCTGGTGATTTGCCATTTCAGGCCTCAAAGTGCATTGAGCTGTAATTGGTTCCCATGTAGAGATTTCCCTTTGCAAATAAAGGTTAAAACATTAGTGTAACACCACCTGTGATATTGCAGAACCTAATTCTATTGCACAGAGCAAGGGTACTAGCCCTGCATCGGGGATTTCCTTTATCTTACAACACACTGCACATCTAATGGTCTATCACAGCACTGGAGCCAGAACTCTTCTTACAGGTAGCCCCATGCCTCTTTACACTTTCAGCAGGCTCAGAAGATTGCAGAAACATGAGATGGTAGAAACTCAAAGTATTATTCATCCTTCCTCCCAACCAGAGGTTCACCAGGCAAGCCACTTTGCACATCCTTTTCCCTGAGAAAGTTGCACCGTTAGTGGTAAGAAATAAATGGAATTCCTGGGCTGGTGTTTCATCATGACACTCCTGTCTATTGAGGAACTGGCTCACAGTGAGGTGCATCCCCTGCTGAAGCAATATCACTTTCTGCCACGTTTGTCTCTGTCCTTGCCTCCTCCAGCCTCACAGCACAATTACGGGACAGCTGCAGGTACATTTGCCCTCTTTCCTTTTCACAGTCTGTTTCTCTTCCTCATTCACAGATATATCAATAAGGTGACTGTCTTCTGTGGTTAAAATTATATCCCCAGATATTTTAAACCTGTAGTCGAAGTAGATTTGACTAGTCTGAATTCACCTTTGAAGAATAAATAGGCACATGGAAAGGTGCTAGAATAAAAGCTATCACAATCAAAGACTGGAGATATCCAGCTATGTCTTGAGAGACTTGATTTGGATATAAGAGAGCCCTTCCAATTCAAGGAAGCACAACTGCTGTGTGACTCTTTCACCTCCAAGTCCTCTTATAGTTTCTCATCTCCATGTAGGTTTTCTTGTTCAGAAAAGCCATCCCTTTCCGAGCTATTTATTACGGCATACCATCCCAAACACAGAAAATACCTCCTCAACCAGGGAGCTTACTGGGACAGACACAAGTCAGTGAGCACCAGCTGATAAGGAATAATTCAATACCGTCTATTCTGCAGTCTCTGGCCATGGGACACTAATCCAGAGGCTAATAAAGCAGTAATCCATTGCTGATCTACAGGCTCTGTTCCCCACATCATTACTCCAGGTTACATCTGCTCTCACCACCCTAAATATCCCTTCCCTCCCTTCTTCCTCACCTTGCACTGTCCTCACTAGTGTGACATCATTACAACCACCTTTCAGGATGCACTAATGGAGCCATTGATACTCAGTTATTTCAGCCTTCCCTCCTGAACTGCTATCCCAAAGCACAGGCTATTTGATTGGCTTTTTGAGCTGGTGGGGTTTAGCTTGTCTCAGAAATGCCCCTGGTACTCCAGCACAGAAGCTGTTTCTGGTGCCCAAGGAGCTGCTGAGAGACAGTAAAAAAAAAAGGTTCACCTTCAAAAGGGGTTTCCCCCCTTTTCCTAGGCACCCCAACCTGCCTCTGAAGGGGAGATACACAAATAATCCAACCGGAGGTTCTGGCTGCAAGCTTGTAATCTCCATTTACTCTGTCAGCTGCTTGCTCATCTGTAATAGGAAGCTCTAAGCCTTGTCATGGATCAGCCAACCCCCGGTTCAGTTCATCTTCCTGTAAACATCTCTGACAGGCACAAGGAAGGAGGGAGCAAGGGAAAGAGACACACAGGTCCCTGGCAAATCATGGCTCTACTGCCCCAGGTCAAGCCCTTCACACAGTTTGGTCTCCCTGTGGCCCCTACCAGATGCTACAGAGAAGGTAAATGATGCAGAAGCATTCATCTTTTGTGTTAGTCTTATCAGACTCCTAATAAATAGGACCTGAAGCATAGGGTTTAGCATAGCATCAGTAAATATAATGTATTCTGAAATCTCTGGATTTTGTCAGTCAGCTCTCACATGTCCAGCACAAATGGATCTTGCAAAGGTTTAGCTTTAAGTGGTGTGCTGGGACAGGAAGTTAGTTTTACAGCATGCTTTTACTTAGCAATTATCTGGGGCTTGGTTCCAAGCTTCTCATCTTTTAATTTAATCAGATGTCCTTTGAATAAGGTGCTGTGTTTTAGGCATGCCAGCAAGGCTGATACAGGGAGAGCTGGAGTGCCATTTCTCTCTCACTTCTGGAAAAGCTCACCACTAGAATTTATCCTGAGACATAAGAGCCAAAGAGCAAGACAATGGAGCTTTAAAAGGATACGGGAAAAGAGATACCAAATGCTCCCAACATCCGTCAATGTGTAAGCACAAATTATTTGCTTTCAGCAGGAGCCTCAGGGTGTCAAACACTTTTACTAGCAGTGAGTATAAGGGTTACAGGGTACATGACTATGTTGCAGGGTAGGCTGTTCTGAGCTCTCTCCCTTGATTTTGGGGTTAAGAAAGGCTCTCCATCTTTCACATGGATTTAACTTTACTCTGAATTTTAAAAACAAAGCAGCACTCAAAGTGATCTATGTGCTTCAAATCACAAATTCATGAGACACAACAGAGCCACAGCAGTTGCCCTAGTTGGTAAAATGCTATTTAAAGAGGACTAAAGCTGACTGCAGTTCTATCTGCCCCTCCTGCATACCTTTCTTCTTCCCATCTCTCCATATGATAAGGTGTAGGGGTTTAGTTCACTTATTTTCTTTTGTGAGATATGAATCAGGAGAAATGCAAAGCAGGCTTAAAAACTTTAAAGAGTATAAAGAAAGTTTATTATTACTAGGATTAAGAGAAAAAGAAACACTGGGAAAGTAAAGGAAAAAACATTCCCCTCCTTTCCAGCACCACCCCCCTCCAGCCCTTCCAGCACTTCTCCCCCCCATCCCTGTCTTTTCCAGCACCCAGCTCACACAAAGGGTAACAAAGATGGAATTTCCGGTCAGTATTAAAGTTCTTGATAAGTCTCTCCAAACCCAGAGAAAAAAAGANTTCGATGACCCTGGTGTGGGTCACCTTTCTTTTTTCCACAGGCTGCCCACAGAATTCTCAATCCCCCCATGTCTTTTAAATGGATTAAAGAGAAAAGAACAGTTTATGGTATTACAGTTTTTACCACAGTCTGCAAAGAGTCGATTTAAGCTTTGTGCTGCGTGCGACTCCGCCCTCTTCTCTCCGCCACCATCTTTTGTTTCGTCCCCCACAACTTACTTTCTCTTTCTGACTTTAATGCCATGTTGAACAGCTTACTCTCGTTGGGCTGTATGTTGAAAGAAAAACCCTTTTCCTTTGATGCTGCCAGCTATTGGATGTTTTCCTCAGTCTGAGAAAGCTGGAAATTGGCTCCTGCCAGGTCTGCACGGGGCCACATGGAGTGGGGGAAGGGAAGCCCCTCCCGGGTCCTGGAAGTCACTCCGGTGGTCTCGGCTGTGCAGCTCACGGGTGTTCCTCAGCTGCCCCCGGCTTTGAGGGAGGGTCTCCTGCAGCATTCCAGGGACTTGTGCCCTGGCGCTGGGGGAGGGGAGGCTCGGGCCCGCTTTTGAGGGTCAGGCCTGTAGCCATTTCCCCCCCTCCCTGCAGGAGAGCTGGATTCCAAGAGGAAGTTCCTGTCCCTCCAACAGGTTTAAATATGCAAACTCAAAAAGTGTAATTGGATCGAGAAACTGTCAATCAACTTAGCTCCAACCCACAACATAAGGAAAAAGGACACACTATAAAAATCAACAAGTTAGGGTGTTTCAGCTGCTTCTTTCCTGCCAGCTATGAAGGAATAGAAATGCAAGTACACAAGTTATCAGCCTGTCCTTCCTGATAAGTCACTGCAGCTCTCAAACAACATATATCGCCCCATTGTCCCGTGAGAGTAAGGAGACACCATATCCCTGCTGGCCCAGAACTGAGCCTAGGAAGAAGCTTGATGACCTGGGAGTGAGTACAGGCATCTGATGCAAAGGGACATCACAACATCTCATGGCTCTTGAAATAAACAAAACAAAAATTCCAAAACACCCCCACACCCCAAGTTGCCACCTCTTTGATATGTTCTGTGGCTGCTAACCTGCCTGTAAACACTGCAGTTACAAAGCAGGTGGGCAATTCATCAGCCAGCTGCATCCTCCCATGTGCCACTATTTCCTTTTGTCCTGCAATGAGGAAAGCTTGCCAGCTCCCTTGCCTCTCTGACAAGCACACAGGACCCTCACAGCTCCATCCACAGAGCTCCTGGCTACCTGTTGGCCCTCAATGTGACCTGCCTGGATTTGATGGCATTCACATGACTGGAACACAAGGACTGTGATGAAGCCATGCTGCTGCATTGATGTCTGAAGATATAAAAGTCAGGCAACCTCTTCTGGCCCCATTACCCACTTCTCCCTCCAAGAGACCAAACCTGTGATAGCAACACAATCCATCCTCATGAATGCCTTGCATCAGTCCAACTGCTCCTACCCTGGTAACAGCTTCTGTCCTTAAGCACCTGACTAGTTCATTTGGGATTACAGGCACAGCATATGTTTGCTGCATCGCTGTCTGTAGGTTCTTTATGGAAGCCTGGCAACATGAGGATGCAGCACACAGAGGTGGCAGGGGGCCGGAGAGAGGGGAAGGATATTTGAGTGCTGACTAGGCTGTCCTCCTGAAAGGACAATGACAACTCAGGATTCATCCACTGCAGCTGCTCCCTTTTAAATGCTTATTTTGAATATTTACAGAAAGAGGAGAAATCATGAAAACCTGCTGAAAAAAAAATTCCCAACAGGTAATTTCTTCCAGAGAAGAGGCCAGCCTGACAGCATCCAGTCTGCCTCCAGTCCTCTGTCTACACCCAGCTGGCTGAGTCACTGCAAGTTTGTGTGTACACACATATCTCACCCACCTCAATACTGCCCTGCAGAAGGCTAAGGGAGGAGGTACAAAAGTCAGAGGCTGATGAAGACACTGCTTGATAACTGTATTGATTTTTCTGACCTGGCACTGACAGATCTAAACTGAAGCCCAAAGCTGTTAGACCACTGCAAAATCTCAACCCAGTGTTGATGACTTGTTATACTGCTGACCTGGGCTGGAACCACAGCACAAGTAAGCCTGAGAGACTTAATGCCTCCCCTCTAAGGACTTATCATTTGACACTTCCCTACTAGAAGCCAACCTGATGAATTAACAGTAACCCCAGGGGTCACACAATAAATCTGCCTTTACTGGGCACTCACCTTCACCTCAGACACTGGCTGCAAGAGAAGCATGGCTTGGCAAGCGTCATCTCATAGCTGAGATCACAGAATCAATTAGGTTGGAAAAGACCTCTAAGATCATCAAGTCCAACTGTTAATGTAGCACTGCCAACTCCACCACTAAACCATGTCCCCATGTGCCACATCTACATGTCTCTTAAATTTTTCCAGGGATGGTGACTCAACCACTTCCCTGGGCAGCCTGTTCCAGTGCTTTATAATCCTTTCAGTGACAAAATGTTTCCTAATTTTCTATCTACCCTTTCCCTGGCACAACTTGAGGCTATTTCCTCTTTTCTTTTTACTTAGGAGATCAACCCCCATCTCAGTACGACCTCCTTTCAGGTAGTTGTAGAAAGCAACAAGATCTTTCCTGAGCCTCCTTTTCTCCAGCCTGCCCAGATCTCACTCTAGTGCTTTCTTCTCTCAAGCAGATCACCACTCCTGCCCAGCTTGGTGTTGTCTGCAATCTGACCGAGGGAGCACTCAGTCCCCTCGTCCAGATCACTGGTGAAGATTTTAAACAGACTGGCCCCAGTACTGAGCGCTGTGGAACACCACTGGTGACTGGCCACCAGCTGGATGCAACTCCATTCACCAGCATGCTTTAGGGTTGGCCATCCAGAAGGTTTTTTACCCAGCAAAGTGAACACCCACCCAAGGCACAAGCAGCAGTTATCTGGCTTCTTGGCCTTCCCCTTGATTCCAACGCATCAGCAACCAACCCTACTGTCACCATCATTAAGGTAGTTTAAATCCCTTTTCACAAGACTGATTAAATCCTGTGCAAAGATCCTTTCCCCCTTCTGAGTCAAGAGTACTGTGTCTATCACTGACAGGCCTGGTGTTGTGTAAATTCGTCCATGATCAAAATCCCAACATTTTGCCAGTGATAGCAGGCTTGTAGACAGGTATTGATGCACTGCTTTTCCCATTTCTTCCCTCATCATTCTCTGCAACTGGAAGGATAGATGAGAATACTACTTGTGCTCCTTATCCCTTGACCAGTTGCCCCAAAGTAACTCTTGACTGCCCTCGGGTTTGTAACTTTATCGCTGCTTACCTGAATAATCAATAATGGAAGAATATCCAAGGGCCATGTCAGGGTAGGAAGCTTTCTCTTCACGTCTTTAACCCGGGCCCCAGGAAGGCAGCAGACTACCCTAAGAAGAGTGTCCAGTCTGCGTATGGGGCCTTCTATGATTCTGTTCCCCTTAGAAGGGAGTGTCCTATGAGAATGACTAAGTCTTTCATGGAGAAGCAGATTTGATGCAGGGTGGAGGCTGATTTACCCTCAGTGACACCTCCAAACCAGACGAACCATCAACCCTCATTATTGCTTGGCTCCACTTGCAGATCCTTGTAGCTATGGTGCAAGGGCAGCTTGAGATACAGTACAGCTAAAGCAGGCCTTAGCCAAGATGGATTCCCAAGAGAAAAAGCTGTTTTCCTCATCTCAGGAAGGGGAGTCAAAAAAGTGAGGGAGCTCATTTTGCTCCTTCTCATCTGTCTGAGCTGCACATCCCCTTGTACAGCTCTCTATTCCTTCTTGTTTCTCAGGCTGTGCACACAGAATCACGTTCTTGATCTCCAGGCTACATTTAACATCACTTTACAACCGTCCTCAAGGGGACAGCTGGGCAGCCGGCTCTGCTGAGCCCTGTGGTTTGGAGCAGATGCAAGCGAGTTTACTGTGCTAAGCAGTCCCACAGGTTTGTTCTGACCTCAGCCCAATGATGTTTGGGGTTTGGAAGGAAGACAGACTCCTGCTGGAGGAGCGGGGAGATCAGCTCCTCCCCAACTTTTGAGCTATAATAGTGTTAGCCCCAAGGACATCTTTTCTCCCATAAGAGAGTGGCAAAAACTCTCCAACAGGCAGAAAGACAGATGCTTCAAGTTCCCACCTTACCTTAGGACTAACAAGAACTCCCCCTGCTCTCTAATCGCCAATGAGCATTGCCCATGGGGTTTTTCCACCTTCTCCCCTAGCTGTGGAGTCCTCTGTGAGCCCAGGCATTTTGTACAGGCACTGATGAATGCTGATTGTTGTGGGTGAGGAGGTGACTGCACATGAAGAGAACCCCAGCAAAATTCAGTGGCTTGGAAGAGTTTTCCTCAAGGGAACAGTAGTACAAGCACAGGATTGTCCCTGTCAGACAGCTCATTTTCCCTATCCCTGTCCAAGAGAGTGAGAGAGCACTGTCTGCCTGCATTAAGGTGGTTGCACTGTTGGTAATTTGCAAAAAGGCAGAGATCACTTGGGGAAAAATGCAAAGCATGGCAGGAGAGGAGAGACTATTTTAATACACTTTCGTCTTTTGTTAAAGTTATAAGACCGCTGGGGGAAAATCTATACCTAATTAAAAGTTTAGCAAGTCCAAGGAGATAGTGAAGGCTACAGAAACCAATTGGTGGGAGCCTGAGACTCATGCACTAGCCCTTAGTATGTTAATTCACAATGTTTCCCAGAGATGAACATGACCCAGAGCTGCACGGAATGTCTAAGGCATTGCTTCTGGAAGGATCAGGTGAAAAGTTCTCAAGTTGTTGGTGATAGCAGACATTGTTCTTTCAGGAAAAAAGACAAAAAGAAGCTGTTAAGCTATTTTGGAATAGATAATTGCAAAAAAAACCCCCAAAAATCTGCCTGAATCAGTCTTGCAATCACCAAGGCTGGTCAGCCTGAGTTTCCATGGTAAGCATTTCCACCAGGAGCTTAAAGCAAATGGTGATGGCAGTTTTGATGGAGGGGTGCAGAGAAAGAGAGAGCAGGATAGCAGAGGCAGGCAGGCAGCCAGGGAAGCACTTCCCACACACAGGGCAAGCTAAGGCTGAAAGAGACACAGAGATTTGGGCAGCTGTGATCAGGGACAGGGAAACATGGCTGTGTATGTTCCTTGTCAACAAAGAAAGCTGCACCAAGGACAGATTCTCCTCCACTATCACTTATTTATTGAAAGAACCCCTGCAACTCCTGTGCCTGTTCAGGTCTCGAGGTGGCGCTGGCTCTGGAAGAGTTTGAGGAATGCTGCATCTCCTGCAGCAAGCACCACAAAGCAAACCCCAGCAGAAGGGCTGGTAATATAACTCAGCTGGAGGGAAACCAAGCTGCCACTCATAGAACCAGAGAGTCACTTAGGTTGGGAAAAACCTTTAAAGTCATCAAGGTCAGCTGTTAACCCGGCACTGCCAAATTCACCACAGCTATACATCTTCTAAATCAACCCAGCACCTCCAGTTCCAAGCCCAGGGCACACAAGATGACAAATGTAGGTCAAGAAATACAGAAGAGTAGTTGGAGGGTTTTACTCTGGGCCCCAGTAGTCCCAGCATCCCACCTCTAAACCCCTCCAAGGCCAGGGGGAAAGATGCACACAAAGGATCAGCTCCCACCACACTAAAACGGTCCCAGCACAGCAATCCCATGGCCTGGTTATTCACATACACTGCTGGCAAGAAAAAAAAAAAGCCCAATTTGCTTTGCTGCTTGAGCATCCATCCCTGAGTTATAGAGAAAATACCATAACTTGTGCAATAGAGCTTTTCAGTGCCAGCAATAGCAGGAGGCAGACGCAGCACAGGGGACAGAGATTGCCAGCACCCCCCGCCACCCCCGCAGCACAGGCAGACACACAAACTTACCTTTCACTCCTTCCCTCACTGTCTTATCGCCATAGCAACTGTAATCCTAGGTCATACAGCTAGGAAAAAAGAATAAATATAGCACAAATGAAGATATACACTATCGCCAAACACAGCCTCAGTGGTAGAATCAAATTTTCATTAGAGGCATAACAGTGGTTTTGCATAATTATACATATATTAATGCCCAATATGCCCATCTTCAGTTGAAATTCATTAATTCAGTTCTAAATAAAAAGGATTGCTCATTGCAGGGCAAATTTTTTTTTAATTTTAAAGCAGAAAATATTTTTAAAAGCTCAAATCATACTTTCACAGCTTTTTCTTAATCCTGAGATTAACAGAGAATGGAAAACACAAAGATTAAGTCACCTCTGAAGTAAAAACTTGTCAAAAAACGTAACAGGAAACTTTGCTGCTTTTGCAATGTAAGGAGTGAGAACAAGCAATAAAAAAATTTGGCCAGATGCTGCACTGTACCTGGAATTGAATCCCTAAGGAAAACATCTCACAGCCTTTGGTGCTTGTGGTGAAAGCAATACAGCAGCATCACACTGAGAAGAACACACCGCTGCAATCAACCAAACGCAGGTTTGGCTGGCACCAGAATTTACTAAACAGCTTGATGTCAGCATTTGCAAGAGGAGGCTTATTTACTCTGATGGCACAGATACAAGATAGCAGCACAAAGGGACAGCCCCAACCAAGCACACCATAAAGCAGAGAAGCCCTTCCTCTGCATCCTTCCTTCTTTAATTTGCTCCTCAGGTTCCTTAATTACCTGCTAAATACAAACACCCTAAGGCTGGTACCTGATACCCCTCTTTATTACTGTTTCCAGGTGGGCCTCATCTGAGTGATGGGGAGCCCTTGGTGCTGGTTAGACCCCACCTTTGCTGTGTGTGGGGCAGTGTCTGGAGGGTGGTTATTGTCACTTCAGATGGCAGGTACCTGGGTATGCAGGTGCTCTGGGACTTCACAGTGAGCTCTTGTATTGCAAGCATGCGTGTGGCTCTAAGGATGCTCCCAAAATCCTGACCTGGTGCATGCTGGACTAAATAATAAATAAATGCAGCATCCTTAGGAGATGTCTCTAACCTCATCAATATCCAGCCAGGGAGGCAAGGGAGAATCTACTATTTGGGTTTGTCTCCACAGAGGCTTATTTAATTCCTCGCTTACTGAAAAGGCAAGGAGAACTAGGACAAAGGGGAGAGGAGTGCTGGGCTTGAGGAAAGGGTTTGGAGGAAGGAAAAGGGGGGAGGTGGCAGAATAAATGGAAAGACAGAGGAAGAGATGGAGAGAGGTCTGCCCTAAACAGCAACATAAATCTCTCATGGCTGTAAATCTCTAGTTCCTCTCTTCATTGTGTTGTCACTAGCACACAGTTCAAAGTGAGGGAGAAATCTCCCTTCTCACCCAAGCTTCTGCAGGAGGGAGAGGGAACTCACTGCCTATCTGTCCGAGCCTGTGTCTGCCCTGGCTGGGGTCTTACTTGTCCTTCTCTCTGCAGTAGGGAGCCCTCACTGACATGGACTTTTGGGATGTGCAGCAGGTCCAAATGTGGCCCCTTCACTCCACACTATCAGCAACTCCTGCCCCTGCCCTGGAGGAACCTGAGCCCTGGAAGCCCACCTATGCACGATGAAAAGAGAAATAGCAGCTTGCTTCCAATGCTGCTGGTCAAAAGCAGCTGGTTTTTAAAAAAATAATGAACATACACCTCTGGCACACTTGTGCCTGCTGTGTCTGTTCTCCCCTCTTGAGTGCTGGCCTAGACAGAAGAGGAGCTTTTTAGATAGGTCAGATGGGGCCTGACAGAGGGTCCTGCTGGGCATGAGCTGTGAGGCCAGTGGAGGAAAGAACCCACCTTCTCTCTGTGAAGCTGTGCTGTAAGTGTGTGTGGGCTGTTTGCCTGGGATTGCCCACTGACTACAAAGGCTACCCAGCCTTCTGCCTGACCAGAGAGCAGTGGCAGAGCTAAAACCTCCAGAAAAACAGGGAAAGTGTTCAAATGCCTGGGATAAAGTTTACTTGTGGGAGCAGGACAGGCATTGAGATATGGTGGCTAATCCTGAGAAAAGATTCAAAATCTTCTCTGAACTTGTGAAGAGAACAAAACCAGACACTCCTCTGATTTTTGTGTTGTCTGCGATTACCACCTTTGGCTGCCAAAAATAGTTGGTAGGCCATGGAATGGGGAAACAAGACAGACAGGGACTTGCTCCATCCCTGGAATTATTCAAGGCCAGATTGGACACGGCTTTGAGCAACCTGGTCTAAGTGGAAGATGTCCCTCCCCACGTAGGAAGGAATTGGGATACATTCAAGGAGGAGCTGAAATAGGACCTAGGAAGCTTGTAGAGACAAGCTTGTAGAGTTCCAGAAATATTGTTATCCCCTGCTTCTCTCCCACTGGCTGCTGCAGTTTTGATAATGATGCCTTAGATTTTGACTTTTATATTTTTCAAAATCCTGTACTGCTTAGTGTGTAGCTCTGAGGTTTCTTGTAGCCTGTTAATTTCTGTTCTCTCGTACTGAGTAGTCATAACAAAGCCTCTCTGGGCCTGCTCTTCAAGGACACCTAGACTGTCCTAGGCCCAAAAAGTGTAAACTAAAAGCCTCTGAAAGGGGGGCAAGCTGAGGGGAATTACATCATTAAACTGAAGCTTTAATTGGAGAGTTAACCCTGGCTATGCAAATGAACCAAACCTATAAAGATGTAAAGAACTCGTGACTTGTTGTCCATCTTGGGGTCCATGTTGGCAATAGCCTCTGGCTCCCGGGGTGTACCTTGAAGGCCCTTCAAATAAATACCCACCTTTATTCCCTTACTCCTGTCTGGTCTCTGTTTATAGGTGGCCTCTTAAGGCATCAATACAAGTTTGGTCTCTCCCTAAAAGTTCCTTGCCTGCAGTTGTCCCTACATGTACAAATCCCTTGACATGGGAAACCAAGGCCCAGTGCCTGTCCCCACTCCACCTGTTGGGGGTTTTTTACCCATGTCACCTGCTGTGACTCCCACAGTCCTCTGGCAGCAGCAGGGAGAGGTACAGCTCAGCTGGGGACCCCAGCAGGGTCCCTGCAAACACAGTCACTGAGCCACACTGAGGAAAAGCAAAGCAGTAAGGATTCAAGGGACACAGTCCCTGTTCCCCTTTGGAGGGACATTTAAGCCAGCTGGAGAGGCAGAGGGAATGAGTGAGCATATCCAGCAGGATGAGCTTTATGATTTAGGCAAACGGTGTAAATGCTCAAGTACTTACATCTTAATACCTTTCCTGGCACTCTCACAAACGGACTCTCCTGCCCAGCCGTGCAGAGCAGTCTCAGGCACCGTCTCACGACCGGGACATATGTCATTCCATCCTTCTGCCTACAGGCACACCTGGAAATCCTGCATGTGCAGTGTGGCCCTCTCCCTCTGCTCTGCCTCCCCACTGGAGGGGACAGGCAAGTGGTGCTCAGCCTGTCTTGCAGGGACTGGGGATCTGTGTGCCACGCATGGCACCTTGGAGGGTGGAGTCAAGGGGTATAAACGTGAGGCGGGGGGCAGGTGATTTGTTCCAATGTTTTGCTGAAGTTGAACAGCAATTCCTGACCAGAGAGAGAAATGGAAGATGTGGCAAACCTGCTCTTCCTGGTCCAGTGCTGAGCTGAAGCTGATGCATGCTCATACCAGGGCAGGGGCTCTCCTACCCCTCATGGGCTCTCACATGTTCCCACAGCAACAGCAAGGCAATCACATTCCCCCTTCTCTCTCGTGCACACTGATTAAAATCATGCTCATCACAAGTGCCTCAGCTCGAGCGCCCAGCCCTTTAATTGCTGCAATGAAAGATATGAATGTAGGCGATTCTGAGGCCAGCAAAGCAGAAAATTAGCATTTAGCATGAAAGTGATACCACTGCATCATCACCAGTGCAAAGCAAACAACACAACCAGCCAAGCTGCCTCTTTCCCTCCCTACCTGCATGCTTGGACTCATCCAGTGCTGCAACAGCCCCATTGCTTTCCACACACCTGGGGCCTGTCCCTCTGAGGCTGCCACCAGGAGACAGGCAGGGGCTGCAAGGTGGCATCTGCTTGCTGACTGAGCTTTTGATGAAGCAGGTTTATACACTCCTGCTGAAATAATCCTCCCTCAGATGTCAAAAATGCCACATTAGCTGCTGCATTGATTCCTGTGGTATTTACAGAGCAGAAGAATGCAGCAGCAAGCAGGAGTGAGGCTGGAGGGAGGAAACCTGCACCCCCGGGGTGTCCTGTCCCTCAAGGTCAATCATCCATATCAAGCCAGGAGTCAGATCTTCTCCTCCAGACCCTTAGCTCTCTCCATCATTACTGCAAATTCCCCTCAGGCCCTCTCACCTTTGTTACCTGGGCTGGTTGGACACAAATAGACATTAAAATACTGTGTCTATAGAAGCCTAAAAGAAAAGGCTGGCTTTCTACCAGTCAGGCTGGGATGCAGCTATCATCTGGTAGATGATAACTAACCTTGCAAATCTGTGAACAGTGCAGAGGTGACTGCAATGCTTTCCCACCCCAGCCAGGGCTCTGCACGCTGGTGGTTTCTACTGCAGAGAGCTGCAATTGCCCTGGCCTCCCCTGTGTAGGTGCCTGAACATCCTTGGGCCAAAAGGGAGAGTATTTCAACGTGTTTCGACATGGGTCTGTGACCTCTTTGGGTTCCTGAGCAAATCGATGATGCTGAAGTGCCACAGCTCGAGTTCTGAATAGCAGATGGAGTAGCAATTTCCACGACATGAGGAGGGTCCTGCTGGTCCCCAGCAGTGCAAGACGGGGCTCACTGCCCTGGGGCAAGCAGAGACCTTTGCAACTCGTTACAGACAGCATTGCCCAGACACTGCCTGTCTCAGTGCTGTGGGCACTACTGGTGAGCAGTGTCCCAAGTCAGCAGTTTGGGCTGTTTACTGCTTTATTATATCCTTGAAAAAAGAGACCAGTGGGAGATCTGTTTATAAGCCACAACCACCCTGAAACAAGTATATGCCTACGCCCACGCACAGACACAAAGCAGCAGTGACTATGGAAGCATATGAATAAATATTGAGCAGACACCGAGGGATTTTCAGAATAGTCTCTCTATTTTTTTTATTCAATGCCATGTTGTTTGTTGTTGGCTGCCCTTTTTTTTTTACCTTCCTGATTTATTTCCTATGCCTGGGCTTACAATAACAGCAGAAACTAATCAGTGGCCAATGATGATTAAGTCTCTCATGTATTGTTAACTCTACATTCAAGGTAAGGTAATTTCAAAAATCTGTGCCAAGAAATATAAACGTACAGGGAAGAAGGGGCAGTTGCATGTATATAGAGGGATTATACACACAAACGCAGATGTTTTATCCACACCACCCTGTTTACATTGCACTCAGCTTTTCTTCTTAGAAATATCTATTATTATCTAGAATATGTGTAGTACTTCTCTGCATAGATCATCTTGAAATGAACCCTTCATATGATTCAGATAAGGAGGTGAGAAAAGAAGTGTGTAAGTGAGAAGGTAAATTAACTGTGTTGGTGAAGATGTAATTGAAAGGAGAAATGGGATCATCCACTTTCATTTTTATCCCAGCAATTATTAGATTCAGCTAAGGATGACAGTGGTAGTTTTAGAGGAAAGTCCACCTGGTACTTCATCTCCAAAGCTGTGATAGCTCAAAAGCAAGTCTTATCCCAAGGACTTGCAGGGTAATAAAAATGCTTGCCTGTGCATGGACCATGTACCTTGAGTTCTTGCACGATGCTTCTCCTCCGTGTGTGTGGGTGGCTCTACCCTAAAAAGGCACTTTTCAATTTAAGAACAAATCTTGGATTAAAGGTGTTTCACTAAAAAATAGTTTCTCTTCAGATTGCCATACACAGAGCCCATGGTATCACTGACTATTTGTTTTGAAGAAGCATCTTAGCCCGTGTGAGTGTTTCTGACTGAAGGAAGGGTCGCTGCCCTGCCTGCTTGTGCTGGGTGGTTGCTAGACCCCTTTTTGAAGGTACTCTGCCAGACTCTGTGAAGGAACAGTGCTATTCCCTTAGCAGTGTAAGAAAGAGAAGAATATAAAGAAAGTTGTGACAGCAGAACTATGAAAAATCCCACCTCACTGTGGTCAGCACAAGCAGGTAACTTACAGTGCAAAAATTTCATCCAGGATGAGTCAGCTGGAGGAAAGAAAGAGGAAGAGCTGCAGGAAGAGCTACTTCATTTTGCATGGTGCTCTATGTGCACCAATGCTGCCCCAGCAACCAGAAGCAAAGCAAAACAAAACAACAAAACTCAGCCCCAGCATCTTTCAAAGTTCTCCAAAATAATACAGATCATTAAAGTAGCATTAGACAGAAGGTTAAAGTGCTCTGGTCTCTGAAAATGTCCTTGGAAAAACAGTGCCTCTCCCACTGCTATCATTCTGCTCTGTGGACCACGAGGCAAAGGGAGAGGTGTATTTATCAACTTTGGTGACTACAGACAAAACCACTAAGGAAAAAGAATTGTATTCCTCTGTGTCCACAGCACTGCACAGCAAAGGGGGAGCGTGAGCTGGAGCCTGCTGTGCTTTTCATGGCAACAGCCCAGCTGCTCATGGGAGCAACTGCATGAGGTACAGAGTGCTGCCTGCTCTTACTGATGTCATGGGCATGAAAGATGCTCAGCAGCACTGCTGACACACAAAGCGAGGCTGAGAACAAACCCCGCCGTACGGCTCATCTTTGCAATCCCATCGCTGGCATAAGGGGAAGGGCAGATTGTTATTGCTTATTGCTGCAGCTGATGTTGGAGCAAAAGCAGAGGCATGCTGCAAACCAGCATCTGGGATGCCGGTTTTGGTGGGGGGGAGAGAGAGCTCCTTCCTTGTAAACTGAGCACATCTGCTCTAGAAGTGGCCGGGAGGCATAAATATTGAATAGCAGATTGCCAGCTCCAGCTCCTGCGTGAGAGGATCTTAGTAAATGCAAACAGGGGCTTGGAAATATGCAGAAGAAGTAAAAAGTGCTAGAGAAGAAATACATATATATATATATATATCTAAATGAGATGGAAGAAATGAGTGATAACTCAAAGATACGGAGATAGTGAATTCTTACTGGAAACCAGTCCCAGCAAGGAACAAAAATAACATGGAAAAAAAGAGAAGCAAGGCAGATCTCACAAAGTATTCATGAAGACCAGGGAAGGGGATACTTGGAAAGTCAGGTCACATACAGATAAACTCAACTGGGTGGCAGACATCCAGGTGCCTGACTTTGCAAGGTACCACGCTCTTCCTACAAGGTGCACTGTGTGTTTTGTATTGCAGCTAGTTAAAAAATCTACAGGGTTTAATTTTTCCCTTCTCTGTGGAATTCTTGTGATGAACCCAAGTGAACCAAAGCCACTTACCTCCATATCTTCCCTAATAAGTGTTGAGTTTTTAGTTACATTGGTTAAAATTAAATCTCTGCTCCCGAGCCAGTGTTAGGATGACTTTTTCTCTCATTGTATTGTGGTTATGCAGGGTATATTTCCTGCAGGCACCTCACTGCCTGGGACCCATCTTCAGTGCCCCGTGGGGTGGACAACTGGCCTGGGGTCTTGAGGATTCAGTTACCAGAGGACAACCAGGTCACAATAACCTCTGTGATGCCCTGCAGGAGCATTTTGAACGTGAGAGCCATTTTGGTGGGAAAAGTAGAAAATTCCTTGAAACACTTCAAAGTTTTCTGCTTTATGTTTCTTCTATTTGAAAAATTATTTTCCTGCTCAATCATGTTTTCAGTTCCTCCCCTCCCACCCAGTTCTGCTCAGCTCATAAGAATTTCACAGAGGGCTGGTGGTGTGCAGTCCCTTACACAGGCCTCACAAAAACCTCCAAAACAAAACAAAAAACTCCCCAAAAGCCTAAATGAACCACCCTGCCAACTTTCCTCGAAAGAAAATAGTGGTCACATTGGCAATTGATTCCTGTATACCTAATTTCATAAGGAACTTTTGGTAGCAGTAAGGAAAACAGATGAAGATGCAGAAGCCGTGAAAAGTACACCCAGCGGTATGCATCGCTCACTTGGCTGTGCTGAGTCAGAGTCTCTGGGTTCAGAAAAAGTACTAAATACAGGTATGTTTTCCATGGGCAGATTGGAGCAGCTGAGGATTCCATGTTCAAGAGAAGGTGGGAAGCGTGAGGGATGGGCTCTGCTCTGCAGCTGGAACGAACAACATCAATAGGCCCAGAGATCATAGTGAGAGAGGAAAATTTATAGGGAGGCCCTAGAAAAAAAAAAGACTCAGAAAAATGCTTTAAAAAGGTAGAGGAAGCCCCTAGTGAGCTAAGATGAAAAGAGTTAAATGTGCCTTGCTTGGCGGAGCAGCAGTGAGAGCAGGACACAGCAGCGAGGTGTGAGCTCGGGGAGGGGCTCAGCGTGGAGCAGGGAGAGGGACTGCTTTCAGTGGCAGTCGCGGGGGAGAGCTGGGCACAAGGGTAGTGTGGCAGCAGAACAAAACAGAGCAATTTGGGGCTAACGACAGCAAAGAGCACCCTGGCAGGAGCTGCCTGCAGTACAGTCCCCTGTGGGAAGTGGGGAGTACAGGAGGGGCTGAACAGATGCCTGGGCAAATCCTAAGCTGCCCTCAGGTGTTGTCTAGGAGGTGGGTGGGTGATGACAGAGGTTATTCCATGTGCCAACAGCCAGGCATAGCTGGGAAAGGCAGCTCTTGGCAGGAGAAACTGCACAACCTGAAGCACTGCAGAAATCCCCAGCAAAAACACAGAGTGCGTGCTGGGGTTTAGTGTTCTGCTTCCTCTTTGGGAAGGATAGATGTTTCCTGCTTCTTCTTGAAACAGTTAGTAAATAATTAAAAGAGAGAGACAAAATATTCTTTAAAGATAACTTAGTCTTCTGTTTCCATGGCAACCTCCTTCCTAAGCCAGAAGCCTTTTGCTCCAGTCATACAGCAGAGGGTGAAAATCCTTTTGCAGGGAGGTGGGAGAGGTGGCATGACCCTGATGGGAGGTGAAGGGGAGACATCCTGCAGAGCAGAAGGACTTCCATGAACCCCAAACCACAGGGGAAACAAAGATGTGACTTCCAGGGACAACTGGGAACAAGCCTAGAGATATCCATCCTAGGGGCTGTAATCACCCCGTGAGGTCACCACCACCATCTTTTCACCCTTCTTCCCTCCCAGCAATCCCAAGTGCAGGCCGTGCTTCTCTCATGACCAAATATTGGGGTGATTTCTAGCACTCCACCAATCTCTGATGTTTCTCCCATTCCTCAGTGGAAACATTTCACAGCCCATACAACTGCCAGGACAGCTTGGAGTCCCACCTCCATGTTCTTTGATGGCAAACTTCCAAGGAGCACTCTGTGCATTGAAGTGTCTGGGGTTTGGATGGATTTCAACTGTTTGCGTTTTTTGGTAAGCCCTACCTCTGGCTTCAAAGCAGCTCTGGGTTTGGGTCTAAGCCTTGTGCAACCCAAGTTCATTGTTCAGCCATTTAGGGACTGACTTCCTTCCCTGAGGACGTGAAACCATGTGTCGTGTCCCTCCTCTCTGCCCACAGGACAGCAAGCAAGGGCAACTCACCCAAAGAATCACCAGTGCAAAAAAAGCATTTAAAGACCCTTATTATTGCTTTAATAAATCTGTATTTGCATCCTTTTTGCAAGGACAAGGACCCAGGCTCTCCTGTCCTCTCCTCGCAGGTCTGACCTCCCTGCAGTCAGCATGCACGCTTGCAACAGAGCAAATGAATTAAGTCCACACAGTAATTATCCTTTTCCTGGCTGCTGGTCCCAAGTGATGTGCTCGCTCTTTACAGCCCTGGTTCGTAAGTGCAGCAGCTGCTTTAAAGTCAGACAGGTCACAATAAAATCAGAACATCTTTTGTGCTGCCCTCTCCACAATGCTTTGTATGCCAGCTGGAAGACCTCTGTGACGGCTGCAGAGGCCCTCTTGGTCTGATGGAAAACATGGGACAGGGAGCCCTGCTCCTTCTCCTCAGTGCTCTAAACATTCCTGTCTCCACTGGGCTGCTATCGTCTCCCCGCTGCCCTTCCCAGTCTGTCTTCTCTGACACACCTGAGTGGAACATCCCTGGGATGGTACATGACATCCAAAATTCTTTGTTCTCCTTGGGTGGCTGGTTTTCCTACTCACTTGCAAAACTGGGAAGGGTACAAAACCTTGGAGTTGCTGCAGGAGGAGATGAAGGCTGGCCCTGCCAGGAAGGAGACTTGTGCAGTTGTACCACTGGAAAACCAAGGAGGGATGCAGCCTCTGGAAACCTTGCTGCAACCACGTTGGGAGAGGATCGTGTTTGTTGGACAGAATCCTGGTTCCTGAGGCAGGTCATGGTTTGAGGGGTCATTCTACCCTCGTCCTCCACACCGCAGTCCTCCCCACTCCCACTGCCCTGCAAGACAGAGACAAGGAGAGCTGCAGTTCTCCTTGTCCCTCTCACCCATCTCTCCAGCTGGTGAGCCAGTTGGGCTGGACACAACACATACCAGCATCCTTACAATGGCATGCACACACAAACACGCACACACACCCACACACTCCAATATTCGCTGTGCTCCACGTCCGTGGTTGGCACTGAGCAGGACTCTGGTCCCAGCTACACTGATGCAAACCAGGAATACACCAGAGGATGATGCTAGAGAAGAGACAGAGCCACCACCGAGCTGAGGATGTCCTTGTAGGGTCTTCCTACTGGAACTTGGAACAGGGTTAGCCCTCAACCGAGGGCCTGACTGCGTTTTGTGTTGTTGAAGCCCCGTTTACTTCTATGTCTTTTCTAATATTCTAGTTTTTGTATTCTTTTAATATATATAGCTATAGATACAAAAATAATAGATAGGTTTCTCTAGGGATAATTTTTGCACCTTTGGGCTTCTAAAATAAAATATCACAATTACCACAAATAAAAGGGGGAAAAGTTCAATTTCCTCTCCCCTTTTTACCTCCCCCTTCCCTTCCACCTTGCCTCTCCCACTCCAAATATCCCCAGGAGCCTTGTAATTTTTTTCCCTTTGTAGTTTTCTTTCTTTGGCAAATGAAAAAGTCAAACCCAACAAAACAACAACAAAAATAAGCCGTGTAGCCTCCACCGCTCCTTCCATGAGCATGCCCGCTGTGTTCACACATTCCCTTCAAAGCAAGGTTTTCACCTCAAAACGTTTCCCTGTGCTCCATGGCTATTTGCTTTTCACTGTTGCTGGGGCCAGACTTTCACCTGCTGTAAATCAGCACGAATACACCTCAAGCCAGAGCTCTGCTGCTTTACACCAACAGCGTGTTTTGCCAATTTATGCTCACCCTGAAGATCTGGCCCACAATTTTTAACCTTGGAAATGGAAGCATGGACAATAAGGAAGTTCCCAGAAACACACAAGGCAAGCCCCAGATGCTCTTCCCTTACTGCTCACCCTGTTTCCCTTCCCTTCACCCCACCCTCATGGTTTGGTGTAGCAGCTCCTTCAGGCCCCCCATTCTCTTGTTTCTCCTTAGCACTTTCTGAAATTCATAATCTCTCAGTAAAAAAAATAAATAAATCGATCTCTCTATATATGTATATGTATATAACTAAACAGCTGCCATGTGGCAGTCACCTGGCTGGAGGGTCCTGTCCCTACCAGCCCATGGCCTTTTCTTGTCACTATAGTCTCTGGGGTGATGGTCCAGGTCTTGCCCTCAGGCAGGACTGTTTCCGTATTGCTTGCACTCTCCCACACCTCTGAGGTACGGTACCAGAATATTTATTATATATAGATGTATATATATATATATATTTACGTATATATATATATATTTATAAATTTTTGTTTGCCTGTTTCTTTTTCTTGCAAATCCTTTGGAATTGCTGCCAGGGAGAAACTAGTGAAACATGCTCCCCATGCCAGCGGCCGAATGCTCCCTCCCTGCACCTCAGGGACCCTCATCTGTTCCTCTTGCTGACTCCGTCGCCCAGCTCCAGCTCGGAAGGGAGTGGGGAGCTGCGGTCCCCTGTCCCCAGTCTGCCGGGGCCATCTGGCTCCTCTCCTTGCCTGGGCGAGGGGGTGTCCTTGCAGAAGTCCGTCACCCAGGAGGGCATCGAGAGGAAGCCCCGAGGGTCAACGGTGTAGAAGGGCTTGGCGTGGTGAGTGGCGGGGCGGCGGGGCGAGGGGCTGGCGTGGAGGCTGCTGGTGCTGCTGCACTTCTTCACCAGGGTCAGCCCCGGTGGGGCCGGCGAGAAGAGCGAGGTCAGCGAGAGGCTGCTGAGCGTCTCCGAGGGCTCGCTGTTGTTACCACCCCCGCGCAGGCTGCTGCCTGCTCCCTCCTCATCCGAGGGGTCCATGGAGTCGTGGTGGGTGCAGCCGGGGCTGGTGCTGCCGCCGCTGCTGTGGCTGCGCTGGTGGCGGCACAGGCTCCGCAGGTTGAAGAGCCCCCGGCCCCGCAGGCTCCGGCGGCGGGAGGCGGGGGACAGGGGCGCTGCCAGGGGTCTGTGGCTGCCCGCCGCCGGCACGGGGCACAGAGCCACCGGCAGCTCCAGAGTGCACTGGGGAGAGTCGCTGAGGTTGAGGCTGTCCTCCAGCGTGGTCTGCAGGCTGCCGGCCGAGCTGCTGCTCCGGCTGTCCAGCGACGTGTCGCTCTCGGGGGGCTGGGGAGCGGGAACATGAAAGCACAGTTCTCAGGAAGGAGACGGGCAGAGGGCAAGAGACCTCTTTCGGGGGTACTTTGGGGTGTGAAAATAAGCCACGATTACGGAAAGGGGGGAAATTCCTATTTCTCTCTCACTCTCCTCACCTGGGGAAGGGAGCTATAAAGCAACCAATGCTATAAAGCACCAGCCGTGCAGCCTGCCATGGGGATTTCCTTCTGGGTAAGGAGGAGGAAAGGTTTCGATATTTTGAGCTAATTTCATTTTGCTTCAGGATGAAGCTACCCCTCCCATGTGAAGCCCTGCAGTCCCCACCACTAGGCTCTCCTTGAGCACTGATGGTCCAGGAGGCAGCAGAGCAAAGGTTTCCTGTAGGTCCTCACTCATGGCTGCCCTATAAACCTGCCACACAGACTATGTGTGACATATCTATCAGCTGGACAGGAATCAAGGGACTTCTGTACAGACCTCCTCTCTTTAAAAAAATTAGTAATATCTGGAGAGAGAAAAGAGGCCCCATGGTTCTTTTGACCAGCACTAGTGGCAATGATGGCATTTAGCACAGAAAGGAAGGGTTCCCTTCCAGCAGGAAGAGGAAACAGCCTTAATATCCTTGTATCAGGGCTCATCTAGTTAAGTTGCACTTTAGTTGTTTCTAGGAAATTGGTCTGCACTATGAGATCATCACGGGGACACTGCACTGGCGATGATGCATGTAGGACAGGAAACAGTCTCCTGAAGCAGTCCCTATAGTTATTCAGTACAGTCTACATCACATAAGCAGAAGTTTACCAATTTCTCCTTTACAATAATTCAGTACTTTTGTCCCAGTGGTGTGCCAGCTCCAGGGCTCTGTCTTTTCATGTCTTAACGTATATCAGAAGTTTCAAAACTGCAACAACTCAGTGGTCTCACACCAAGGATAAATTTATCCTTGGTGAATTTATACACATTTGTATTGTGCCAACAGTGTCTCTGTGCTGGATAACATCTGATTTTATTTTTTAGTTTGTCTGGAATAGAGTGCCCCTGTTCATGGTGTGTCTTCCAAGAACACAATAACAGGGATCTCTACTGGACTTTCATCTCTGCATCTTCTGCCCTTCAAAGACACCTGATTTCCCCCCAGTGCTTTTATTCTTCTCTTTTGTTAGTGAGAAATAGCTGCCCTTTCAGAAAGAGATGGCACCTCTCTGGGATGAGAGTTAAGTGGGCAGGGCAAAACACTGAGGACACAGTGTGTGGATGGGGCACTAAGGGTTGTGGAGGATGTAGGTGGGAAGAAGCCCGTTCCAACCAAGAAGGTGCATGATCTGGAGTCACAGTATCAAGAGGACCTGAGGAGGCTGTGCAGCTGTCACCTCCCTGGCTCACACCATGGCTGCTGTGCATGCAGGTGTCTGCAGCACACACAGTGCCAGGGACCCAAGGGGGAGCTACAGAGTGATGTGATTTCATCTTCATGTGGGGGTCACTGTAGCTGTCAAACTATTTGTTGATCCAAAGCAGAAGAACGTCTGACTTCATGGGGAGAGAGCTATCCAACACCACTTTGTTATACTACCCCCTCTCCTCCCCTGCCCTCCTGCATTCTGCAGTCCATTGTGCTCCTCCTACAGATCCAGTTTATCCAGCCCATGACCACAGCTGCCTCTTTCCTTCCTCTGCCCTCCTCCTCGTTCAGCCCCCTCTGTTTGGGAATGATGTGAAAATTGAGTTTTCCTAGCAGACAGAAGCAGGGTTCCTCACCTGATGGAGAAGTGAGCAGTTCACACCTGGAGATCTTAGTGATGCCCATGAGCCTTGCAGAGAGATCTTAGGAAGGTTGCGTGGACACGAGACTTCTTCAGGCCCTGACTGGGTGGCAGAGATGGCTGGGTGGAAAAATTCTGCTGGTACAGGTAACAGAGGGGAAGATGCACCTGGAGAGAAAGGGCTGGGAGGAACTGACAGAGCATCAAAAGAAAGGGGAGGAGAACAGAAATAGAAGAAAAAAAAAGTTGAAGAGTCCTCTGATTTTCTTTGGTGCCTTTGCTGCTGTTACACTGAGCAAAGTCTCAAGTCCAGTGAAAAAAGGATATTCAGGAACATGCGCTCCTGGCCAAGAAGCCTCAGTCTGATGTTCAGACTAAGAATCCCACTTTTTGCACAAAAACCTGCACCAGACCTGGAAGACCTAACACAGCTCAGAGCCATAAGGTAACAGGCCAGCCGTGCTGTTGCTCTCGCAGAGAAATGCTGAGCTGAAAGGCCTTGACTCAAGTATGTATCACTGCCAGAGGACTTTCATTCCAGATCCAGGGCAAAGGATGAAGGGAGATAAATTAAGTGGTGGTTTGGGAAACCTGGGGACCACAGGAGACCAGGGCATGCTCAAGAGTAGAACCAGAGCACTTCCACCAAGGGCAGACAAGTTACATGTTCCCTGAATCTGTACTTGGTCTCAGGGGACAGCAGAGTTTTTCTGTGCTGAGTGAGCACAATTCATCCAGCTGGCACGTCAGAAGAATCTGTCCCTATTCTTCTCTGACCATGCATGGCTGCACTACTGCAAATGGGAATTAGCATTTTTACAGTATTTCACAGTCATGTCTGAGGGAAGATAAAAAAACTAGCAGTAAAAATGAAGGAACTGCTCCTCCCCCCATTCCTGAAGCAAATTAGCAAACTGAAAGCTAATTCGTGGTTAGTGTAACCCCAAGTCACATTAACTCTCCCCCTGGCAGAGGGAAAGCAGGGGAAAACCAGAGCTAAACCAACCCACAGTTTCAGCAAACCTGGAGAATGAGAGCCCTGCTCACCTTTGGTACTTTCATGCTTTAGCCAAGACTGAACTGAGTTGAAAGGAGTATTCTCCATTTCACACAGGTGACTGTCTGGGTTTGTAGAGCCATCCTCACTGGATGCTGGAAGCAGGCATTCCCCCAGATTGTCTGCTCCAGTGGAGTCAGGGTTGTCCTGGCCATCCTGCTGGAGAAAATAAGTGAGGACAAAGCCTTGTGAAATTTAATGGAAGATGATAGAGCAGACTTTTAAAAGCCTCGAGAAGAGCTGATTCTGATAATACCTTCAAACTAGCTAAGAGATGCTCAATTTTCCAGCCCAAATCGCCTAACTTTTGACTAATTCAGAGGAAGTTACTAACAGTAGTGAAGAGAACTTTCAAATACATGTATTCTTTTGTTCTCCTCAAATCCTACTCCACAGTATGTCTCTATGGAGAAGCTCTTGAAAAATGACCAGAATTATATTCCTCAGCAGGGACACCTGGATGAATACAGAGCACCTGAAATGAGCAGGGGCATAAGTGCAGCACATGGTATAAGATGCCCATGACTTCCTGGGCTAACCTTGATCTCCTTAGGACTCAGCTGAGCAGCGTTTCGATTGTCTGACTCATCTCCTAGAAGGATGGAAGAGGACTTGTCTGAGTTGAGGGATAATGCTTCCATTTCAGCCAGCTGGACCTGCAGGAAGGGAAAGGAGCTGTCACAGGTCATGCCTGGGATCCACGTTTCAAGCAGTCACACTGTTTATGGTGGATAAGTGAGAGCCTGTAGACCCAAGATCAATTTTAGGTTATATTCCTTGGATACATCAGGAACTGCCTAACCCAGACCTGGGCTGGGCAGGAGAATTAACTTTTAAAGAAAGGTTGAATATACAATCTGCAAGCAGCCCGCTACCAGTCCATGCTCCTCTAGTGCCAGAATTGGAGGAACGGGTCCTGTATCTGTCACAGCAGTACAGCTGGCCCAAGGCCCTGCCAGTAAAGCCAGGCAGGCAAAGGGGTCCCTCAGGCTGGTGACCCGGCAGCCAGCTCTGCTGAGGGATGAGGAGTGGACCCCTCTTTCTGAAGGCACCACAGACAGCCCTGCTTAAACATGAAGGTGCTTTCATTCCAGGGAAAGTCATGCCTCTTGCAGTCCATGCCAGTATCATGCTTTTCATATTCTCTTACCTTCATTACTGAAACCCTGTTTCTCTCCAGCTTCCCTGCATCTTGCCTTTCCCCTCCCCTCTAACCTACCCAAGACTTCACCTAACACCGTCTTCCATTCTGTTCTTCATCTCTAAACTCAGCCCTCCCACACACCTACACCTGAGCTCTCCTGCTTTCTCAAAGCAAGTCTGACCACTGCATATCTCCTATTCTTGTGCTTCAGCTCTGCTCCAGTCCCATGCCTGACCTTGCTTCATTTTTGGCCTCATACCACATATGCCCCTCTCCCATCCTCTTTCCTCCATGCTTTTAAGCCCTCTCTGTCTGACAACTGTTTCTCACAATGCCTGAAAAGCATCTTCTTTTTCTACCAGCCTAAGCAGTTTCTCTGTCCCTCCTGTGTTTGGATTTCTATCACTGGTCTCTAAAGTGCCACCAGCAGCTAACTCTTGAGAGCTGTATTCTGGGTTGCCTCAGTCGGGACAGCTTCTGGCCATGTGTTTGTGTTTGCAAGAGGCAGGTACAGCTCTTGTGCCATGACAGCAGGTGAAACATTTGGAGAGATGACTTTTGAGCGGGAAGTTAGTGGCTTGTGACAATGCCAGAGACTGGAAGAGGTCTCCATCTGAGGGATAATGCACTCTAAACAAACAGAATGGAAAACCGGAGCTGGATTTAAATAAAGTGCACAAATAACATCCTTATTTGAGATATTATTCTGACACAGGAACATGGTGCTGTTCAACCATGGAGAACACCCAAAACCAACAACTGCTGCTCAGAGCATGAACTCACAGAGGGCCCACAATGAACGTATGCCAGGGATGCTACACAACCACCAGTCAGCAGCAACTTGTGTAGAGAAGCACAGTCTTCATTCAGTCCCACTTAATGTACTCATCTGTTACTCTCCCAAGTGCTTGCTACACCGAAACAGCCTTGCAGCTGTGCTTGTAGAGGCAGGAGCATGACCTGTGGCAACATCTGTGACTACCTTCGCCATCCATGAAAAAGGATTTCAACAAAAGCCAGAACAGTCCGTTTGTCACTGAACCGCTTGCTAGAAAATTCTGACCACCCTGGGATCTACACGAAACCCACAATCAACAAAGTCATGGCTAGATAAACTGCAGGTGTGGGAACACATTTCACTGGTGCTCACTGACAAACTCCTACCACGGCTAAATACACTTCAGTCATCCATATACAGTTGTCTGTCAACCATCTCAAGAGTGAAAGGATAGAAATGACAAGTGACGAGGTTAGCACCATGAAAAAAGGAGGTTTTGTTCTTATTGCTTCCCTTACTGTAGAATATTTTAAAATTTGCTGACTAAAGATGAGGAACAAAAAAAACGTTTAAAATTACAGTGCGGGAGAAGGTTCACTAGATCCAAATCCATGAAACCTGCCAGGAACATCAACTTGAGACACTGAACCATGCACACATATCCCTTAGAAAACAACTACTTGCAGATATATCTTTAAAAATAGACCCATTATTACAAAAATCCTTAATTGTACAAATAATTGGTTTGAAAATAAAGTATCAGGAGCATAATTGGGAAAGGCGCTGAGCGGTTCTGCTCAATGCCACAAAAAGTTTAGCACACATCAATGAGTTTGAGCATATGTTTAAATGTTGTGTCCATCCACTGTCCTCAGCATATTGATGAATTGAACTACCAAGGAAACTGGAAGGAACATTTCTGGCTAGTACATGATTTTTGTCAGAAGGGTGTTAAGGCTGAAAGGGTGGACAGCAAGCATACTGTTTTTTTCTAATAAACACACTGAAGAGGACTAGATAAATAGTTTTGCCTATGTAACTTGCTGTCAATTGCCTCTGAGACTATACAATTCTGTCTGTGTACAAGACTCATTTAGATATGTTGATGTACCAGAGGGCACTCTAATTTAATGATTGTGTGCATTGCTGATGTTAGCTATGACTCCATATAGTGATTTACTATTGAAATTTCCTCAATTTTTTTTTACTTTGAGATATGAAGAGAAGGTCAAGATCAGTCGTGGCCTAAAATCCTAAGGTATAGTTTTGACTCATATGATCCAAAATAAAACATCTGTATTTTATTACTAAACTAATTCTTGCATCGATAATTTCTTTTCAGTTCCACATTTTAGATGTATTGAAATACCAATTTTGAAAGTAATTTATGGCTCTATGACAGCCATTAGAAAGTATGATCTAAGAATAATTCTTCAGTTGTGATAATTACATCTAACTCTTTGCTGTGGCTGTGGGTTCCACCTGAAGATTTGGCTACGGTAGTTTCTTCCTTGGGAAAGTAAGAAAATGGGTTGTTGTTGTCTTCTTTCATAGGCAGGGTACTGAAGACTATCAGGGAGGTTTTCAAATGCAGCAAACTAGCTGAAAATGACTGAACTTGGGGGTAATCATTCTGGAATGCCTTAGAAGGTCTCATTTGCTGAGAAAGCTGAGCACTAATTGCTGAACATAAAGACTTCAGTAAAGCAATGGAAATTGCATTAATTGAAAACGAGTTCTTTGGTTGCATTAATGCAGCATTCATTTGTGAAGCGTCTCAATAATGATAAACTACAGCGATGTTTGCATTTTTATACTTTCGAAAGGAAGCAATGGGGACAAGCAGACAGCTGAGAAGCTGAAAAAATATCAGAGCATCAGAACTAGGCATCTGAGGCCAAACAAAATAGAGCTTTCCTCAAACATGGATAGAATGATCTGCCAATAAGAGCTCTTTCCCCAAGTTTCCGTGTTTCTTTATTAGCAATAACGACATGGAGGAGAGGGCAAAGTTTGCCACAGATATACCAATTTACTGTCAGAAGAGCCACACTACTGCTACAAGTCTGACCACACAAAATCAGAGCACCTAAATACAATAAAATTATTTCAGAAATATAATTAATTCTGCTACTCACCTAACCATTCCCAGACTATTTTGCTTCTCAAGTTTCACAACCTGAAAAGACTAATTGCTTAGGAAGTAGTTTTCCAAAGCTCAAGTCTAAGCCATTTGGTGTCCTGCTCCCAGCAACAACCCATTTATCAGCTAAAAAACTTTCTCAGTGGGCCCATTTTTATTTACTTTTTGCTCAGACTAATTAACTGGTTTTCACCACAAACCAATCCTTGCTCACAGACATGACTCTATTCAACAAGGCATTTAAACATGTGCTTAATTGGTCGACCTCAATAGGGAATAAGGAAGCACATGCTTAAAATGAGGACAACACACCAGCTTAAATCTCCCACTGAATTGCTCCTAAGTGCTTTCATTGGGGTGAGATCCTTAGAGTCCTCTGTCCAACGTGAGCCTGAACCCGGACTTTTCTTGCAGAATTGAACACAACAAGAGCTGCCAGGATGCCTTCATAGTCATTTCTCTACAGGTCATTCAGTCCCTCCTGACCCGTGTCCTGCCACATCTCACTTTTCCACCACCTCAAACATCTACGTGTGGCTGAGGAGGGCAGGCCTGTACTAGAGGCGGTATCAGCACTTCACAACAGATAACAAACACAGGTCAACAAGCTCTACTGTCTACACAATCTACAGTGAGGAGCACACATGGGACGACCTGCGGGCACGTGGGTGTGGGTGTGCAGGTTTGGGGGGGAAGAGTCCCCTCACACATCCTCGTACGCAGGTTACCTCTTGCTTGTCATGGTTACACTTCTCGCACATGGCCGGCGAGGAGTAATGATGGAAGACGGAGCCCGATAGGTTATCGATGATCATTAACTCCCCGTCGAAGGAGTCCTTAATAATTAAAGAGACACTGTCCAGCCATAAGTTCTCCTAGGGGACAAGAAAGGGGGGAGGATGGGAGAGATCATTTTAAGAATGTCGAGTTTTTTGCTTTCAAATTTCATGTGAATTTGGGGCTGGGTTCTCCGCCCTGACTCATCTGGAGCAGCATCTTGTTCTGCAGGTACTTGCACAGGGTCACTGGGGGGAACATTTGCTCCACAGGGTGTGTAAAGGTGCCAGAGTTCAATGGAAAAAAAAAATAAATAAGGAGGGACAGTCTTCACTCACTTTCAGTGCTCACGTCTCCCTTCCAGCTCTGCTGGAGTCACTCACTCTCGATCTGCCATTTCTCCTGCACTCTTCTCCTGAGCTCCCCTCTCAAATTTGCTCCTGTCACACCTTTAGCTGATCTGCTCCATCCCTCCTCTGCTGGCCCTCAGGTTCCTACACCATGATGACAATGAACAGGACACACTGCTGTCACAGCCTTGTCCCTACATGATCCTATCAACTCAAAAGTCTACTGCTGAAAGCAAACCTTTCACCCTGAGGTGGAAGACTCTGCTACTACTAAGCCCTCGATCATCTAAGCTGCCCAGCTACTGCCCACAGCTATTTGCTGCAGTCTGGTTAGCAAGTTCAAAGGTATACTCACCTGGGCTGGAGAGTAACATCTCATGCACAGATGTCCTTCAGGATCTGTTCTACCACCACCTCCTCCTGTTCCTGCTCCTTTTCCCTGTCCTGAATTTGGAGAGCCTGACTTGTGGGAGCACAGCCCGTGAGTAATTTCCATCTCAAGCTCAGCATCCATCTCTGCATCCTCCTGGGCCTCCTTGTTGCTGTCGTCGAGATGTTTCATAAGCACAGCTACCACCACATTTATGAGGACAAACTGGGCTGTGAGCACAAAGCTGACAAAGTACAGTGGGGAGATGAACTGCAGGTTGCTGAGACAGCTCCGGTCATCATGGCTGCAGTCACGCAAGGTATCCTTGAGGGCAAGTTGGGATTGAGAGGGAATGGTGGAAGGAAGGAAAGACTAAAGTAAGAACAGAAGCCTGGCTGCTCTTTCTGTCAAAAAACACTGATGCCAATGGAAAGAACAAAGCAAACATTTCTATCACCCCATACCTTTTGGCATAATGAGGTCCCCAAGGAATCTGGGACATTCTCTGTTAATATGCTGTCTGCTTCAGAGCAAAACCATCCAAAGGCATATGAAGCAAACTTTCAGACCATGACATGTTGCTGCCACCGTAGCCCCACACATGTGAACAAGAGCAAAAATGAGCAGGCTGGTACTGCCTTCTCCCATCTATACTCAAAAGCACCATATGTGATGAAAGAACTTTCCTTTCTCCATGTCCTCCAAAGGAAGTATTCATTTTGTATTTTCCTGGTAGCTCTGCAGATGAGTGCTGTGTTCAACACACATGTCCTATGCTCAGCTTTGATAACAGTCCTGATTACAGTGGATAGTCCCTCTTAGCCTAAATGATTTTCTTGTTCCTGCCAAGGAAAATTGGCACTTTTCTCTATCAGATGTCTCTAGGACTATATGAGCCCGAGGTTTGAGTTACCATGGTGGGGAGAGAGATTCTGGACCAAGCAGGGACCTTATCTAGCAACCCAGCTTCTGTGTTCTGTGCTCCTTCCCTTTGCTAGCCCAAGCTCTGCTGAACAGACCACACATCAGAACTTCTCTTTCCCCACAAGCAGGAGATCCTTGCCCCTAAGGCCCAGTTACCTTCATGATCCCATTCCAGTTGTCACCTGTGGACACCTGGAAAAGTGTGAGGAAGGCCATCCCAAAGTTCTCGAAGGTGGCGTGGCGGCTCATGCCCTCGCAGGGGTTCTCATCATTGCACACTGAAAAACAAGGGGAGTGCAGCACTCAGGGGAGGACACACCACCAGCTCTGAGACCCAGAGCATGAGTTCCAAGCCTGAAGACCTCAGGTAATGAATGGTTGGTTGCAGCACCCTGCCCAACGCTTGGCTGTTGGCCATCAATATGGAAAAATCCCTTTTGGCCGAGCCCCAGGATATCAGGCAGTGTAACTCTGTTGCTCCGGGGTATCCTCCCAACATGTCATTGTGCTGCCTTTCTTCTTGATCAATATTCCATGGCAAAAGATGTAAGTAAACTTGCACAAACTTTTTCTTGTAATCTTGAAGGCAATGTCAGGGACAGAGTGCAGGAAAAGCAAATGTTTAAGAATGTAAGAGAAAACAGAGGCTGCTTTTATTTTGTTAGGCTGTTAGGACAACAACAATTTAGAGTGAAATTCCTCGTACATCAATTAGGCATAAGGGAGAACAAAGTCCATCAAATAATTCAGTCCCTTTATTGAAGAGTTCTGATTTTGAGAAACCCCAACCAGCATGTCTGTAGCTCACACTGGAGTATGATCTGCTTGAGACTTACCCAGTTTTCCAAAGAGCTCCACTCCTAGAGCAGCATAGATGAAAAAGAGGAGCATGAAAAGGAGTCCAAGGTTTCCCACCTGAAAGTAAACAGCACTGTCAGCCTACCCCAAAGCCTATTTCATCTGTACAGGAAGTGTTTCTGCATTTCACAGTGAAGAGAACAGAGGTGAAATCCTGGTGTACAAATGTAACCAAATAATTGTTCAACACTTGAGAAATGTTCAGTGATGGCTCCAGTTGCCATCAGGGCTGGGAGAGGAGCAGGAAGGTGGGAACAGAAGGCATGGAAAAATTAAGGACTTAACGGGTTTTTCTGAAACACTCAACAGTTTCTGGTCAGATTGCATGTGGTCACTGGGCCTACATTAGGATCATCACTTCAGGAATCTTAATTTAGTCATTGCAACTGCTGTGCCATCCAAATTCAGGAGAGAAATTAGTGATTCAGCCCACCCACTCCCCTGGACTGCCACATCCTCGCTCTCTGCATACTCACTGGAAGGAATTATTTCTGATGACTAAATTAGACACCATAGTAAATGCTGTGAAAACACCGTGCTGGGTCTGTGCCTACAGGGCGTTAAGAAAAGGAAGTTAATAAAACTTAGCTAAGGACTACATTTCCAAGCGGTTCTTTAAAACTAAAGCTCTATTCACTATTAAGAATTGCTGCAGTGTAACAAAGACAGGAAGGGAATTTAAACAGGACAACTGGAGATGCCATTGTATGCCATTAGCAAGCCAGAATCCCTGACTTGAGTCTGTGCCCTAGGAACAAAAAGAGAAAGGTCAGGAAGAGGATAAAGCGCAAGGGAAAGGACAGCTCATTTTAAACTACTTCTTTCGGCAAAGCCAATAAATCTTGAAGAATAATATTACAGATAATTCAATTGTCCCCCGAAGACCCAGTGTATAAAATATGGAGACTAGATTCATTCTTTTAACGGTGAAACTGGTGGGTTTTAGACCTTTAAATTCAGATTTTTACACAACTCTTAAGTATGGAGTGATTTTTTTACCCCTGCTACACAACTTTATTAAACAAAGCCAAACCATTTTAGGAGGTAGCAAAAGCCAGTCAATAGGAAGTCATAGGCTTTGATGCTGGAGGGATTAAGTACTGCATGTTATTATCTTCTAGGGAATACCTAGAGACCAAACTTTCAGACATCTGCTTGCTTTGGGGCGGATATTACTGACGTCCAAAAGACCTGACCCATCAACTTGGTTAGCAAAGGAGCTGTAGGAGACAGAAATAGGAGACAGAAGTAGGAGACAGAAAAATCAGAAATGAGAAAGTAAGGAAGAATATCCTTGTGGTTTGTGGCTAGGACCAGAAACAGAGACTCACAGGTCCCAGCTGTACTCTCTGCCATCTTGAGTAAAACACTTAACTGTCTGATGACTCAGTTTCTCTGTCTACAGAACAGGGATATGAATAGATAATAAATAAGAGAGGAGGAAATATATTTTGGGAATAGAAGTTGAATCTCATCATTTAAGTGCAAATATATTGCAGAGTCCTCTTACCAACAGTTTCTGGATACTATTTAATCCAGCTCTTAATATCTGTGTGCATTTATCTGGGTTTCAGAATAAACATGCCACAGACATGTGGATGCTGGATCTGAAGACCTGCTCTGTTCCAGATCCTTTTCTGAGAAAAATCATCTGTTGTGGCTCCTGGAATGGAAAAGAGCACGGTGCAAAGAAGCTGCACTGAGCCAGTCTGTGGCAGCAGAGACAGAACTAATAAAAATTTGCATTCCAGATCTGCCTGCACTAAGAACATCCTTCGTCTCTCCTTCCTTCTATTGTCCAGTGTATCTCAGTCCACAACTATTCTGAATGATGTTGTATATTCTACATATGAATTATTAATATTGTTGTTATTACTATTTTTATAATAAACCACAAATAATTATTGTTTAATAAAAAGCATGGGAGATCAGAGAGAGCTTGGGATCCATAAAAGATCACAGAGTTTCCCTCTCACTTTTGTGCCGTCAGATTCCTCTAATTCAGATTGACATTTATGATCACCAACATCAGAATTAAATTCCCTGGCTAACTACTCATGCTGTTTCCAGATTGATTCCCAGCTCATCATCACTCACCAGCACTGGCACATTAGCTGATAAATCAACTGACAAATGCCTGTGCATTTTGATATCATGCAGCAGAGTTGCCTTCTCAGGGTCTGCCAAGGGACTGGTCTGATGTATGATCCATAGAGCCACTTGGTGCCATTACTCCTTGCTTAACAATTCTCCCTCAACAATCCAAAAGGAAGGGGACCAGACTCCCTGACTGCTCATCCATCACGGAGCATGCTTACAGTGGGCTTGAAGGCTGTGTAAAGCACCGTGTCAGCTTCTCGTTTGGAAGCAGCTGCCACTTACAGCTCATGAGATCCTTCTGTCTCCATGTCTTGCAGCAGACGCTTAACTGCCGGCTGTGTGAGCCACAACAGAGCGTGTCACTGCTTCTCATACATGAGAGGCTGACAAACACAAAGGGGCCCAGGAGGAGAAAAGAAGAAAAAGTAGGAAGGAGGAAGCACTGGCTAAGGAAAGGAGTGATGAGAGTGCGAATGAAAGAGAAGGAGGGAAAAGGGGGCACATTCAGGGAAGGGTGAGAGGTGCAGTGACAGAAAGATTTCCTTTCCTCCCGAAATGGCTTCCAAGCACTCTTCCCTTCTTATGGAGAGGGGAGAAAGGACCCAAGGACTAATTGCAAACAGTTAGATACTAGCTAGACATGATGAGAAGAAATCTACCCTTATCTGGGGGTCAAGCCTTATTTCTTTCACTTGCTGGAGAAGAGAGAGGTGAGGTGAGCTGTAACCCCATGAATGGCATGAGGACTTGGACAGGACCTTCAGGCAGTTGCTTGCACACCACAGTAGACACCACCTCTGAGACTCCACAAGAATCAACCCTTTGGAAAAAGGGACAGAAGAGGAGAGTCTTTGGGAAGATGTTTTACCTGTGGCAGGGCTTGAACAACTGTATCCAGCAGCGCTCGCATTCCTGTGGCCATCTTCAGTAGCTTCAGGACTGCCACAACAAGCACAAGAGAAGTGTTGGTCAGACTGAGCTCAGAGGCATCCTTTGTGTGACTTACTAATGGCAGTAGCACACGACAGATTTTCTGTCTCCCTTTGCCCTAGAAAAACTGGGCTTTCCTGTCATTTCTCTTCTCCCTTTTGACTGTACAACCCCAGTTCCTTCTCCTTGAGTTCATATCCTTTTTATTAAATACTCTGTTTCTCTCACCCATGCCTATTGGGCTGCTTCTGCTTCACCCAGACATTCTTTTTCCCAGGAATATGTATCCTAATTGTCCTTTTGCTTTGATTTTTCATTCCATCACTTTCTCTTCCTTCAGCCATCACTGTTATGCCATCTTGGCACACCTTGGCCACCACCAGGGAGATTCAGGCCCTTACCTGTGCAAATTTCAACCTGCTTGGTGACCACTTCTTCTCACACCACTACCGTAGTTGCCCCATAAATGAATAACAGAGAAAGTTCAACTCTCACATGATCTGCCCACCCTCCCAGTGCTTCATCTCCCAGGGAACCAGAAAGCCTGAGCTTCTAGGGTGTCCTAGATTCTAAAATCCCTGCTAGGATGTGATGAAGGACGCCCCGGAGGCTCCTCGAGGGCTGGGGACAGGGTGAGCTCAGGACTCTACGGCCACTGCTCAAAGAGTCACGGTGCCAAGTTGCACTCCATGGCCACGTATACCCCTGCTCTGGCCAGCGCCTCTCTCACCCCGGGCAATACGCAGCACCCTCATGATCCGGATGATAGTGGGGTTAATAGGGAGAGCAGCGTTGATTTCAATCTCTTCCAATGTGATGCCCATGACAGACAACAGCACAATGGCCAGATCTAGCTGGTTCCACCTTTAGAAGAAAAATTGAAGAGAATAAACAAAGATAGAGTTTTTCCATTTCCCTGAAAAAGAAAGGCAATTGTCTCCACTTCATCCTAAACATTTCCTTATGTATAAGTTCAAGGCCCCACTCTGAGTCAGCCTATATGGGCTTTTCCAGAGAAACAGAGATTCACTTTGCACACACCCTGAGCAGCCAGAGGCAAGCCAGACTGATTTGAAAGCATGGAGCCGTGTTACTATAGCACTATGCTTTGACTAATGGGCTCAGCTTTTTATGGCCTTACTACCTCGAATCAACTTTGCTATATGTGTTCTGTTTGAGTATGCTCACAGTTTGCCTCAAGGGCAGGAAAAAAATATCTCTCTCTAACCTCCTCTCCTTTGCTTTCTAGCCCAACCAGCAGACTCCAACCAAGAGGCAATTTTTGGACAACTCTTGCTATTGCCTAGGCATTGCAGCTTGTGGAGGATGAGGTTAGGTCCATGCTGTGCAGAACTGGGAGGCAGTCAGAGCACTCTGCCACCACTTCACAGTCTAGATAGGGCACCATCCTCAAACCTCTACCCTAGATGCAGCTGTCTCACAGCCACGATTGACAATCCTCTGCTCACCTGTCTTTGAAGAATCGTCGCAGACCAAACGCCACCAGCTTGAGGACTGCCTCAAATACGAAGACAGTGGTGAACAGGTAGTTGCAGTACTTGAGGGCCGTCTCCAGGGACTGCCACAGAAAGAGAGGGTAAAGAATTGAGGCAAAAGCAACATCAAAGATATAAACCCCCTGTGCGGGGACTCTCCTAAGTGCCAGGTATTCATTGTGGAGTGTGGAACCTACCCCAGGTATTCATTGTGAGGTGAGGAAGCTGCCCCATGCTTTCTATCTACTTGAATGTGGAGGTTGCCTACTAAGGGCAACCACCAGCTAGCCCCTCTGCCCCACGTTCTTCTCAGGATCAGTTCCAGCTCCTTTCTCCTGTACTGTTTAGTATAATCGGGAGGAGGAGGCTGTTGCAAGAGAATCCACAAAATGCCATCAGGATTTTCTTCTGCCAGTAGCCTGTGCCAGCTCAATGATACCTTGTTAATGGCACTGGCATAGCTGTCAACCAGGAGTGAAGCACAGAGGTTACTCTGGTTGTGGATTTGGGTCATCACTGACAAGAGGAAACCCTGCTGTGCCTTGGTCTGGGGCCAGCACATCACATCTCTGAGCTGTTTGGCTTCTGGCTCTTTTGCATGCTGCCCCTTCGCCACCACCAAGGACCAGCGTGAGCAGTGGGCAGCTTTTGGTGGCATTTTGTGCTGGAACGGTTTGAAGTGCTTTGAGGAGATTGTTTAACAGAGCCTGACAGCAGGCTGGATTGGCTGGAGCTGTGTTCCAGGGAAAGGAGCTGAAGAGTAAGGAAGAGAAGTGACTTGTTGAGGAACAAAGATCTGATGTGAGAATGCCAACAGATAAAGATTGAGAGCTCCTGAAACATAAAGCTGGGCACCATCTAGGGCAAGATGAAAGCTGGGCAGTTGGGCAAGGTGGGCAAGAAACAGAGGAGCCCAGCAGTAGATTTGAATGAGGACAGACAGATTCAGCTCCTGATCAAAGCCTGAGCTACCTCAGAAAATCTGTTCAGACACCAAATCTGTCACCTAAACCAAGGGTCTTCTGAAGAGAAAACTGAAATGCCACTGGCAGATGTCATGATGAATGCTTTGTCTACATATGGAGGCAGAAGCCTCCTTTGATCTGTGCAGCATACATTTTTTCCTACCAAAAGCATCTACAGCTTTGCCAGGAACACTGAGAGGTACATGGTCTGTACCCAAGCAAAGTGTAGCACTTATCTGGCCTCCAAGGTGCTGTATTTGGTGTGATTACATCCTGAAGCTGAGAGAGGCTCTGCTCAGGACTTCAGCCCCGCAGCTTCTCTTATGAAGAAAAGGTGGCTTGGTAAAGACGGCCCATCCCATGACATACACCCAAGCCACCCTGATTCTTTCAGCTGATGCCATGTGGCAGGGGAATAGGGCTAACATTAGGAACTCTGGTGCAAAGCCTGAAGCTCCCAGAACACTTCTGCTTCCACCACTCCTATTAGGATCCAGGGGAACATAAAAAGCAGAGCAGGCAGCTAAATTTGGGTGACCCACAAATCCACTTACTCATATAAAGCACAGAGACTTAATTGCACCATGCTTTCTAGGGGCTTGACTCTTGCTCAGATACCTTCTCTCTATTGATTTTAATGGATAACAAGTGTCTGACTAGGAACTACCTTTCTGGATACACATGAAACTCTTCACACAAATTTGCCTACTACAAAAATAACTCCTACAAAACTTTAACAGTAGTTTTTGAAGACACTCAAGTGTCCTACTTATGCTGGTGGGCAGTGGTCACCAGAGAGCTGTACCAAAATAACAATGTCTAGAGGCAGGACTTATCTCCATGATCTCACTCACCACAGGTTGGTTGTAGTGCTCCAAGGACATAGTGACCACGTTGAGGCAGATGATGAAAGTGATGAAGATGTCCAGATAGTGGCTGGTGCAGACCGAATGAATAAGGAGGCGTATGTGGCAGTAGGTAGCGTAGTACGGCAAACGCTGTGCCTCTTCAGTGGAAAGAGGGATATAGGCAGAGTTAGGAAGAAATTAGAAGAGAGAAATGCGTCAGGAGCACTGAGGAGGGAGAAGGCATAAGGCTGGTGATAGGTGTTGAAAGAAAATAGAATGAAGTTGGGAGAGAGAAAAACCAGAAAAGAATAAGTAAAGATAAATGATATAGGGAGGAGAGGCAAAAAAAAAAAAAGGAAAGGAAAGAAGAAGCGGGGAAAATATATGTAGAAAAAAAGACAAAGAACAGAATACTGTAAAGAAAATCTGTTGGTCTGTGTTTGTGGGAATGGTGCTAAATCAGCATTTCATGTCTTGACAAATTAAGATCACTTATGATAAAAGGGAGCAGATGGTTCAAGGAGAGGCCTTGGGGTGTCACGGGAGAGAAGAGGAAAACTGGAGCAGAGGAAGGAAAAGTATGCCCATAGGCTGTGAATGGAAGTCTGGGTGGTAGGGATGTTTCCAGAGGCAAGTATGCTTTAGCCATTTTTATCTAAAGGTAACACAAAACAGGACAGAAACACCAGGAATAGAGGGTTTTCTTTACCACAGAGGATTTCGGATCCCAAGGAGTGACACTGCAACACTGGGGTCACTGAGACACAAAACACGGGGGTCTTCCTCTTTTTTTTTTTCCTCTCTTCTTTAAATTTGGGTTTAAACACAAAGAATGGTCTGTCCAGGTCTTTCTTTAACCACCAGCTGAGCTGCAGGAAGCCCAGGTGGGACTCTACCCCAAGCGCAGGAAGCGTTATCAATGTGTGCATGTCCCATGTCAACAGTGCCTGTTGGCATGTGCACAGAGGTGGTTTTGGTACATTGTCTCCTGAGGAACGGGGTGCTAAAACCCCTCCCCAGTGCCTTCCCTGGAGTTCCAGCAGACCTCCTCAGCCACCCCTCTTCCCCAGACCGCCCCAGCAAGGTGTGTGGTGACACAGCAGTGGTGCGGGGAGAAAGGCTGACAGCACGGCCATGAGCGATGGATTTTGGAGACCAGCCCATTGGGAAAGAAAAAGAAGAGGAAAAGGTTTTTCTCACAAAACCTTGGCCTACGAACCAACCAAACACTTAGGCTGTGCCTTACTCCTTCGCTTCTTCTCCAAGCGTCGCAGGCGCTTCTCCTCCCGCCGGCGCGCCTCCTCAGCCTCCTGGTGCTGCCGGCACTTGTGGAAGTTCTCCACCACCACCCCCACGAACATGTTGAGCACAAAGAAGCTGACGATAAGGAGAAAGGAGATGAAGTAGAGGAGCATCCAGGGGTTGTTGTTGGTCACTGGCTGGAGTGAAAGGAGAACAGAGGCAGTCATTGTCTCAGCAGAAGAGGAATAGGGATGCAGCGGGCAGCAGCCCAACAGTTCCTGCTTTACAAGGTATTGAAATAACCATGTGTGGGCCAGGAGGGAGCCAGCATGTCCAGAAGGACACATGACACTATTGCTTCTTCATTACAAATAGATAAAGGCCCACTGACATTACCACAGACACCTACAGCATAGCCACAGCTACACCTCCCTGCCTGGACCAGACAAGACCATGGACATGACCCCTTGCAAATAGGTGAGCAAATGATTCAGAAGGGGCCTGAAAGGGACTCTTGGTTTGAGGGAGATATCTGAAGCAGAATGTTAAAGCACACTTCTGCCTTACTAGCACAAGGAAAATGAAAAAGGTCCTTTCCTAAGAAAGTCCATGTACCTGCTGGTCAACAGCCACAGCATCTAGTCCATTATACATAATATTCACCCAGCCATCCTTGGAAGCCAGAACAAAGAGGGACATCAGAGCCTGCAACATATAAAGCAAAGCAGATGTGGAACAGGTGCATCTGGCAGGCAGGAAAAAAAGTATCATGAGTTTATGCTCTAACACACACAGCACCAAAATACTCTTCCTGTGTCTCTGCACACATCAAAACCTGCTCCTTCCCCCGTAGACGACGGGGAGGGGGTGACAGGAAGCCATGTGCAGCCAGACCCACCAGAGGAGAGAGGTTGTGAGAACATCTGCTTCATGGCAGGAGAAAAGAGAAAATCAAGCTCTCTGCTGCCACCACTTTTCTTTCCCCATCATTTTGTAAGTGTCATCCTAACACCAACCCACTAGTGACACAGCTTCTGCATGGACACCCAGGCCAAATAACTGCTCCTTCTGGCCCAGGCATTGGCTTTCCAGGCACTGCATCTGTTCCCTGGGGAGGAGACAATCCCTGTGATGGGTTCCCGTCAGAGGAAGGGGCTGTGGGCAAACTCACCTGTCCCAGGTTGTCGAAGTTATACTTGTGGTGCACCCACTTGTAGTTGGCTGCCACGCAGTCAGAGCGGTTGGTGATGTTCCTGATGTCAACCCCCAGGCAGTGGTAGAACTTGCCCTTGAAAAGCTGCAGGAGGGGAGTGACCCCATCAGTCCCTCTCCCCACAGGGTTCCCCATGCTCCCTGGGATGTACAGAAGCTGCCAAGATGCTGCACGGCCTGCAAGACTGCAAGCCACAATAGAGCATGACGGGGACACCACCAACAGAGTGTAGACCACAGACTCAACCATTGCAAACGAACCAGGACCACCCTTGTCAGCTCACACTTGGTTTTTCAGCCTCCTCCATTGCCCCAGGCCAGCAGTGACTGTAAGCCCACCATCTGACAGCCCTTAAGGCAGCCTTTCTGAGTACAAAGGGAAAAGTATCTTCTAATCAGTCCCCTGGAGTAATCTTCCCTCCCTGCTTCCCAGTTACTGAGAGTGCTGATGGGAAAAGAAGATCTCATCTGAGGGTAAAGAACCAGAAAAAACCATCCTCTTCTTCTCATATATATTTTTTCACAAAGTTGCACTGCACTGCTGTGACTCTTCTGCCCAGGGTTCCTTTCCCGATATGGAAGGTACTGGATTGTGCACTTGTACAGATGCATCAGAGCAAACTAAGTATAGCGCATTCCCTGAGATGGAAGTAACGCCCACACCCTTGCTCCTCTGCAATGCAACAGCCAAAAATAAAAGAGGATTAAATAAAAAAATTAAAGAAGTTTGTGGGTGGATTTAGGGCTCAGCATGAGGGGGAGAAAGAGCTGGCTGCAGGCAGGATTCATGCGAGCAGGCACTGAGCTGCTTGCCCTTGTGGGGTGACATGGATGTGTCCAGCAAGCCCCGTGCTGTGCCAGCCCTGGGCTCTCCCTGACCCAAACACTGATGCAGCTGCTGCCAGGTGTGAGCATTAACTCCTGTCTCTCATGTCCAGCAATGCCTGCACTTGCTGAGTACCTGTCTGTGCTTGCCAAAGGCTGTGTCATTATGGAGATGACTTGTGGAAGAGGGCAAATACAGAAAATTGACTAGCTTCCCTGTCTCTCCTGCTCTCCTTGGCTCCCTGTGTCTGTTATAGGACCTGGGGGTACAGATGCCCATGGCAATAGGGGTGGGGGCTCAAGGGCTGTTTGATGGACAGTAACAACCTACCTGCACACCCAGGATACCAAAGATGATGAAGAAAGCACAGCAGATGAGGACAATGTTTCCTATGGGCTTGAGGGAAGAAATTAGTGTCTCCACCACCAGCTTCAGGCCAGGGGCTCGACTGATGACTCTGGAAGGGAAGGAAGGGGAAGGGTGACGGGGGAACAGGGCAGGGGCGTTTGGCCTAAGCAAAGCATTTTCAGCAGCAGCAGACCCCTGTCTCCCTGTGCAGTGACCCCTCAGCAGAGATCACTCCCCTGTGATCAAAAAGCCTCCTCTCTCCCATGGATTCGTTGTCTCATGAGGTACCTCCAGCATCTGACCCATACGGCTAGGGGGACCTCCCTGTGCCTTACTGCTTGTCAAGGACCACACTTTGCCTGGCACAGTTGGATCTGACTCTGGCACCCTGACTCTGGGGATAACCAGTGGGAAAAGGGGGCCAAACAGGGCTCGGTGGCGTTCTGACCGGAGGGGACGTAGGGTGCGCAGCAACCGGAGCACTCGCAGCACCCCCAGGATTTTGGCACCGCCAGCAGAGGCCACTGAGACCACAATGTCAATGAGAGACACGAAGACCAAGAAGCCATCCAAGACGTTCCAGCTGCTGCGGAGATAAGCCTGGTCCCCAAAATACAGGCCTAGAGAGACCACCTGGAAGAGAGGAGAGGGGAGAGAAGAGGGGGTGAAATGGCTCCTCTCCATGTTACCTGGTACAGGGCAACTATGGAGAGAATGGGAGGAGGGGGAATAGTTATCAACTCCTCCTGACACTGAAGTGTCATCTCATAATCTTTTCCTTTCACCTGGATGTCTGTGATGGAAAATACCTTTTTTTGGCCTCCCTAACATGACACTGTGGGGGACACACAGAAAAACTTTCCCTGCCACACCAGAGACTTGGAGCAAGTCTCCCAGTTCAGAGATCACCTGGGAGGTAAAGTCAGGCACCAAAATGCATACATTAGCTCTTAAAGGGGTAGTTTGTTTGTCAGCAGTTCTCAGAAACAGTGGGTGCTACAGAAATTGGTAGCCATGGGGAGATCTTAACATCCTGCAAATCATGATCAAAATTCGGATATTAATTTTAGGGATTTAACTTCCAGCACTCAGTTTTAGGACTTTTTCCCAAACACGAGAAGGGAATAACAAGGTTTTCTGATTGTTGCAAAGTATTTTGACATCTATTGAATAATTATCTCAACTTTAAGCATGTCATTAATATTGCTATAATGTCCCCCAGTCTTGCTCCAGGAGAAAGGGAATGGACATTTACATCATTACAAAATCCATACTTGAATGCCAGCTATCCTTTATGAATACTAAGATCCAACTGGATAAACATCTCCTCTATGCCTGACAAGACAGGACTCAACCCCAGGCAGTATCTGCCTTTATAAAGGTAGAGGGAAGGACTGGCACACCGAAAAGATGGACAGATTTTAAAAGGGTGCTGAGAAAACATGAACCATGTTTGACACTGGAAAAAGGCTCTGAGCTGTTCACCTCCAGTAACTTACCTTCAGTGTCATCTCAGCTACAAAGATTGCTGTGAAAATGTAGTTGGACACAGTGAGAAAGATTCTTTCCTAGAAAAAAAAATAAACAAAAAACCAAAACAAAACAAAACAGAGAAAGACCTTAAATGTATTTTAACTACTTCTTGTTACTCTGTCAGGCCCCTCTGATGATCTTGATATTTTTGCATTCCTGTGAAGGGTCTGAAAGCTGATGAAATAAGGGAGGTGTCCTTGGCAAGTCAGTGCTAGGCAGCTTTCAGCTCATACACCTTGGCTGGGACAGGATCCTACGTAGCTCTGCCAGAGCATAGTGGCTGGGATTTTTCTGCGTCCTGCAAATCTGGTTTCAAGGCACTCCCTGCCCTGTTCTGTCAGTGCTGCTCAGGCCTGACTCCTTCCCGAAGAGCTGCTGAGCACAGACCACAGATTGTGTCCAAGTGCAGCAGAGTCTGGGAGTCAGCTAAGGCAGACAAGCAGAAAAAGTAATTTCACGTGCCAGCTTGAGCCAACTCCAAGATAGCTCAAGAGCAGCATACATGAATGGTGATGTGCCATTCCTACTACCTAGTTACTTCTATCTTTCAGTTCCCAGTCCTTGTCCCTTTTGCCATTCATCTCTTTCTTACATGCAGGTTCCTGGAGGAGACTCTTACTTTCCAAGACAGAAGGAACTAGGCTTTCTGTATTATAAAGTGAGCTGCCCTATTATAAGAGCCTGCAGAGGAAGCACACATTTATGTCAATTACTAATACTTAGGCATTTGAATAGATGAGTCGGAGCTGGTGTTTAATGCTCAAATTCTTCCAGAGGTCATACCAGTACCAGGAACACTTAAGTACCACTGTTAGAGGTTGTGCCAAAAAGTGGGTGACACGTAATGGTTCTCACCGTGCTTCTGTGTTCAATCTGGGGTCTTTCCAGAGCAATCGTGATGCAGTTCAGGAAGATGAAGGCCAGCACTACATGGTCAAAGAGCTTGTGAGCAATGATGGTTTGGCAGAGGAGGCGAAACCTGCAAGAGAGTTCCAGTAGGCACTTGTGCCTTGGGCAGAACGAATATAGGAGCAAAGATGACACAGAATTAAACGTTCTGGCCAAAACTGGGCTCTGATATAGCAGCTTTACTATCTCTGATACTGATGTTCCTTGAAATGGCAGTAGCCCAGGGTGGTACATGGTCACATGGAGCCTGGAGCAGAGCAAGGGCAGAGCAATGAGCTGAACCCTCCATTGATTTCCCCAGTGCCAGAGTGGTTTCCTAACCACTGTGACTGTACTCCTCTCTTGCCTTGTAAAGAGGCTGAATTCTACTTTTCCTCCCAAACTCACACTTTGTACCACCCCACAGCGAAGAGGCCGGATGCTGAAAGCTCAGGAGAAGCAGGTAGGTTGGCAGTCGTGGGGACCACACTTCTGAAAGACACTGTGTACATTAACATAGGTGTCACACCAGCTCTCCCTGAAAGCTCTTTCTTTTCAAGAGGCAATAGACATGGATGAGAACACTGTTGGCTGGGGTACATGGATGTTTTCTCCTGGTGAGCAGATCTCTTTAACAGGAAAAATTTAACCCAAATTAACTTTTTTTAGGCAAGAAGAATTCTAACTTTACCCTAAAAGGTGTGATGTAACTGCTGGTTAAGTTGGTACTGGGACTCTATATTAAATGAAGACACTATTCTGGTACCAGGGGAAGAAATATCAGTATTATGGAGTCATCAATAATACATTCTTTATCCTCTTTGTGTTAACATTAGTATTCCCTGCCTTGCTTTGCTATAAATGTTTATGATTACAGAAAATAAAAATGGGATGCTCCAAAGGGAGGGAAGATCACAATAGCTATTTAGGATGCTCAACTTTCCTTTCATTGCCAGAATCTAGGAAAAGAAATGTTGTTTGGCTGTAGAAGGGACAATAGAGGAGAAAATACACATTCTCAGCTGGTAAGTTTAAAGTTGCAACCTAACATCAGGGGATGTGGCCAGCAGAGCAACAGAATCTGCCCCATCTTCTCCACCCTCTCATGGCAAAAACTGCACAAACCTGTTCTGTGGAGAGAAGAGATATATGGACCAGTCTTCCCGTAACTCACACCAGTCTGGCTTGTAGACTTCCATCATCTTCCGGATGCGAAAGCACAGGCTCTGTAGGGATGCAGCAGAAGCAATTGCCACTGGTCACCTTCCCACTTGCCTGAGAGAGATATCCTTCCTTTCACATCTGACTCAAATGCACCACTACCTGCTTTTCTTTAATCCCCCGACTGAGAAAATCAACTCAAAGGCAACAGGTAATGGAAAAGAAGGTAGAAGTTGCTTTGCCAAGGCTTTTTTACCTCTTGGCATCTGGTTTCCTCCCTGAATCATGACAAATAAAACTGCTGGTGTCCTTTCTGGAGTAGGATGCTGTCCATGATGCCTTCTTAGAGGTGTTAGAGGGACTGTGTTACATGAGGGCAATATTTCCTCCCTACCTCAGCTGAATGAGAAGCCAGAACAAAAAGGCCTTCTGTTGGCACTTGAGCTGGGAATTTCATACAGATATATGTCTGTTCAATTTTCTACTGACCCTCACTCCACTTTTTCCACCCTCTGATCTGCTCACAGATTGCTGTACCTGAGGCTGATACCACAAAACCCACTTGCCTTGCCTGTGGTGCCTATGCTTCCTGTTCTGGTCTGCTGCTGTTCCCCATGCAAAACCCTCATAGTTTCACAGATTGACCTCTCCTATCCTGTAGAAATCACTGGCTGCACTGCTCTGAAACAACAGCCCCTGAATGACCACATGTATTCTCACATCTGCCTTCCTCCCACCATCCACCTGCCTTGCGGGCAGCCTGACAATGTGGGGCGAGCTTGTCTGTGCCTAGAAGGTCCCATCTGCATTTGGTGCTGTCCTCCAGCCTTCCTAAAACACCTTTGCAAGCTTTCCAATCCACACACAAGAAGACTGAAATTTGAGGAGGGATTTGGGGTTTCCCAGAGCACTGTGATGTAACCCCAGGCTCCTCCACCAAGTACTCACATAATCTATTTCTTCATCATCCTCTCCCTGTTCTTTGTGGTTGTTCATCTTTGGGAAGATCTCCTTGACAATACTGGGCATTTTGCCATTGCAGTCCTGATGCTCACTGGCCCCAGGCGGTGCTCCCAGCCTGTGGGTCACTCTGTGGCCAGAAGGGACAGAGGCCAACTCCAGCAAGTCACAGGAGCCTTTGTTATCCAAAGAGAGTGTCCGGCGGTGATGAAACACCCTTCCTGCCCCATCCGGCTCCCCATCTGCTGCCTTGTGCATTTCCCCAGACAGGAGGGACTCATGCTCAGCTGAGGGAGGTTTGTGTTTCAGGCTGTGTCCCCGGGCCAGGCTGTTCCAGCTGGAGCGACGGCTTCCCCAGGCTCCGCTGCGGCTCCAGGCACCGTAGTGGGAACTGCGGGAGCTGGACTGTAAGAGAGCGGGATGGGGACTCAGTGACTCTGGGCATGAGAAGGGAGCACGTGATCCTCTCTCAGATCACAGACTTCTCCCTGGGCCCCTAAGCCAGAAGGCTGCCATTTATCAGACACTGAGCAAGTTGCATGGTGGGAATTTAGCAGCAATCTCTGTAAATCTGACAATAAATTGATAATGAGTTAGCAATGGTGTTGGCTGTGATTACTTTATAGCACCATCTGTGTGCAAAGCACTTTCAGGGAAGGTAAGTAATAAAGCCAAAGGCCAGGTGCCTGATATTGTTACTTACACCAGCACAGAGCAAGAGTAAAGCTCTCAAAAAATCTGATTGGCAGCTTTTTACACTGCCCTGGGGTACAGGATAACACAGGGTACATGGTGATGGATCATCTGACACACCATCTTTGAGAACAGTCTTAGTAAAAGAGAGAAGTGAGAGAAAAAGGCTTGTTGGTTACAGTCTAGTCCAACCACATCATCAGGTTATCGTGTAGGATGTGGCTGCTAGCACTCCCTGTTTGGAAATAACAGGGGCATGAGCCCCTTAAGCACTGAGGCACTCCCCAGAGCTGTGTATGCCAGTGGGTAGAAAGCCCAGGAGCTGATGTTACAAGGTGGACTGGTCTGAGATGCACTGGTTAGACAACCTGCAGTGCTTGGGGAAGTGCTATGGGTCAGCAGAATCTGCTATGGGGAGCTCAAAGACAAGATTTTCACTGTTACAAAAGCTCTGATACAAAACCCAACTGTAACGGGAGTTGGTTCTGGCATCACCTAGATGTTCCTATGCTCTTAACTCAAGGCATCGTTTTGTGTCCTTTACTCTAGGAAAACAAGCAAAAGGCAAGGAGAAAAAACGTGTTTCACTGTAAGAGGGAGACTGCCTTCTTGGTGTTCGCCCTCTCCTACACTCAAAAGAATATAGATAACTAACCTGGAAATAGACTTCAAAAATCTTTAATTTAGGAAAATAATGTGAACTGATCTGGATTCTAAAGACAGGCAATGCAGTTGTGTTAGAAGCCTACAGCAGCAGGGCAATCCATCCCAGAAATCCCAGATGATGGCAAAAAGCCAACAAAGCGCTTGGCCTTCAAAAGAAGGGTAGGACACACATTTATACTCCCTCACTCACCAAGGACCGCTGGTCATAGGTCATTCTCCCCAGGGACATCACACTGCTCTTCCGGGAGCCAACAGCAACACGGACCTGGTCAAGCTGCAGTGAGTTGCGTGAAGAGTTGGTGACCCCCCCAGCAGCCACTGGTGCGTTGGAAGAGGGCAAAGATGGGTCCAAGTGCCCATTAGGAGTCACAGGAATTGCACAGAGCTTGGGATCTGAGTGGAAAGATGCAGAAGGAAGAATAAGGAAAGAAGAAGGTGGGTTCCTCACTATCCAGTGATGCTTTGATGCCTTAGCAGTTTAGCATGTTAACAGCAGCTAACAAATTATTATTCCTTTAGCATCAATCAACATTGATTCCTCTGATTTAGGGTGTGGTGACAAAGGCAGTGCAAGCTGGCAAGGATTTAAAGTCATTTCCTCAGTCTCCAAAACTGACCACATCTCTCCTTGGGGACAGACAGATGAGCAGAGTGATGGCCAAGCAGCCTCAGACTGATAGGTAGAGCACGAAGCTGAACGGAGGACGAGAGCGTGCTTCTGCATGCCAAGAGCAGACACCAGCATCTTCAGGTCTGAACAATTTCCACCAGCTGTCAGGTTGGCTACTTAAAGCAGTTAGGCTGAAACCCTGAGCAAGGGACTAAGATGTAGGGATAGCCACAGCCATCCATGTACTGAGGTCACCTTAAAACTCCTGCAACCATACTGCATACACAAATTGCATCCCAGGCTATCCTACTACACTGCACTTCTTCAAATGACTGATCATTGGCCTTTAAGATCAAGGACACTTTTGAGGGAAATGTTAAGTCCTGTAGATGATCATCAGCATTTTTTGAGATGCATGGAGAGGACAAGGTATTGGATTTTAATGCCTGAAAGGACTGGAGCAATCATTTTTGTTTGACTCCCTGCATAATGAAGGTCACCTACCCATGCCCACGTGACAGTCAGCCCTGACAGCACCAAAGCCTCTGTAACCTCTTCCTCCTCCGCTGTCTCAGGGGTTTGACTGCCTGCATTCAGCATAAGCTCTGATATGGTGCAACCGTGTAACTCAGGATAGGACTGCTTCGAAAAGAGCTAAGGTTCAGGAAAAAACTGTGAGCCAGTAACTGGAGCCACTGCTCCCTGCTGTGGGAGCTGCATTTATGCTCAGAAATGTGCCTGTGGTGCTTGTCTGAGTTGTGCTGTGAGTATGCTTGTGCCTGTCCTTGCACCTTGCTGATACTGATCTTGTCTTCCTGACTGGACTTCTTGACTTGACCTCAGACCTTCCTCACCACTGTGAGCTTTCCTGGAAATCACTGAACCATTGGCAGACCCTCACTAGCATCAGTGGACCTGCTCCGCTCACCTTGCGCAAGAGTGTGCAGTGTGGGCCCTGCCCTCCTGCCTGGCTCTCTGTCCCCTTTCAACTCCTGGCTCACCATCCATTGCAGAGCAAGCTAGTCCTGCTGCTCCCTGCCGCCAAGTCCTGTTTGAAGCATAATGCCTCCTGTAGAAAGACTTTCAGTCTTTGAGGGAAGACTTCAAGGGATAGAGACCTTACCAGACAGTTGTACTAAGGTTGTTCCCACTGTTAATTATCTCTCCTTGAAAATATACAGCTTTTTTTTCAGACTGAATTTGTCTAGCTTGAGCTTCCAACCTTTACAATCTCATTATGTTTTTCTCTGCTCAATTAAAGAGCTATATACCATCACAATTCCCTCCTTATGGTCTACAACTACAGAGAGAGTGATCAAGTAACTTTCCTGATTTCTCTAAGCTTCATTAGTCTCTCACTATGAGGCAAGGCTTCCAGATTTGCCTGAGTCCTTTTTACTGTCTTGGTATCCCCTCTCCAAATGTGGGTTTCAGATTTGGACAGAGTGTTCCTGAAATGGTGACCCTGAAGATAACCAGAGACAGCCTCACTTCTCACTTCCAGTTGCTGTTCTGGAGGTCATTCAAGCACTGTTCCACTTAGCTACCACATTCCTCAGGATGCCAACATATCTCTCTTTTTCCACAAATAGCACCACAAACTGGCATAAAGTTCAAAATAAAAACTGGCAAGTTCTTGGAGGTGGGAGTGAATTTTCTGCAGAATCTGCTTTTAGATTTCTCACCAAACAGCAGTAGGACACAAGCAAATAAGACTATTTGTGCTACTGTACCTGAGCCTTCCTGGACCTCTTGGAATTGATCAAACTCCTCCATGTTTGAAGAACTTTGATCTTCATCTGAGTATGACCGGTTGGCATCACCCTGGAACACACAAATTTAGAAGTTGGGAACTCAAACAGAAAAGACCATTTGTTTTTGTCTTTCATTTCTGGAACAACTGCAAAATGGTCCTTGGCAGTTTGGCCTCCAGAGTCTTGTGTGATTTGGGATGGCTGATATACTGACTTTCTTCTTTTGGATGGGTAAAGGACTCACCCTAAGATAGGTTCTGTTGTGTTACACAGAACAGAAATTGTGAATCTCCTTCCAGAGAGCCTGTCTCTTTCCTTGCAAGGATTAACACTGGGGTTTTTTCTCTTGTTTAATTGAAAACTATCCTAGCAAGGGTCATTTCATGAGTGAAATGAAAGAGAGCCGATACTTTGTAAGTCCTCCAGTTCAGTATCCTTAAAGTGTCACAAAGGATCCCTTTTCAGCACCTCTGTTCCTCCTCCTGATGAAGCCTTGGTGGCAACTCACCTCAGCCTGGAACCCCTCCACAAGAATGGCCACCAGCAGATTGAAGAGTACATAATTGCCAAATGTCATTAGAGCCACAAAGTAGAGAGAAGCCCATGGCGAGGTGGAGGCCATGCCATTGTAGAGAACAACATTCCAGTCCTCCTGGGTTAGGATCTGTGAGAGAGGAAGAGAAAGTCCGACAAACATGAAGGGGATTCCCAGAAAAGGACAGTCAAAGAATACACATCAGGACCAGACCAGGCCTCTGAACTTCCCCATAACCACACACCCACTGTCACTGTCCAGCTGTGGCACTGCACCAAAAACCTTAGCTGAGCAAGAAGAAACAGGAGCAACCATTAGGCTAGTCATGTGCTGAGGTGAGTGTTAAACTTGGGAGCTGCCACAAGAGGAGTGACCTTTGCACACTGTCTCCTAGGAAGGAAGGAGCTCCCCTGTTTAAGATATACACCAGTCCTTTGGTTCAATATGCAATTGTTGTTCCTCCAAACATCACACGAAAGAGTCTTTCACACAGCCTTTTGTGCTGTCAGGAGTCAGCGCAGTGCTCCTCAGTGAGGAAAAAGCATCTCCTGATCCTCTTCCCTTTGCCCTTGCCCACCCATAGAGAGAAAAGTGGGCTCACCTGGAAGACGGTGACAATGGCCCACAGCAGGGAGTCAAAGTTCTTCCGGTCAGGAACTGTATCTCCTGTGTCTGTCCTGAGGCTGAACTTGCAACCAAAGATGTGCATTCCCAGGATACTTTGGAACAAGATTATGTCAAATATAAATATCTCTGCCACCACAATGAACTCATCAGAGGAATTCTCTCCTCCTGAAAATCTAATGCAACATCACAGCAGTAAGGGGTACAACAACAGTCAGACCACTAGGACCTATCTGTGAAGAAGGAACTACGTATTGCAGCCCTGTGGGTCACCAAAAAAATTTGTTCTCCATCTGTGCTGGCTCAGCTCATATGTTCCCTCCAACCTGTCATTCAGATCTGTTTTCTCTATTGTCCTTTTTTGCTCTCATATTGCTTCATCTTGCTATCAGGGCATCCATGGCATGCACAGACAAACTTTCTTGGTTGCTTCCTGCTGCCCTTCTGCCAGAGTCAGCCTCCAGACTGAACTGTTCCTGTAGCCAATGCTGATTACCAGGAGACTTCACCTATCCTGCAATGGGACATTATGCTCAAGGTTCGCATTTGCTGGCAGTATTTCCCCACCCCATACAGGCCAAAATCCTCAGCCGCTGAATCCAATTTAAGGCAGGAGTAAGTTCAGCCCTTATGAACAAATAAATGTTTGTCAGTGCTGCCTTGCCCTAGAGCAATGGGCAAGATGAGTTATGCAGTCATGCTCTGAAGCTGCTGTCGCCTCGAGCCATGCAGTGACACTCCAGAACACTGTGAGCTGACTGCCTCCTCACCTGAATATGAAGATGAAGAGCATGAGGAGCATACAGAAGGTGGCTACGTTGTCCATAGTCTTCATCAGCACCACAAGCTGGCGGCGCAGCGCAGGCATGAAACGCACCAGCTTCAGGACGCGGAGCAGTCGGAACGTCCTCAGCACAGAGAGGCCCCCATCTGCCTGGCCAATGATCTCCCAGATGCTGTGGTCCAGAGAAGCACATGAAGTATGAGGGACAAAACAAAAGACAAGTGAACAAACAGAAGAAAGCAAGGAATAACAATGCTAAGTGTTCACCTCGGCATTGGCAGCACAAAGGGGTGAGAGAGAAAACCTGTCTGAGCAAGACAGAAGTATGTACTATAAGGCTGGTCCTTATGTGTTGAAAGCTGCATTTATGCCTTAAGAACATGAACGTGGCAGTGCATGTTGCAGGAATGAAGAAAGGATTACAGCAATAAATTCCAGCAAGACAAGTTCTGTTATCACCTTTTAAACCTTTGTAACATCTTCAATTTGTGCATTTTCAAAGTATTTCACAGCTAATATTTGTTGTGAACTTAACAAGGCAGTTGCCATTGCCTCCACTCTGCAGAGGAGAGAACTGAGGGACAGAAATGCTGTGTGGCTTGCGTAGCACCAACACCAAGTATTGGGAAAAGACATCTTGGTCTCCCAGTCCTTGGCCTTGTGCATCAGCTCAGCTCCTCTCAGTACAGCTGCTAAATCCTTTTTGAAAAAGTGTGCAAGCTCTGTGGTACTCTTTTCCATGTATATTTCAGTTGATCCCCAAGGCCCTTGTCACCTGATGATGACGATGATACTGTCAAAGATGTTGTAGGGGTTGCGAAGGTAATCAAAGAGACCAAAAGCAGCAAGTTTCAGGATCATCTCCAGGGCAAACATGCTTGTAAAGACAACATTGCTGATCTCCAAGATGTTGGTCAATTCCTCTGGCTAGAGAGAATGCAAATTCAGAGAGTCAGAACTGAGAGGGTCCTGAAATTATGGGAAATAAATTGTTACCCTTCCCAGGGAACAGGATTTGTAGGGAGTTGTAAACTTCCATGGGTGAGATTAGAGTGGAGCTGGATAGTGGCACTTGCACTCCAATTCCTTTGCAGATTTGCTACCTTCATCATAGATTATATCCCTAACGATTTTTTTTATTAGAGGCAATCAGGAGCCTCATAGCCATTCACACAGCCAAGGCTGACCAAGCCTCTCCTACATCCCACTCCATATCCTGTTCCCCTGGCTAAAGGCTGCTTTATTTTGTGCAAAGAAATTGAGTATTTTTTGAAGGAGAGCAAAATTGGCTGATTTGCAGTCAACCTCTTCCTTCAAGAATTTCTTCCTCTGAAGTTTCCACAGGTAGCTGGCACTTTTTTTTTTTTTTTTCTGAAATTTAGAAAATATTTAAATGACAGAAAAACAGTTCCCCATCTTCCTCTAAATATCACTGCACTCATCTGCCCCTTTCACTTCTATTTTTTCACTTTCCCATTTATCTCTCCCCTTTCTCCCTTGGTATGCATTATTTTCCTGGTCTTGCTCCATCAGTCTTATGCCTCTATCCTCAGAATGGTTTCAATAATTACCCAAGCAAATACCAAACCAGACAAGACAACAGCAAGGAGGACCACACTGCTAAAACCTACCTGTAAGGGACAGGGAGAGCAGGACAGGGTGAAAAAGAGAGAAAAATGGACAGCAAGAGGAGAAAGGCAAGTGCACAAGGTGAAAAATCCAAGAATGACACAGGATGACTATTGAAAAATAAAGAGGTTATATCTTTTTTGCATTGGTCTGAGCTATGCCTGTCCACCAAGCCACTCTCTTAAGCATCACATAAAATGGATGGGAAGAAGAAAACTGCAAAAGCCTGTTGTAGAGAGCAAGAGAGGACAGACACTCCTGGCACTGTGAAAGTGAAAAAGTGAGTCCCTGCAGGTCAGAGCCAATATTTTTACCATTAAATCAATATTAGTGCCCACCAGGAAGGGAAGTCATGGTCTCTCCCCATGGTCTGCAAAATTGCTGTTTTGCTGAAGGGTGGCCTTTGCATTGGCCATGCCTGTTAATTATAGAGCTGGTGGAAAGGGAAGTCAGGGAAGAATGCAGTTGTGGTTCTGGCTCTCTGCCTGAAGCTGGGGGCTGCTTTAACCCCTGCTCTGAGGCCCCCAGGGGCCAAGATCCTCCCAGGTGAACAAATGAACTGGAGACTGCTCCTCACATCTCTGGCTTCCCATGCCCTTTGTTAATTTCTTGCACTCCTCATTGTAGCTTTTTATTAAAATAGTCCATGTCTTTAAAATGAAAAAAAGAGGAGATGGATCAATTTCCATCCATAGTTACATCTGAATAGCAAAATGACCCTGAAAATGATGGAGAAAGGAGGGGAGATAAGAGAGAGGAGGAATGAGCAAGTGCATGTGGGAAGGGAGAGATGAAGATCACTTCACCAAGACCCAGCAGTAACAACAGCTGCTGAGAACATGAGGTCTGTATGTTAAACTGAGAAGCCAATTTCAGTCTGAATCAAATCATTATGTTAGTGAAAATAAGCAATGTAAAAAAGCAACAGGTTATGAAGGTGGATTATCCTCTCTGCTTTCCGTACGTTCTCTGTTGTGCTCTTGTGGGGAGCAACTGACGTTTGAAAAACCATGCTTGCATCTTGCCTGTGGAAAAGGTCACCCATTCCTCTATCTTTCCTTCCCTCCTCGACATCTGTTTCTCTAGTCAATCCTCACCTGTTAATCTGTTTCTAAAGGACCATCAATCAGCCCCAGCAAAGTATCCTTCCCAGAGGGGGGGACAGGAAAGTTGGGCAGAGAAAGAAAGAAAGACGGGCAGAGATAAAAGCAGAAAAAGAGAAATCAAAAAAAAAAGCTCAAAAAAAATTAAAATAAACTCACTAGCACCCACAATAAGTAGAGAATGAAAGAGTTGTTTTAAACAGTGTAGTAAAGAAGTAAATGCTGGGAAAGGGAGAGCAACACAAAAGGAATGAACTCGGGAAAAAATGAGGTGATAGAGAGGAGCCAGATGGAGAGGCACTAAGGCAGATCCAGCATTGCAGCCACTTCTGCAGATACAGCTAATTTGACAGAGTGCAAAGAGCCATCAGCTGGAGGGCAAGGCTGCAGGGTGGGGTTCACAAGGATGCCCTTGTTCCTGGGGCAGAGTGGCTGTGTGTGACAATGGATGAGGTGGGTGGCTGGGACAGGGCTAGTGCCTCTGGCCAGGGAAGAGTGAACTTGATTAAGAGGACAAGCAAGCGGGAAAAGTGATTCTCTTCTTTTCTTCCTACCAACACATGGGCTCTCTAACACAGTAGATGTGTCACCTTGCAGTTGTGAGGGCTCCCCAGGCTCCCATAGACAGCATTCAGGCATTCATCATCTAAACCCTTCTGCCTCCAGGTTTACCTAGAAACTGTAAGTTGAAGCATCCCCAAGGAAAGAACTGAACTCAAGGCTACTTTGGTCCAAGAAAAAGAAAGGAACACAAGAAATCTCTGCACAAGCAGTCTGTTCCCATTGCCAAGACAGGACAGACTGATATACCCATCACACTAGAAGTGAAAATCGAACATAATTGTGGAAGCTGAGTATTGGGGTAGGGAGGGTGGCTTGAAGGGGCAGAGATCCCAGGGGGCAAGGCATGCCCAGAACCAGTGTTTTAACCAGAATGGTTAACTTATCCTGTGTGTGGATCTCTTTCCCAGTCCATGAAACGATCTAATTCACATCTTTGTGGAATAAAGTCCTTCATCTCTAACAATGTAGATCAAATATTGAGAGAAAAATATATTATTCAGATTTACTTCAGAACTCCTGTCCCGTGATCAGAAACTAGAAGTGGAGCAATAGAGGGCAGCAGCTCAGCTTTTTTCTCCCTTTCAATTTCTTACTAACTTTGGAGGTCTTTTGCCAGATTTGACTGAAAATATAATTAGTCCATTATCTGGCAGCAGACAGAAACTCCTGCACCATAGGAAAGGTTAAGAAAATGCAGATCACCATAAAGTCCGTGGAGGGAAAGTGTCTCCTAACCAGGAGTAAATTTGCAACTGTCTAGAAACTGAAGAGTAATTGATGTGACCTATGCAGACCAGCCCTACCGAACCTGCACATCACTGCCTCTGTGATGAGAACATGAAAAAGAAATACTCCATAAAGAGGTCTCTCCAGCCTGTCTATTTTTACTCACAATTTCAAAGGCACTTTACAATAATTAGAAGAGCCATAGAAATCAGCTGTGGAACATACCAACTAGCTTTTGCTTAAGTTTAATTGCCACCCCACAACCAATGCAGGATTTCATGATTGTTATACTCTAGTTCTACAAGGCTGAAGCAGTGTGGTTTCATCTACCACTCCAGGGAGATTGTTCCATCCTTACTAAATGTCAGTATGATGAGCTGGCTTGGACATTTGCTGAATGTTTCTGACAAGGAGCAAACAGTAAAAAGAGAAGCAATAACTGTAAAATATGAACTTGTGAATGCAATAAATGCTGGTATGAAGTGAAATCACACAGGCTAAAGGATATGAAGGTACTGATCCACAGGGTGAGTCCAGATAGGAAACAGGGGATCATCATCTGATCCACACAGACAGACCTCATAAAGTATTGATCTGATGTACGAAGGAAAACTGTAAGCAGGTACTGGAGAAGATAAACCAAGTTACTCAGCAGCTGTCTAAAATGGCTGCTAATGGCAGAGAGGCTTGAGTCCAACAGGCCATTCAAGAAATCCATGATGAGAAAGGCAGTCTGGGACATTCAGCTGGGACAAGCTTTTCATCCTCATGCTGAATAAGAGGGAAAAGTCAGCAGCACCAGACCCATTGTGAATATTAAGAAAAAAGTAAGCCTCTTAAAAGGATTCTTCTGGACAGCCACAAGAATCTAATATTTTCTACACTGGATTTTAAAAATAGACACTTCCAAATAGAAGCAGATCTGAAGAACTGCAAAAACTAATTCAAGCAGGACAAAGCTTGAAATGATGGGGCTTGGCTTATGCAATGTCTCAGCAATATCTGAAGGCCTAATATCAAGAATATTACATGGTATATTACACACTGATGGATTTTAATAAACGTAGCTATTTACAAATGATATCTTTTTATAAGATCATGGATTAAAAATGACTCATAGAAGTGCAGTTTCTCCTAAAATGACTTTATTTCCTTCACAAGAAATATACATGCAGATGGAAACTGCCTTGGCCACACAATCAGGACAGGATGAAGGACTGGATGAATAAACTAAATGAAGCCATATTCCAAGGTGATTTGAATATGGATAAAGTTATTTGAGTTGTTGAGGTTAAGTCTCCTGGAAGAAAAACACTGTGAATATTAAACCCCTGAATTGTAACAAACAGTTTAAATTAATGTTTTTCTGTCCATTGAACAAGACTGGGCAACTGAAGGTGACACTGACTCACGTGCTCTGTCCCTGGGGTTCCCGTGTTTATGAGCCTGAAACTTGTGCCTCACTCCTGCAGTCCTTAACCTGAATTCCTTATAGGCATTAGCTCTGGGTCGGAAGATATCCATATGATAAAGTAGCTGAAGCAACAGAAGCTTCTTCAGTCAAAGGATGGTGTCACCTTGCAAATCACAGATCTTGGTGGGCAGAGGGGCTTTGCTGGATTTTCTGTGAAAATTAGTGCTTTTGGGAGGAAAGACAACAGGAGAAAAAAAAATAGGAAGGAGAAAAAAGCAGGCAATGAAGCACCAGCCTGAGATGTACTGATGACACGGTTTGGGAAAAACTGAAGGAGAGCAAAGGGAGGGACAAATGTCTGTGTGCTTCTGAGTTAACTGCTGACTGAAAAGAATCCAAAATTCATGGTATGGTCTGAATATGTTTTAGTCTTCTTGTGCCAGGAAAGCAGAATTCAGTACACATTTTGAATAAACGGGCTGCACCACATTTTTCAGTTATGATCAGTTTGGCTGACATCTCTTCTGGTAGAAAGAGCATGTAGGGTTGTAATCTTTTGCTAGCTACTTATGGATAAAAAGTGATAGTACAATTTTAAGGACTGTCATTAAGAACCTGCTACTAGAAACCCCTAGCTTGCAGAGGCAGATCCCACTCTGCTGCAGGCTGTACAAACACAGCAGAGGCATCCTAGAAGGGCTTAAATCTGCACATACAACAGCCAGAACATAAGAGTGAATTCTCTACCTCCAGCTCAAGTATTCTTCTGTCAAACTATTATTCACGCTGTGTCTATTAAAGGATGAACAATGGCTCTCCCTGCTTGGTGATCACATCTTTAAAGTATCAGTGGGCAGTTTTCAAATTGTCCTGGGCTCCAGCCCTTAGTCATCTCTCTGCTATGTGATAAATAGTTTGCTCTTTTTTATCTATTTCTATGAGTCAACCCCTCCAGCATCTTCTTCATTCTCCTCTCCTCTGAGCTCCTGCCAGTATTTTTCTGGTACTGAAGCATCCAGTGCAGTTTTGAATTCTGGGATCAAATTAAGGTTTCACAGCCTTGTATCAGAAACTAGCTGGGCTTTGAAAATTGGTTTAAAGCTTGATACGTGGGTGGGATCCAGACATCTGAGGCTTCAAATACTGGCTCAGACACTGTGTTGCCTCAAAGATTAAGATTTAAGATACAGTGGGTCTCAAGGTATCTTCATCCTGATACAGCTCAGGACAACTCTGAGTGCCTTGCTTGAACTGGGCTCACTGCCTCTCTCTTTGCTGCTTGACACTGTGTTCAGGACTAGATTTCACCTTGGCTCCAGAGCTTCAATACAGTCACCATCTCACTAGTGCAGCAATCTCTTATTTTGTGATCTGGGCAGACATAAGGAGTGAATCTTGGTCAAATTCAGACCGGCAATGTAGATCTGAGACATGGATATACAGCATGGACTCTTTCAGTGCAAAGTGCAGCACAGCTACCAACCAGCAGTGCAGATGCAAGGTCATGGGTGTGTTTAACACCCTCTGACGTTGGCACTGCACATCACATCGTAGACACAGTCTCTGTGTCCCAGCTATAAAATAAGGACACACAATTCCTCTCCATCTCACAAGCCTGTCATTAGGATAAAGTGCACGGCTGACTCAGAGCTGCCTGCAAACTACTGGCGTGAAAGTCAAAACTGTGCCCATATCTGCTGTTTGTGTCTGACCTATCTATTACTTCTTACTCTCAGGGCAAAGGAAAGGCTCAAGCAGTCTGAGCACCCAAAATGACTGGAGACTGCCTTTCCTAGCCTTCTTGTATAGAGAGAATGTGCTCAGACACCTCTTAATTAAGTTGGGAAGGCTAGCAAGCTGATGGATTTGAATTGAGATGCTGGTGAAGTGCCTGTGACATCCCCAGAGGGCACATTAAATTAACCAAATAGACTAAGGATTCAGTAAGCTAATGAAGAGAGAAACGAGTGAGAGAGATGAGGAAGATGGAAGAGAAGAGGATGACAGAGAGAGAAGCAGGCAGATAGTGGAGACAGGGCAAAAAAAACCCAAAAAACCCAGAGGGATGAATGACCAGGGAGGAGGAAAAGAGAGGCATTGAAAAGAGGTGAGAGGAAAATACATGGAGAGAGAGAGAAAGCGATTAAGAACACAAATAAGGAAGTAAGAGACCCTGTAAGATCCTGAGGCTTTCTCCAAAGTCATGCTGGGACCATCTGTGCTGCAGTCTGAGGTCCAAATTGCTCAGTCTCTGCCTCCACCAAGTTGCATCAGCTGCTTAGCGAGGCCATAACCCCCAGCAGGACTCAGCAGTGCACGCTGCCCACCATGTGTCCTGAGGTGCTTTACCTGTTCATGGTGCTCAATGCCCATGCTGATGGTGTTCACTAGGATGGCAATCATGATCCCACGGTTGAAATACTTGCTGTCCACAATCACTCGAAGCTTGACCCTCACTTCTCTCCACATGTCACTGCAGAGCTTCAGCCGTCCTCCTTCTTCCACCTCCTCCTCCTTCTCCAGTGCCGAGGCACCCTGGTCCTCTTGGCTGCCCTGTCCCTCCCCTTCACTGGCTCCTCCATCCTCCTGGTCTGAGCCAGTGCTGTCCAGGACCGAGAGCCTTCTGGATGCTTCATGCTCTGCCCTATAGCATCGGGGGCAGTTGGTGGGATCAGAGGTTGCTGTCACAGCGATGGCCTGGACTAAGCCCTGAGGAGGGCAGCCAATAGAGTTGTGCTGCTGGCAAAGCCCTGGAAAGAGAAATGGTGCTGCTTAAAGAAGGGGGCTATGAAAAAGACATTCAAACTGGACACCTGTTTGGCTTCTGGGTATTTAGACAGGGTAACTGGGCTTTTTAGCTGTAAGGATGATCCAACACTGACACATCATCTCAAGGGCAGCAATAGAAGCCGTTGCCATTGGGGGCTCTATGCTGACAGGCTGTGTCTCCAAAACACATGATACTGTTCAGCTTGCCTTTGATTAAGCTGAACAGGGTTCATGTTCATCAGAGAAAGAACTGCTTTGTCTCAAGTAAAAATTGGCTTGAGACTCACTAGTTTGTGTTAAGTGGGACCTGAGGGGAAAAATGGTCACGAGAGCTGCTTTTGGCCTGAACGGGTACAAGTGGGGTCTGAGAACCCCCAGGCTGAACGGAACTCTTTAAATTAGAGAAACTACATTAGCAAACATCCCAAGAAGCCAGAAGAGGTAGCACAGGAACACTTCCTCCTGACAGTGTGCGCTATGAATCAGAACAGATCCCCTGACTTCAGTGAGAAATCTAAATTTGTGTTCCTTGATCCTCCATTTGGGCCTGGAAGATCAAATGGACATTGGGGGACATGAAGCAGTTAATTCATTAACATAGCACATGAAGCTTGCAGAAGCTTTTCTCCCAGCAAGTAAAGAAAATGAAAGTTTGAGTATGCAAGACCAGCTGAAGGAAAATCTGCCTTTTTGCTTGGTAATGGGAGCATAACTTAGGAAAGGCATCAGCAGGCAGTTAATACTAACTCTATAAAACCATTTTTACAGTGACTTTTCCAGCCAGGAACCCAATTTAAATGATATCTCACGTCTAATTTTACGCAACAGCATGTGCTGCCGTCAAGAGAAATTGTCTCCGTTGTCCTTGCATATCAACCAGACTTCAGCATTGCTCCTTAGGTTCAGCCAATACCATATTGCAGTTCTACTCTCTTTGCCTCTCTCTTGAGGTCCAGCAGCAACTCACTCTGGGAGGAGAGCTCTGGGGGACCTGCTGTGCCACCAGGTCCAATCCTTTGCCCCACTTTGTTATATCCCCTAATTCTTCTCTCTCCCAAACTGCTATCAACGCCGGGCTGTACCAGACATGGAGACCTTTACAAGACTCAGCGTCTTTATCTCTATGGTCACAGGATTTCAGACCTGGATTATCCTTATTCCCTGCTGGCCACCCCTGTTTCATTCCCTTTCTTGCTGGTCACCCCCACCTTGCTGGTCTGGTGTGCTGGCCATGGTACCATGCTCAATGGCCAGTGTTAATTCTAATTCTGTGCTTTACAGGCACAGGTCCTTTGGAAAGCTGGCGCATGGAGATGCTCCCAGTTACCCTCGCATTTCCGCCACTGGCATTTCCAGCTCTACCCATGCAATCCTTACTGTAGTGCCTCTGGCTTTTCCTGTTCACGCTGGGTTTGGCGTCGCTGGGCTCCTCCACATGGCCGTGGCGCCAGCTCTGGACGTTGTTGTACAGCCCAAGGGTGCGGCGCTTGGCCTTGCGCAGGATGTGGCAGACGTATTGGAAGATCTCCTCGTAGCAGTCTCCCGGCTCCATGTAGCTGGCAACGGTGCTGGAGGAGAGGTACCGGGCCCTTTGCTCCTGCATCAGCTGGTGCTCCCGCTGCTTGGTCTCCGAGAACTGCGTGGCGATGACCACCAGGCACAGGTTGATCATAAAGAAGGAGCCCACCTAGCAGCAAAGGAGAAGAAGGGACCAATGTCAGCACGAGGAAGAACATGCGGGAGAGGGAATGTAAGAGGAGAGAGGAGAGGAAAGGGACTGGAGGCAGACAGAGGAGTGGGAATCAGCCTGCATATGGAGAAGGGGCTTCAGAGAAAGCCAGGAGTGCATGAGCTTGGTTTTGAGACCTCACTCAACATCATTTCCATGCAGAATTTAAAGCTAAGCACTGAAATTCAGGAAATAGGTCTAACTTTTGGCAGCTCTTGGTACCCTTAGCAAATCACTTAGAAGTTACATACAAAGGGTTTGATGAAAATTGGACTTTTTCTCTCCCTCTCCTTTGTATTAAATAGAAGGTAGGAGACAGAGAACCAGTTTGGTTGATTTCTTCTCTGCTTACTCATTTACCACTGGAAAAATCATGCCCTGCCATTTATAGTCTTCAACTCTTGGAAAAAAATGTCACTATTCTCAGATCATTTTAATGACATAACAGTATACTTGGGACGTATTATTAATTTCTACCATTTGTACCTTAATTCTCCATATAGGGAGATGGGACTTTTCTGAAATGAGTGAGCTCTTGAAATCAAAAAGGATTTTACAGAAACGAATGACTTTTGGAAGGACACTGAGTAGTCTGGTAAAACCATGCTTCCTTGCTTATTCCCTGTTCTTCTGATACAAGACATATCATATTAGCTCTTCTTTAATTTGTCCTCTGGCCTAGCTAGGCTTCACATTTCAAACACAAAAACTGTAAAAAACACACCTCCAATTTCTTAGAAAGAGCAAACAAAATGCCCAAGTTCTCCCTATTCTCCATACAGAAGCCTAAATGTCTACCAGGCTTATTTTACAACTTTGCATGTTCCCTTTAAACCTCAGTTTTTCTATTTATAAAATGGAGAAAGGATTTCTTGGTGCTGAGAGATCTGGAGGCAAAATGAACACACTCTGTGTTACGTATCATGAAATTAGAGATTAGTTTCCACAGGGAGATCTATCCATAGATAGACCGATATAGGATAAATCCTGGCTTCAATATGATGAGAATTTCATACATAAAAGGGCTGGTAACTGTGTTCAAAATAATTTTCAAAAGCTATGACTCCTTGATTGCTGCCTATGCCCTGTAGAGCTGTAAGTGTCAATAGGGCATTGATAAAATGCAGAGTCTAAACTCTGAACAAGGACCATGCATCTGCAGTGCTCTGAAACATACTCTATGGGGCAGCCCCTGGGAGGAGATGAAGCACCAGCTCAGGATTTCTGCTTCCTCTGGACCAGTGAGCACCCCTGCTAAGGAGCATCCTTACCCCAGTTTCTCCTGTACGAACCCACACAGGACCCAGCCTCACCTCACTGTCTCTCCTTTGCAAGCAAACAGCTCTGACAGAGAGCAGGATTCAGTCCTGCCCTTGTCTTCACATGTGTCCTCTCCTGTAAAGCCTTTCCAGCAAAGGAGACACAGCAGGAAAAGGTCGTGATAACCTGACCCCACCGCTTGTGAATGGAAAAAGGGTTTATTTCAGCAAGTACCTCAGAGCTTGTTTTACCCATCCAAGCAGCTTTTCCCTCAGTTCAGCCCCCCTGACCAATTTGCCCTTCAGGGTGACCCTTTCTCTTGCACACAAGTGCCCAGCACCTTTGTCCAAAGGGGAGGTGTCCCTGCTAGCATCTCAATAACCCTTTGAAACATGAAGCTCTTTCCGACCAGATTCAACATAAGGACAATAAAGTATCTCAAAATAAAGGGCTTCTATTTTCCCCCCCTCCTCCTCTCAGCACCCTTCAAAGCTGTTCTAATTCTGTTTCCCTTCATCACTGAACTCTTCTCTTCTCTCTCCTTCCCCCATATTTCAGCCTATTTTCCCTTCAGCTTCTGCACACGGCCTTGAAAATTAAAATAATGCCTCGTTTGGATTCCTTTGCCTTCACCCAACATTTTCCCTAGTGTGTGATGTCTTGCATGTTTTATTTTAACTGATGGGAGCATGACTGGGAATCCAAATTCTTCTCCGGCGTGCTCTCCTCAGCAGCAGGATACTCACACAGGCTTTCCCTTTTGGTTATGTCCCTCAGGTGGCACCGAGTGAGGCAGGGCAGGGAGATGGACCAGCACCAGCTGTGTCAGCATTTCAACACTACTTGTGACATCGCCCAGTACTTTGCAATTTCCCACAACTCCACAAACCACAAGCAATTAGGGCTTGCAACACCTTCTCTCTAGGCCGCAGGCGGAAGAGCTGAGGGCTGAGATGCCCTCACCAGGACCACGCTGTCAGCCGAGGGCTGAATCTGGAGCAGGGTTCAGGTTCACATCACCTAGCCCTGTCCTTATAGGCACCGTTTGCTGCCATCTCCCACCAGATGAACAAAAAGGGGAGGAGTGAGGACTGGATATGGCAACTACTCCCCTGTCCCTTTAGCTAGGAACATCAAACACAAAGCAAATTAGCTTGGCTAATCCTTAAAACCACAGGCAAGTCCATAAACTCCCAGTCTCTGCTGAGCTTGGCACTGCCTCCCAGCTAGGAGAAGGACAGGAAGGGCCCCAGAAGGCTCCTAATTGAGTGGTTCATCTCAGCTGGTTGAGCAGAGAGACAGAAAGTGTCGGACAAGGAGTCAAAGCATCTGACAGAAGCAGATGAAGACCCTTGATTCAGAGCCCCAAAACAGGGTCCTGTTCAGCCCTGAGACTCAGCTGTGCTTTGATAAAGTAGATCCTGGCCTCGTTCAGCCCAAGGTTCAAGCCCTATCTCTGCAATATCTAACAGAACCTGACTGGTGCTGCAGATGCTGACTTGTCAATTACTTTCACTGCTTATGCCTGGATGTCCAGCTTGCCTTTTGAGGCCCACGTGTAAGCACAGAGCACTTCAAGGAGCCTCAGAGTGCTGCAATGCAGATGCCAGCCTAAGAGTTCAGAAGAGCTTGCTCTAGTCCAGGAGGCATAGCAGTGGCCGAGTAGCTGGAGAGGTGTTAAAGAGACAGCTGGACCTCAAGCAGGAAATCCCAAATGAAGCACTGACCCAAGAGCAGGGAGAAGTCCTTCCTTCACATCACGTCCCTGACCCCTGGTCAAGGGGGAAGCAATTTAAAATCTGCTGAATACATAAAATGCTTTCCCCAGGTTGTTCTACAAGGCCGCTCAGGGTGCCAGGGTCAGTCAGCACCCTTCCCCTCAGAGGAGCGCATCTATGCAGGATTTCTAACTGTGATGGGAGTAGATCCAGGTGGTGGAGCCTTCTTCCTGCCATATGAGCGGTAGCAGGTAATGCCCTTAAGCAGGTGTTTGCAGATATCATCGTAGGAAAGAAGTCATGGATGAAAGCACAGCTCTTCTGGAGAGAAGCTGCAGAGATCCAGCCCAGGAAGAGTAAGTCTGAGCCAAGGCTAGAACGTGTGTGGAAAAGCAAATAGTCAGGGTTTAAAGTACGACTGTCAGAACAATTCCTGCTTAAAAAGCCAGGCCTTCCAACCATGGAGAAGGAGAGAAGGATAAAGGCTGGAAGGGCTGTATTTCATGAGACTTAAAGAGAGATTATCATTTCTATATGAAGATTCAGACAGAAAATGCAGCCAAGTGATAGCAAGTTTGCCCTGTGGCGTTGCTATGTGCTGCAAAAGATGCATCACACATGCCAAGAAGGTAGCAGGAAAGCTAAATACTTCCTTGGCCTAACTCCACCAAAGGCAAAGAAAATATTCCACCTAGCATATGTCTTCTTTGTTCTCAGCAGTCCCCAAAGTAACCTGAGATTCATGCTCTTCTGTGTTTGACAGAAATAAACCTATATGGCTTCTGCAAATGAGGAGGGAGTGTCTAGAAATGTCAATGACACTCTGCAGTAACATCTCAGGTGGAGTGTTTAATTGAGGGTTTTCTGTGCCTGCAAATCCAGAGACAAAGTTTGAATCACTGTGAATCCACATGATGTGAGCTAGCACTGGAAGGATACTTAGAAACCAAAAATACGCTGACAGAATTTCTGTAGTTTGAATGTGAGGGGAGGGGCAGTTTCTGGAACTAGCCTACAAAAGCCTGGGTATGTGTGCCCCAGTGGTTAAACACTGACCCTGCACAGTCTTTCCTGGCTCTGGGAGAGACTGGGGCTGTGGGACAAGGAATAAGGTCTGTGTCTAACTGTATATTCTACAAACTGGCGTATCCTGACCAAAGGTATGCTGCTCAAAGTCAAAATACTGGTGGGTACTAAGCATCTGTTACATTGTGGGATATATGCACAAACTTCATAGGAAATGATTATTTTCTGAACTCACGAAAAGCAGTGGATGTTCAGTTCGCCCTTGAGAACAGAGCCTGTGGAAACTCCCCCCGTCACCCCATCCTGTGCAATCACATGTCTGCACTGTCTCTTTGGGACTCTCCAGCCTCAAAATAAAAGCAACATTCCTTAAGGTATATTTCATCTCTGCTGTCCAGGTTCATGCTTCAGCCCACAGGGAGTATGTCATATTTCTGTTTTTCTCTCCTTGTCTTTCCCTTGTCAGAGTAGAAGGCCATAAGGCAGGGTGAAATCAAGGACACAGTAAGATTTTCATTAATTGTCTGACCTGAATGGGCCAATAGATTTTTTTTTTGGGGGGGGCTACCCTCCATATGTACAGGCTACAGAATTTCTCACAGAAATGGATTAAAGTTTGCTTTTTCTCAAGTCATTCTATGCCAACTTGAATTTCAACTAGATCCTGTACTAGGTAAGTCTGTTAGCGTTACTGGGCAACTGCTTCTAGAGATCCTGTTTCTCGAAGGGCATGGCCCCGCAGAACAAGTGTTGGATGAAGATCAGAGTCCTAGCCAGGTCCATTCATCAGCCCATCCAAATGCACATAGGCCTTGGAAATACACACTGAGGTCCTTGCTCAGTGACATGGAACGAAATTGCATCTACCACATACATTTTTTATACTTCCCAATAATTCATCCTATGTCTTTCCATTTCACTCTTGACTTTGGTCCACCAGGTGAGTAAAGTGCAAGAGCCTTCATAAAAAACAAAATCCTTCCTTGTTAGAAACAGGATATTCTCTCCAAGAAAATGCACTTATGCAAGGGAAGCCTGAAGAATGGAGAGGCAATGGCACCGTGTTTCTCAACTTTCATCCCAGGTGCAGATAATGAATATCCTCACAGAAAACCAACTTTCAAACTTCATTAGTATAAATCCACAGGGCTTATAAACTGCTTATTAAGTTCTCATTACCGACACACTTCTCTCTTTACATCCCACCATCCACAAGGGATCTCACACAGCCAGTTTATTTTGGACTGCTGTCATTTTTGGAGCAGTAGCTCCTTTTCATTCACGGTGAAGAAGTAATTCAGCGTGACAGACCCTGAATCTAACAAAATGTGAATCTGAGATGCTGAACCTGATAAATACAGGTGCTGCCAAAAGCTCCTGGCTCAACATGGCTCAAAAATTGCTCAAGAGCTTAAAATGTATAGAGATCGAGTAGAAGGGTAGAGAAAGAATTGGCTTTTAAGCCAACTGGTTTGGGGAATGTACTTTGCAAGAAAATCTGCCACTGAGAACATTATCTACACTGGGCATGTATAACTTTAGAAATCTATCTTAAATATATTTTTGAGTGAAAGATAATAACTTGGCTGATAATTACGTATGTGATCCTGCCACAGACTCTTGGTGAAAATCAACTAGCCAGATTTCTGAGATCCTGCAATCCCCAGGATCTATGTTGATCTAAGACCTGTTTTTTGTAAGCTCTTAGCTTGCATTGCTGACATTCATCAAACCTTATACTTACGATTATCAACAAGATAAAGTAGATAAAATTGTAGAAGGAATGGGCATCCATCACATAGTACATGATCTCCACCCACCCTTCCAGTGTGATCACCTGCAAACACAAACAACAAGAGAAACAGGAGGGAAGCAGTATTCCAGAGCTCACTCCTCAGTGTATTCAAGCAGATACTGCCAGGACCCAAGAAAGGTGAGAAACAACAATTCATTTCAGTGAAGCCACATTTCCATTTTGGGAAATCAGCATGGTACTGCTTGGTGACACTGGCATACTGTCAAAGCCTGTGAGATCATTCTAGTCCACAGCAGGAATATTTCATTAAAATATTTCATTTCCCTGGATCGCAGCGGGGGAAAACCCGCAGCAGGTTTCTGTGGCCCTTGGACTGGACATGGCGTACAGCCGGAGGAAAAGAAAAAAAGGCATGGAAGTTAGCTCCCATCTGCAACACGTACTAGGAATTAAGAAAAAAAAAAGATTCCCTTACTATAGTTGTCTGGACTGAAGGGGAAAGTCAGGCTGAAGAACGGAGCTTATTTCAGCAAGCACCTGGAACTGCTCTATGTCCCTCCCCATCTTCAGGAACACTGTTCACGTGTGCGCTGTCTCCCTTACCAGGGGAGCTGCAAGGCCCTTTACTTTGCATCTCTGTCACGCCCTGCAGAAACTACCACTGGAGCCCAGAAGGACTGAGTTTGAAAAACAGAAAAATAAGCTGGAGCCTTGTAAGGAGGCTAGCTCAGACTTACCTGAAATATCACAATCCAGGCATAGCCAATGTTGTCAAAATTGATAGCACCCTTGTGCGGGTTGGCATTGCCGGTGCGGCACACGTTGTAGTACTGGTTCCAGTTCACACACATGCCACTGATATTGAACTCTTGCCGGACTGAATTGTAATAGTAATAATCATCCTTGTCCAAACAACACTCATGGCCTCGCTCCTTCAGTGGGGGTATTTCGTGACAGCCCATAATTCCATTGTCTCCTGACAGCGAGCAGATAAAGGGCATCTCATCATCTTCCTCTGGTTGGTAATAAGGGGGCAGGACAATGTCACCTTGTCTGAAAAAGAACCCACAGTCAGATTTCCTGTGACAGAGTTTCCTAACAGTGATACTGGTGGAGATGGGACCCCCCATTCTGACATAGGGACTGCATTGGGTAGGGGGTTTCCAGGTTTATTGCCTGAGGAGAAGGGGTAAGAAAGACAGGGCTCCTGAAAACCAGGACATTTCTACGGTGAGTCCCCAGTTTTCAGAGTTTTTCCTGCCATCAGATCACCCCAAGACAAATTACACAATCTGCTTGCATGGAGATGAAGAAAAGCTGGAATGCACAGATTTGCAGTCTGATCACTCTCTCCCCATTAACATCAAAGCTAAATCAGATGCAATGACATTAAGGAAGTTCATCAGGCTTTACTGTAATATGTTCATATATGTAACTGCTGATGGACATGTTTTATAACATTTGGTAGTGAACTTTCTGTACTTCTAAAAAAAAAATCCAGTTCATGCATAATTAACATTGCACAGATAAGCCTTAAAATTTGGAAATGGAAAGATAAAATTGACTTAACCTTAACTTTGACTCCTCCTTGACAGCTGGCATTATGGGTGCAATGTTTCATGACAAGTTCATGTCTTTTTTCCAAATAATGCAAGCACCTTCCAAATGCATGAATAATTAAAATCATCTATGCTTCCCTAGCTGGAGATGAGCTAATATCAGAAAAGTGAAAGGTGGAGATAAAAAAAAATTGGATTAAACTTTATCTGGTGTATTCCTTGCAGTGCTACAATGCACAACTTTCACATTGTGCAAATACAGACTTTTTCACTAAGTGTCATTGGAAGAGTACAGGTATTGATGAAAAAGAAAAGACAGTCTCTGATTCTTAACTAAGCTGGACTAAACTACAAAGATATGTTGTAACTCATCCTCATCATTGCTGCATGGGTACCTTCAGAATTGATTTCCCCAGTAACAGTCAAGCAAATATTTTCTAATATCTGTCACTGTGAAGGCTGTGGCCCCAATTCACTTCTCAGTTACATCAACTCTGCATGGATGTAATTACACTCATTAAAGAAGTGCTACTCCTGATTTGCATAAAGGACAATCATCCTAAACATTAGCTTTTCCCCAAGGAATAAATAAACGCAGGAAAAGCCTGCTTTAAGCAGCTCCTACTCTGCAACTCCACTGCTGTTCGGCACGTTGTATTTTCACACATTTTTTTTCCAATTTGAGATGATCTAAAGCTTCAGAACTGTTTAATAAGTCTAAACTGATCTACAGCTCTAGGTTTTCTTTAAGCAGTCTACACTGATAGCATGCCTGGGATTAGCATACGGTTTTAAGAAAACATTTTAAAGCCCGTGATCTACTAAAGCCAGAAAGTCAACAGGAGGAGCTGTGCACTGAAACTGGGTAATCGGAGAATTCATGGCAGGCAGGAGCTTTTCCACCCCACTGCCTGTGGGAGGAGTAAAGCTGTGCTCTGCAGAGTCACCCCTGAACCCCCCCCGACAAAACCTCCGATACCTATAATTGACCCCTGTGTGGCTCCAGGCTCTCTTTGCCAGAACTGTTACCATGTTTCCCCATGAGTTTTTTGTCCCATTCAAATGTTCATTCTTTGCTTTCACATGCTCTCACTTCTACTAACCCAGCTGGGGGACACCTCTTCCACCAGCCCTCTATCCCTTCCCCATGGCACTGGCCACATGCAATTCTGCTCAGTGTCCCTCCACAGGTAGTGAACCACTGTCCAAACAGTGACCTCAGCTCCATTTTGGAGGTGCCAAAGATGTCCCTGGATGCATCAGGAAGCACTATGGCTTTCTGTAAGACTCCTGTGAGTGTTGTTTTCTGAAGAGGGAGCAGGTTCAGGAGAAAGACTGCACGTTTCAGAGTTTCAGGTCTTTCTGGGTGTGGGAGCACCATCCTGTATTACTGGGTATGGCTGGAGGGGGCAGCCATGCTAACCTGTGCCTTGATCAAATCCAAATGAGCCCAGACACCTGCTGTGAAGACAGGAGAAAACCAGATGTCTTTGCCCGCCCTCCCTTTCCACTGCAAGATGTCACCAATGCCCTGCACACTATCACCCCACACCTGGAGTAAGTGATCCACAGAGAGCCTGGCAGAAGACACGGGCAGGCAGAGGGAAAGAGGAACATCCCTGGAAGAAAGCATGGAGACGTGTCCCAGTCACTCACACTGTGAAGTTCTCCTCCATGAAGCAGCGGTTGCGGAGCAGCCCAGCCCACAGCTGCACCCCAATGATGCCGAAGATGAAGAAGACAAAGAAGCAGAGAAGAAGGACGTTCCCCAGCATGGGCAAGGTGTCCAGGAGCAAGTTCACAAGGATGCGCATGCCTGCAGGGGGAGAAGAGAACCAGAAGGAGCAAGTGTGAGACACAGGGATAGACAAAGGGAAAGAGAGAGAGGAAGGGAAGGAGAAGAAAAGGAAAAAAGATTACAAGATAAGCATTAAAAAAGTAAAAAAAAAAAAAAAAGGCCCCATGAAAATAAAAGCAGAGTGTCAGAAATTAACTACTGTCCAAAGCAGGCCAGATTTATGGTTATTGTCCTTTCCTGTCCTAACCTCTACTGACAGGCAGCAGCAGAGCTGCTGTGATCTCTTAACATTAGGCCTCCATCTGCAGCAGAGAAGAAAAGAGAATGAGACTTTTGGTGCCATCAGCTATCTGACTGACATCCCTCCTTCCCCGTTCCCTGCAGAAGGACAACAGAGTGACAACTGTCCCAAAGGGGCATGTCAGCTCAACAGCCCCATTATCCAATGGCTCGGACTGAAAGTCATCCCACTACAACAACTGCATGCTGCAGCCTGTGAGACATGGATTGACAGACCAAGGCCAGCCTGCCAGTGGGATGAACCTTTCCAGAACATAAAAACTGGCATATATAATTGGGTTTTTATCAGTGACAGTATCATCAAGAGACAGTCATGTAGACCACAATTTCCTCCACTGGCTAGTCGTTGTGCCCCAATGGGACTGGAGCACACAAGTAGCAGGCATAGCCCAAAATGCTTCCAGCATAGAATCTCTGCCCAGTGCAAATGTTTCCCAAAAAAATATTTCTTTTTTACTCTCTAATTACCTAATGAATTATTCCTGTGGTTTTATTTTCCCCTTGGCTCTTCAGCTCACAGCTGCAAGTAGGAGTAAACATAGTCTCATTTCTCCATGGACGTAATGGCTTTTCCTCTGCTCTCCAGGGATGGTGAAAGTCTAGAAATTCTTCTGAGCATCACAGTACTGCCTGTACCCCTGTGCACACCTCACGAGGTTGTCTCTCCTCATCTCCATGGAGGTCCCTCCCCCAGGTACCCAGAGAGTTCCTTCACTGAAGATGTTCCATGTAGGCCAGCAAATAATTAGCTAATTAGGTATTTATAACCAATTCATTACTTCAGATGGCAGTGAAAGGCGAAAGAGGAGGGAAAGATAAGATTAGGATTCTCTGACAGCCCTCTGAGGCAGAAGATAATCCCCCTTGTGTACCCAGCATCAAGTAATTACCACACGATACTACACATTATGCTCCATGTCTATTCCCTGGACTGCTCACGCCTCAGAGAGGCAAGTGGCACCTGCAGTGGGGCAGGCAGGCATGGAATTCACAGACACTGAAGGGCGAAGGAGAGGTGTGCCTGCTGTGGAACATCAGACTGGTTTAGACTAGTAGAGAATGTTTTGGGGACAGAGCCGGGTAGAAGAGACAGGAGTGGTATTTACAGGTAGGTGATGTGTAGGAAGAATATGCTTAATGGTGCCTACATGGGATCGTGAAAGATCAGAGATGATGGCAGTAGCTCTAAGATCAGGCTGGGGAGCAGTAGCTGAGCCCTGCTGCCTGACTGTCCAGCTGTGTCACCAGTCACCACGTGAGGCAGCTTCTCGACGAGTACATCAGTAACTCGGCAGAGCACAGGCACAGCTCCAGCCATTAACTGGGGATCACAGCTGTGCCATGAGTCACTGACAGCACACCAGGTCCAACAGCACAGCCACTGTGACCTGCTGGGCCCTGGAGAAATGCTCTGGACAGCACTGGGAATTCAAGACCGTGCACCCTCACTGTAGTGCTGCGTAGCCAGCATTAATGTTGAGTCACAGAAGGAGCTCAGTAGTTCCCATTAACTGTCCTGGTCAGTACATTAGGGAGAGCCAAGTGACACGGGAAGCTGTGCCAGTAATGCTGCAAGAGGGGGTGATGTTTTTCAGATCAATTGATGCTAGCTCGATTTCAGAGCTGAGTAATGGGAGAAGTGAGGCTGCCTTTATGCTGAAATGCAGAACTGACATTCCCACCAGAATTTTACAGACAGCATGCTTGTTGGGTCAGAATTCGCAAAAATTGATTTTGTCTGTGTTCCAAGAGAAAGCAAGTCATGTGCAAAACTTGTCTGCCTTCTTCTTGGAAACATCCTGCCTGCCCATACGTTCTCCATGCTGACTCTCACAGGGATTACTGATGGTACAAGATTATGCTCTCCACAGCTCCAAGATCACAGCTATTGCCCTCATATTAGGCCCTCTGGGGAACGTGGGGCTGTGACCCAAGAACTGGCAGGTGGCCCCACCACTCGGCACCTTTTCCACATCACAAAGAATTTCAGCATTAACAGGTTCTAAATCCAAATGAAACCCAATTCTCTTTTTTTTTTTTAATTTCACAGTTAGATTCATCTTTCTCTTCCCATTGCTGCTGACTGTGGATGTGAGACTGGCTCTTCAAAAGCAGGAATACTGAATCTACACCAATCCAGATGTTCAAACATCAGTTGCAATTGCAGGAGAAAGAGGAAGAAAGGCTGAAAGGTGTAAGGATAACAGGTGATGATTTATTGTAGAGCCTGGTGGCCAAAATAAAGAGGTCTCTAAAGCAACTGCCTGACAATGGAAATAGGCAGTGCAGTTTTGGGAGTATTCTGTTTTGGGGAACGGGGACACCTCCCTTTTCCAAAGGGCCCTTGCTGGACAAGCTGCCACCCACAACAACACCTGTGCACCTTGCATGACAAATTCTAAAAGGTGCTGGAAAGCCAGTTCTTCATCAAAATCCTGCTGCTGCCTCCTTCCCACCTTCTGCTGCCTCTACCTGCTGTTCTTCCACTTTTCTGTTGCTGTGCCTACAACTCCCCTCTGCCTCTGTGCTGCTCCTCGGCTTATGTGCACACTTTTCCTGGCCTCCCTCCCCACTGCTGCCTTTCCCCACATCCCCGTTTGTCCTTTTCCACTGGCAGAGCAGAAGCCATGCTGGCTCACAGTAAGGAGGGTATATGAAAGGGACAGTGACCTTTTCTGAAGCATCCTTAGTAAAAAAAGGAAATGCTGCTCGAGAAGAGAAAGGAAGAGAGGCTGGGCAGTCTGAAGGAAGAGCGAGAAGGGAGAGCATTGATGAAACAACATTCAGCAACCAAAGAGCTTTCCAGGGCATCAAATATGAAAAGGTTTTGCTCTTCAAGGAAAATAAAAGCTAGAAATATTAAATATTCATGAGTTCCAGGTGTGGGCTCAGAAAGGTCTTTTCTCCACTCACTCTGAGCAGGAGACCAGGGGAAGGGAGGAAATGGAATGGCCTCGGCTGTAGGCATCCAAGGAAGGAACTTCACAAAACAACGCTCACATAATGCTTCCCAGTTGCTCACACATGCCGTTGGGCAAGAGGTAGAAAAGGGTGCTCGACGGTACCTCGAAGGCAGGGCTGCTTCTGGTAAGATATCCTGCAGGAGCAAAGCCACAGATCCGTTCAGCACTCAAACACAGAAGGAGATGGGGGGAAAGTATGTCACAGGGATGAGAAATGGTGGGAAGGTGAGAGAAGTGCCAGGAAGTGACCTATCAGAAGGAAGCACAGGGCTGAGGAAGGTCTCTGAGCTCCCTCCGGGGTTCGGAAGAAGCAAATCGTCTGTCTCACCCTGGTGGCATCCAGAGGCCCTTCCTGACAAATTCTGCAGACACTACGGTGACCCTAGCACCCTCCNGAGCGGGCGGGGCCGGGCTGCGGAGGAGGCGGGGGAGCCCCGGCGGGGGAGCGCGCAGCGCGGCCCCGTGTGCCCGGCACGCCACCGCCCGCCCCGCTCAGCAGCGCTCTCGCCTCGCCTTCTCTCCGCCTGCCTCCTCCCAGGCGCCAGCACCGACAGCTGAGCCGGTTCACTCCCTAGTGCTAATCACCCTGTGATACGAACGGGGGACTGCCTCAGGAGGGGTAAGAAACCCTGTTCTTTCTGGTTTCGTATATCTCAGTCACCTCTGAGGCTTTCCGTCCTCCCCAGCTATAGCGTGAGGGACAAAGCCGGTGCATGTGAAGTCGAAAGGAGGTAACGGTTTGAGGCAATCATTCCCTTGCTTGGGGTAAAGCAGATGGAGGAGATCGTAATTCTCAGCACCCATCTCACCTGCATCATGGACCAAGCTACCAGTTGTCATTTTAACTGGAACAAAACCAAATCTGTTTCCCATCAGTGACTGTAGCTGGCAGGACATTCTGCAGAATGCAGAGACTGAAGTGTCATTATGTCCCTTAGCCAGGCTGCTTGTCCAAGCATGCCTTCTTTCCTTCCTCCCCTGCCCCAGGACACATGGCAGTCCATCCAGCTAGCATGTGGTTGGCAGGATTTTCCTGTCCATACTCCTTTATAGAAATTTTCAGAACTAAGGAACCATTCCAGCAGATAGATTGTGCAGAAAGTACACTGAGAGAGACATGCACTTTTTTTTTTTAATTTTGCAGCCAACCCCTGTAGTTAAAATAATCTCAGTTTGTATGCACAGTGCTAGCTGGTGCTTCAACTTGTGGCCGTTCTCACTGATCTCTTGCTGACCTAAGGCTTAGCTGTCAGTTCGCACATTGCATTCATAAACATCAGCTCAAACTTGGGCCAGACTACTGCCAAAAGACACCAGTCAGCTGTAGGTCCAACAGCAGACACTGCCAAGCTCATCGACATTATAACCCACAGCTTCCCTCGCCACGCAGATCTTTTCCCTTCGCTGCATTGCTCTCGACTGAGGCCTCTTCTCCAAACAACACGTGCAAGCTAAAGTTCAGCTGGAGGAGCCAGTGTGCAGCTCCAGATGCTTTGTCTTCAAGTTGCAAAGCTGGCCTCACTTGCATTGCGAACCGTTGCCACCTGCTTTGCACCAAGGCAAGAGAGAGCATGTCCAGACGGATGGCCAGACCCAAATTAAATTAACTCTGTGGAAAGACAGGTCCAGTTGACAGAATGAGGTACTGAGAGACCTTAAACCAGCTCTGCTGCTAAGGAAAAACTGCCCCAGACACGCTGACCTCATCCAGAGAAATGCAAAGTCTTCCCATTGATCTGTTTTTCAGGTTCTGGGTGTATTTGCAGGTTACATTTACAGCTGGGGGTTTAGCTTTTGCAGAAGGTCAGCATGACCCATAGCTCAGGAGCACTGGTCAGTTCCTCACCAACTCCCCACTCTTGCCTTACTGACAAGCAAAGCCTTCTAGCATCCCTGACTGGCTCAGACACTTCATCCTACACAGCCTGTTGAAGACATAACCTCAAATTATCTTTGTCACTCCTCAGTGTAACCACAGAAGATATCAAAACATGACATTTACAGCACTTACAAAGTTTCAGCCAGTACAAAGAGCTGTTCATTTTCTCAGTAGTATGGGCACACTGAGCCTCTTCTTCATACACTGACTTCCTTTAGAATACTGAATCAAGTTTAAACATTAAGTGCCCCTACTCCTTACCTTCAAAGTACTCCTCAGCTTAAGCCTGAGGTAGCCAAAAGGGAGACTAAAACTCCAGAAAAAAACTGTTGACCAGAGCTTCACCCTGCTGGAACAACAGAGCTTTCCAGAGTAGGCTTAGAGTACACTCATATAAGAGAAAAAACCCTCTTTAAGCTTGCTCCAAGGCTGTAGAAACAATTCCCTTGGGATTCAGGGACTAACATAGACCTCACCTCTTTTCAGAGAGCAAGACATGAACCAGGTCAGGTCATGAGCATCAAAAAGAAAATAAAGAAGGGAGAAAAAACGCACCACTCAAAACACCTCCCAACAGACATTCAGCTAAAACAACCACCACAAAGAGAGTGCAAACGAAACCAGAGATGAGCTGTTTTCCTTGGAGGGAAGAGGAGCAAATAAATACACAGGCATTGCAGAGCCACAGTGCTCAGCAGGATGCCAAAGGGGGCTCAGGTGGTGCTGCCAGGTGATGCAAAGAAGCAATCTCAGAAGTGAAGCCTCCTAATTGCAGACCTGACCCCAGGGTTGCCGTGGCCTCAAGAAAGACAGCAAAATCAAGAGCATTTACCTCGACACCTAAATGCTGACATTTCTAGGAAAAAGAGTGGCCACAGTCTAAGCTTTTCTGTCATCCAAAAAGAAGGAGACACCCAAGCTCTGCAGCAGGCTGCACCTTATTATGGACCCTGTAAGCCCAGCTAAGGTTCACAGATAACAACAGAAAACTCCTCCTCCACAGGCAGTGGCATTCAGTACGTGCCACCATAGCACAGTTGGTAGCCACATAATCTGTGACATGAGCAGAAATGGATGCAGACAAAGGTCCCAGTCAGCAGCCCCCTTCTTCACTCTCTTGCTGTTATCCCCTTGCAAGCTTTGGACTGTTAAGCAACGTACTCTTGGAGAGTGATGACAGGTGTCAGATTATTTCTTAGAGAGGTGTCTCTCTGGGGGATTTCTGTCATTTTGTTCTTTTCTGTAATACTGAACATCTAATAAGCAACACCTACTACCACCTGCTACAGTAGTTCATTCACTGATCATCTCATTTTTCCCCCATTTATCACTGCAGTGATGACTGCATTCACTTTCTGTGGAGAGTCTATTAAAAACATACAGCGCCAGCTTTTCTTTCAGAATTGCAGGAGCCACGCAATACCAGGGACAAAAGTCAACTCCAGTGCTGTGGCTGTGAGCCACTTGCTTCCATTCTATAAATATCCTTAAGTTCTTTAGACATCTCTAGTGCCATCTAAGTGGGACAGAATAATGCAAAATATTACATAAAACAGTGTTAATGCAACTTCTGGTTAAGGTTTAACAGGGCTAATTTCCTCTTGCTGTCACTAGCATGAATCATGTTTCTTTCTACTGCAGGCAATGACATGACGTTATGTGAAATGAGTGCGAACAGGAGAATCAGTCCCAAAATACACAAAGATAGAGAAATTTAAGGTTATGATTGTAAATTGACTTGCCCACACACACAAAGTTTAATTTGCATTAGTGTAATATGACAGTATCATTCACCCCATAATACACTGTCATTATTGCTCACATTTCCATGGTATCCATTGCTTGATAGGTCCCATGGGACAGATTTTGCAAAACAGCTCAGCTCCCATTTAGGCAGCAAAATACATGGCTGGGCTTTCATGAGCACTGTGTACACTGGAGGCTGAGCTTGTTTGAACAGGCAGCAGAATTGTCACAATGGGAGCTGTGAGGCACTAAGCATTTTTTAAAATTCTGGCTCTGCTGGTTCCCCTACAGGAGAAGGGAGAAATAAAGATTCCATCAAAAGCCTTTCTATGATGGGTTTCTGTAATGTTTTGGTTTGGTTTTTTTCCAGGCTTGCTTTACTTCCAGTAACACAAATTCTGAAGTGCTATTACAGACTCTTGTGATTTTTATCGTCAGTCTTGGGAGGCATGGCAGAAACCTTCAGGTGTGAAATCTTGCTATGACTTGACAATCTCCAATTACAGCAAAAAAAAAAAAAAAAAAAGAGAGAAGTTTCTATTCCCCACTACTATGGGTGAAAAAAAGATTCAAGTCACAGGTCTAAAGGTCTGAAAGCCACAGGAAAAATAAATATCATTTGTGATTATTTTTCCTTTTCCTTTTTTAAATCTTACGTCTTTAGAACCATCTGAAAAACCTACAAGCACACAATTTTTGACTTTTGAATACTTGCTAATAATAGTGAAATTAAACGAACTGGTTCAGAGAAGGAAATATTACTTTCTCCCATGATCTGTGACCACAAAAAATAGAAACTAAGCAATGTATGGTACAAAACAGGGCATTTCCAGGTCTCTATTTCCTGCATTTCAGTGTTTCCCAGCTCCCTGCCATGATGCTACAATAACAAAAGAATATCATTTTCATTATGTTTGGGGGTTTTTCTCCTGAATTTACTTTGATTACCCAGTTAAACACCTGGCAATACACTGCACACTTGGAATCCACATGAAAAACAGCACTGAGCTCAGACAACAAGTAAATAAAACTGAAGCCTATCTTCAGTGACTGAAGACTTAAATTAGAACAGGAAAAAAATTTTTACTGTAAGTTGTGAGGCACTGGAACATCCAGAGAAGTTATGGATGCCTCATCCTTGGCAGTGTTTAAGGCCAGGCTGAATGGGGCTCTGAGGAGCCTGCTCTAGTGGAAGGTGTCCCTGCCCACGGCTGGGGGTTGGAACGAGATGATCTTTAAGGTCACTTCCAACCCCAGCCATTCCAGCTTCTCTGAAGGCTTCCTCCAGCCTACGAAATGTGGGTCTGGTTACAGACCAGTTGGTTTGTTAAAAAGCTTCAGAGAAGCATTGATTTGCAAACCCCTCCAGCATATTTGTGAGTCAATAGATCTTCTTTATACTGTCCTTGACTTTGTATTGGTTTTGATTTCCTCCACCCCACTTTTCTGCATTATCCTACACACAGAGGTGCATCAGGCCTTCGTGTGCTGTGCCTGGCAAACCCTACCACTTGCCTCCTGTGCATTTCTCTTTCCAGCCCCCCTTCTTCTCTATTCTGATCTCTACTGATCCTCATTCTGCTCTGCTTCCTTTTGCACCATTTCCCTTTATCCTGAGCATTCCCATCTGATTTAGGGCTTGACTGACTTGATAAAGAGCTGCACATAGAAGATAGTGCAGCTCTGAGTACAATTCCATCTCTGATCAGTCCCCCTCCTGGAGGAAATGCAGGTCCAGGCATAAATCACATTGCTCGATTCAGTGCTTTGCTCCATTTGGTTGGGAAGGGAGGACACAGACTGAACTTGACCCCATCGGTCAAGTCCATTTCCTGTTGGCTTTTCTTCGTCCACTCCCTGCCCACCTGTCTGGGACAGAGCCTTCAGAAAGCTGGCAGCTTCACCTTTAAATACATTTCAGTCGCACAGCCTGACCAGGGAATGAAAAGGGCTTTGTGACCTCTTAACCTTTTTGTATGGGTGCTGCAAGAGAACATCACTCCTGTGCCTTCACTAACCTGCTCAGGCTGTATGTGGATAAATCTGTGTGTATACACATTTGCACATGGTTGTGAGTGTGGTTTGTTTGTCACTGAGATGTGATAATAAATATTTACAGAGCACCTCATACAAAGAACTGTGAGTTGGGTGAGTTTAAATATTTGGAAAATCAACAGTATCTGAGTTGCAGCAATTGCTTCACAAAGCTGAGAGGGGAAAAAAACGTACTTCCAAAAGAGTCATTTGGAAGAGTACATTTTTGAAAGGGAATCAGCGTTGGAAGAGAACAAGCAAGTGACAGTCCTCTTGCAAAAACACTGAAGCATCTGAAGCAAAGACCCTGTGGGGGACACTTAGAAGAGGAATTTCATAATCCCTTTGCATTTCCAACTGCTGGGGCAAGACTATGCCTGTCAAATGCGCTTGGTTTTTGTCTGATCTGGCTGTAAATGAGACTGTTTTACAGCCTAATGTATCTCAGTCAGAAGTTCATTTCACACACACTCATCAGTGAAATTAGTTCTTCAAAAACACATTTAGAGAAGCAAATGTCATCACTTTTCCACCATGCCAAGTGCAGGATTCGTAGCCAGATTACTCTGTTTTAGGCACTGCTACAGCGCCAAGCACAGGTAGTTTGGTGTGGAATACAGATTTAAAGCAGGCATATACACATTAAACATCTGCTTTTCCAATTTCAGCACTCAGATGCCTCAGATTATTTTTATATTGGTCTTTGGTCTGGTGAGATGAATGCAGATCTACAAGTCAAGAGATGTAAGTTGATTCCTGAGTCTGCTGGTGACACTCACTGGGTCCCACTAACCTGGTGTGAAGCATAAGAAAGACTAAAAATAACAGGCTCTGGTTTATATCTTTGAGATCTGTAGAAGAAAAGTAGAAAATGCCAGTCTATTTGGCCCCATGGAGCTACTATAATTACAATCATTAATAAAGAAAAATGGAACTAGACCAAGATTTTAATACACAGCACTCGTACTAGGGAAAAAAAAAGCTATTTGATTGAAATAAAAACAATGCAATAGTTATTAAAACATTTAGCAAAAAAGAAAAGGAGGACAAGAAGAGAGGAAAGGAGTTTTATACCAGAATGGCGTAATTGAGGATTTCTGAGTTTTAAACTTTTTTGTCAGGACCCAGTATAGGAAGAATCATCAAACACAACAAACCACCTAAAATTAGGCAGCATAAAGCTATATTAAAATGGATGCAAAAAGATTATTTTTGTTCTGACTGAAAAAAACATATTTAGAAAAAGCAGAACTTCCCACAAATCTGAAATTTTATTTCCTGCATACCTAGTAATAGGCATATAGTGTTATTTTTCTAGTACCTATAACTCCACCAAAGAATCATTGCACTTACAAACAGAGTATTACATATACACTTTCTATTCTATACAGTTGCTCTGCAACAGATTCCTTCACTTCCATACAGTGTGCTCAGCTAAAGAAATCTGCTTCCAAACGATGTATCAGCTACTAAATTGTAAGTGGAAACTGGAAGACATCAAACATAATGCAAGGGCTCTTCTTTGCATAAGGCCAATGCGACAAGAAAGAGTAAAATGAAGAAACATTTCCTTCTTCAATGTCAAAAAAAAACTTAATAAAAGAAGAGCAAGAAATTCAAATTATCAGAAATGATCACAGACTCACTACTCAAAAGCAGGCAAAAATAAAACAAAATCAGCCTCCTCCCCGCAAACCTTGTGCCTTGCCTTGAGAAGAAGTAACAAAAAAAGAGCCAGCACAAAGAGCAATATTTCACCCAGCAACCTGCCACACAATCACAAAAGGATTAAACAGATGGATGTGGAATTTCACCCCAAGACCACGACATGGGCAGGCATGCCCAGAGCAGAAAGCAACTACCTCTGACAGAGACCTGGGGGGTATTTTTTTACTCTTTACACTTCTTCAGTTACTTGCAGGGCTTGTCACACCAGCTCATTGCCATGGAACTGAATCACATGGCAACAGGACCAGACCAATCTCTGATTTTTCATTTCCTGCGTTTTCAAACATAACCCCAAAAGGCAGAGTTCCTGGGGTTGTAGTCAGGAATGCAAGAGATAAGAGGGAATGTTAATGAAGATGTGATACATATTACAAGAGCAGGGCGCCTCATGTTTTCTCTAGTACACTCCAAAGATGGCATGAAAATGGAGGAATGATCAGGAGGGGCAGCACCCCAGACTGCTTCACACAGGAAATCTGAAATAGTCAGTAGCACATCCTGCTGAGAACTGCAAGAAATTCAATCAATTGCTGATAACTGGTAGCTAAAGATCAGCTCTAGCCCCAAAGGAGGTTTGAAATCTAGAAGCATCTCCATATGAGCTCTCATAGAATGGTTTGGTTTGGAAGGGACACCGAAGATCATCTACTTCCAACCTCCCTGCCAAGGACAAGAACACTTTTCACTAGTGCAGTTCCCCAGAGCCCTATTCAAAGTGACCTTGAACACTTCCAGGGGTGGGGCATCCCTTGGAAAATCCCATTTTACTTCCTTTACTTGCACAGTGCCACTTCCCCTGGCAGCGAGTTTTACAGCCTAACTACAAACTAGGTAGAAACTTTCATTCTTAATGGACATTTACCACCTTTTGGTTACACTGGATGTCCTTTTCTTCTTCTGTCATGATTCAGAGAGACTTTATATCCTTACATGCACCTTTTATACCACAGATGATGAGTACAGCACTGGGAAATAGAATTTGCCAGCTCCTTGTGAGATACTGTTTCAAAGCCTCAGAAGTGTCACTGTGAGGAAGGGCTTTCAGTAGCGTGTTAAGAATGAGCACACATAAGCAGAATTTAGATACATTCAATTTGGGAATTTGGGCATTTAAACTTCAGCCTTGCCCACCTGCCAAGAATATAAAGTAAGTTTATTTAACTTTTTCCACTGCCATGTTGCTATTGTTTCCTTAGAAATTCCTTCTGAATTTCCTCTTTCCTAATTTTCTGATATCACCTTTTTTTTCTTTTCTTTTTTTTATGTAGCACGAAATTTCTGTCAAACTTCTCCAGAAATTTCTCGTGTAAGTATGTGGGCTTTTCAAACACTGGCAGATTAGTAGAGTTCTTTGGGTGCTAAATAATTTACCCTGACAGACCACTTGAGCACTCTTCCACTCATGCTCTAATCAGTCAGGTTCCTAATCATTTTGTCCATTCTCCTGATAATAAATTGCCATTATTCAGTTCATACAGCCAGACTCCTGTGTGAAAATCAGTCCCTACCTGGGTGTCCATGTGGAAGCCTTTGAAATGTCCAAGGTGAACACTGGGCCACCCTGTCCCGTCACAGCCTTTGGAACATGGCCACATATCTGCCTTTGGGATTAACCACCCGCCACTCCTTGCCTCTCCTCAGATATCTCACACTCACAACCATGACCTCAATCTCACTCTACCTCCTGCTGTCCTATTTCCCACTTTCTTTGGTAGCACCTGCAACATCTCCAGCTTGGTATCATCAGTACATCTCACTAATAGACTTTCCTCTTGCTTCAGATTAGTAATGAAGAACTTTAAAAAGACATTAAAAAAAGATTTGTGGCCAAAGGTCCCATTAATTATGTTTGTTGTACCCCACTAGGCACCTTCTTCTAATGCAGCTCATTCCCATTTATCACAAGCCTTTGTTTACAGCCTCTTTGCTAGTTTTCAGTCCTCAGTCAATGCTTCCTCTCCCAGGAAATCCAGTTTCTTTCTTTTTTATTGTTTTAATTAATGGCAGGATGTCTTTCTTCCAAAACATTCTCTGCATATAATCACAGATTTATGTAGCAAGAAAAATACATAACGGTTAAACCACAGAGTGGAAATTAAAACAGCATCAATTTCATACAGGTAAAGTCCTATACTGATGAAAAGAGCAAACAGGCAGTGTCAGGGCAGGGACAGCCAGGGGAAATTCAATGCCATCTGCTCTGCAAAGGTCAGGAAAGATGATGGAAAGTATCTTTGGTGCCTCTGCATGGATGAAGCAGGTCCCTGGTGGGTCAGTTCTGACATGGCTCACACTGCTCCTCCCTGGGGCAGCTCTGGCTGTTCCAGGAGATTAAGAGGAATAATAGAAAGCCTCAAGTGTCTGCCAGGCAAGCACTCCCCCTGACCACCTTTGTCCAGCAATTAAAATGGCAGACACGGGTAAGAGTTAATTGGATCTCATTCCAGATGTTTCCATTTGCTTCCAAGGTTAAGTCTACCCTGATAACAGGGATCAGGGTCTCAAAGCAGTCTTTGAGCACAAACTCATGGCATGCATGATGAAGCAGGGAGGAAAGGAGGCTGCACAACACGAGGATGGTGCTGCTGTCACATAGCTGCCCATATCTTCCTGGAAGGGGCGAGCCTGCCATGCACAGCCTCCAGGTCACCCTCTCACAGAAGGGTCCTACCCCAGGACCAGGGCTGGCACCCAGCCCTCTCCTCTTTGTAGAAGGGCCAGAGAGATGGAGACAGACTGGGGGAGTTGTTTTGCTGACAGTGATTAGCTAAAATCTTCTCTTGACCCTCATCTTTATGATCACATGGTAGACCTGTTACATTCCTGGCTGTTCTCTCAGTACCCCAACCAGTGGCTCTTTTGCCTGGTCCCCTCCTGCCATGCTGAGCACATGGGACTGTGCCTCAGTTTCTCCTTCACACCTTTCAGCACCTTCTGTTAAGGGCTATTGCTCAAAAAGTACATCCAGGAAGAAGGACAAGATCCCTTTATAGAAGGGCTTTGCATGGAGCCAGAGTCTCTGAAATCCACCTCCACAGCATGTTCAAGAAATAGGTGACATCATGAAAATTACTTTGGCATAAGGAAAAACATATAATGCAGACTAGGAGGTCAAGTCTGCAAACTTTCTCAGGTCTGGAAAAGAAAAAGGAGCGTCTGAGCTTGAGAGAATGATTGGGAGAGCTCTGGCAAGGTCTTAGCTACTGCAGACAGCCTGATCAGGGAAATTATGGGGAACAGCAAAGAGACTTCCTGCCATTCTGTACGACTGAAAAACCTGCAGAAGAAATGTCTAAAGTCTCCCAGGGCTGACATAGCCCTGGCAGCCCCAGGCCCAGCAGTGTTCAGCCTGGCTCACACACAGACAGCAGCTCACAGAGGGGATAGCTGGCACTAAAGAGAGAGTACAAAGTACAAGGGGAGGAGGAAACAAACATGAGTCAGTGCTACACGCCCCTAACCTGTAATGGCATGAAAATTTTTCAGATGAGAGGACCTGGAAGGCCTTGTGAAAGCCTGAGCAAACTAATTCTCCCTGCTTCCTGAAGCTCATCCTTCCCCAGACCTCTCACACAGGCCTTTTTGAGGCTACAGACATCATTAAACCTGTTGATACCTGGAGTGGCTACCTAGAAACAGAGACTAGACAGGAATAAAGGAATAAAGGTAGGTAGTTATTTGAAAGGCCTTCAAAGGTACACTCTGGGAGCCAAAGGGTCCAAGCTGGACCTGAGCTGGACAAGTCACGAGTTCCCCACACCTTTATGGGTTTGGTCTATTTGCATATCAGCATAAATTCGCCAATTAAAACTTTAGCTAATGATGTAATTTCCCCTCAGCTTGCCTCCCTTTCAAGATGTTGGTTTACACATATTCAGGCCTGGGACAGCCTGGGTGTCCTTGAAGAGCAGGTCCAGAGAAGCTTTGTTATGACTAGAGAACTGAGGTTAGCAGGCTACAAGAAACTTCAGAGTCACACATTAGGCAATACAGCATTCGAAAAATATAAGAGTTGAAACCTAAGACATCACTGTGATGTCCTTCAGTAAGAGAAAAACACTTCCATTTACTGGATACTGTTCACCTTCAGTCCCTGAAGTTCCATCAACATGGCCATGCACAAAGGATGACCAGGGCAGATGTGCTGGGAGACTCTTGTTTTCCTGCCCATCCAACAACACCTCTTTCCCCTGTGATGGGGAAAAGCCCACACACACCCTACAGAAGCCTCTATTCACTTTGTACCTGAACCCTGCTGGGACAGCACCACCACTCACGGCCTTATTGATCAGGTACTCCCCACAATCCGAACTGAGAAGTGTGAGAGGGAAGCATGACTTACTAGGTACACGGTTGATAGCTTTCAGGGGTCTCAGGACACGGACAGTACGGATTGCAGACAAGTTAATGTTTTGGAGATCCAGGGAGTACTCCACCATCCTGCAGAAGGGGAGAGAGAGGGAGAGAGAGAGAAAAAAGAGAGAAAAAGAAAGTTTAAAAGAATCCAGAATTTTGGCTTGAGCCACAGATTTATCATTTCTTCATTGAAGAGTTTCTGGAAGTTATGGGGATGAAGCCTTAGCCTTTGGAAGCAAAGCTGAAGTCTCCATGAGCCCTACAGGACAAGCCCAGAGCTCCTCTGGCAGAAAACCCAGTGAGCAATGAGCGCCTTCCACACGGACACAGGCCAGGAGCTGTGCTAACACGTACCTGCTGCGAGCGCCAGGAGAGGAAGGAGCCGTGTGAAGATGCACGGGAAAGGAGCTCACACTCCTGGCCAGGGCACGGGGGGTGGCCATTGCACACGAGGCCAGCAGGACAGGAGCTGTGTGGCCAGTTTTGTTGGGAGTTACCTGCAGCATAGGGGGGTGCTCCCCGTGTTCCCCTCATCTCCCACTGCAGGATATGGTCCCAGGAGGCAGCTTCGGCAAACCTGCTTTATCTCACACAGAAACAAACCCTCTTACTTAAAGTACTACCTGCTTTGACTAGGTGGAAAGGCTTCCCCCCCATGACTGTGAATCACTCCTTTCTGACACCAACCGAAAGGAGAAAAGCCTAATTTTAGGACATACGCTAGACCTTAGCTCTCCTAACCCAACAACATGTGCTCTAAATAACCTCAAAGTGCAAAGAGGTGTGACTAATGCATTGGCTTTGCTGCAAGAGCAGCAGGTGCAGGTGACAAAAAGTGACCTGGCCCAGCAATCCTTAGCCCAGCATTCTCTCCTCACCCAGTATGGCAAATGTCCTGTCTCTTTGAAAGCACGATGAGAAACTATTATACTGATAATTTATCCTGGCCAGAAATTTCTACCTGAGGACCTCAAAGCGTCTTTCATGTTCTCATGAACATAGGTGCACAAGGCCTCCAGGAAGACACGGGCCGTTGTCACCAGCTTCCCTTGGGTAAGACTGATCTTCTGCAGATGGGATCAAGAGGGTGACAAAGCTGGCAGGTGAAACAGCAACAGTCAGGACAGGAACTGCTTCTACTGAATCTCTTCTCAGACATGAATAATGAAACTACAAAAACTTCCCTGTTCCTTTGGCATTTTAACAAGACTCAAGAGACAGGGAGGGGTTGGCAGGAGAGCCTTTTGTTACTGCACCCTTTCTCAGAACAAAACCATTTTAATTTATAAAGAAAGACCCACAAGTCAACCCCTCTGACCAGGAATCCCTCTGACCAGGAATCACTGAGAATTGAATGAGAGACCTAAAGTGAGACACTGAGAGAGAAATGGGGTACAGCCAGTCTATAAAAGATAATCAGGAAGAGGCATGAAGTGAAATGGACCAGTGGACGGACCCTTCTGTTGATTACCCTCCATTCAAGAGGACCTTGAAGAGCTAATGCCTGGTTATCTGTCTACACCTTTCACAAAGGGGACTTGTCAGACTGATAGATTTTCAAACACGGTAGGGTAAACCTGTCGAAGTGTTGTGATTATCCTCTCTCGTGCTCTCTTTCTTTCTCTCCCTCATTCCTTTCAGTCTGTTCTCTCATGCACTTTTAGGGTAATTGCATGAAATAATTCTTCCTCTGAAATGCAGTGGCATTCATTTACCTCCCTGGAGCTGTCAGTTCCACATATACCAAGTGCAGAAGAAGAGACAAGGGATTTCATGCAGATAATCAAAATATTCCCACCCCCCAAAAAAACCCCCAACCCCAAACCAAGCAGAAATGTTCAACCAGCTTACAGAAAGAATTAGTGATAGACAGAGGCTTAGGATCCAGTCAGGTGAAACTGGGAAGCAGGTATGAAAGGAGGAGGAACACACAGAGATATAAATGCATGGACATGACTACAGGACATATCTGCATGGTGCAAAGGCACACAGTGAAAGGGCCTTGAGTAAGAACTGAACAACCTTGCTCCAAATAAAGCAAGACTGTCTCATCAGCATGTTGTTGGTTCAGAATGAGACAGACCTGCTGAAACTTTGGAACTACAGGTGGGGGCAAAGCACACTACAGAAACTTTTGTACTGCTCCCAGGACGTGAGCTAATAGCTCTTCACAGAGACCTGGCACAGAGAGGCGGCGTCCAGACTGAAGGAATCCCCACGCCACAGTCTGTTGTGGGGGTACGGATATGCACAGAGGCATAAAGGTCTCCAGCCTTGGTGAAGTCCCACTGAACTTCCTTTCCTCTCCTAAAAATGCTCATTGCCTAAGAGCAATGGGCTGCCTCTGAAGGCAAAAAGAAAAAAAAAAAAAATTTTTTTGAGCAGTAGCAGAACAACCTGAAACAGAGCCAAATACCAAGTAAGCTGTTAGCCCAAACTACATCTAATTTCAAAAGCTGTTTTTTTCTGAACTCCGAGGAGCCAAATGGGAAGTCCTGAAGAACACTGTGGCCCTCACAGAAACCAAGCACAGGAGAAAAGCACAGGACTAGGGCCAACATGAATTCAGTGGGCAGAGGTGACATCTTTTCTTAGCCTTAGCCATGCGAAATTAATTTTAAAATGTTTACAAACCATTTGGGTTTTGTCCTCATGTGGCTACAGCATGTGAGTAACCTTAACCAGGTATACATCACTGCCCTCTCCTAGCTGGAATGAGTTAGCCACCCATGTAGTACAGTCCCTGTGTCACTAGAAAATTATTAATCCTCGAAGTAGTGACCGTGGGTCCTTTCAGCACAAGACTAATGCTGCCTTCCCTCTGTGGTTCAGACAGCAGCAAGCCAGCCTCCTGCAGCCCTCAGTGGCCACAGATTCACAGATTTACTGCCATTACATTCCAGTGTAGCCAGACAAAAAAGCTGAACAGACAATCACACTGCCAGGGAAAACAGCAGGCTGTTCCCAAGGATGGGTTAGAAAAGGGCAACTGCTAAATCTTTTAGAGAGTAACTTGTAACAAAAATGAACTCAGCCCTAGGAGGGCCCAGGGCTTCAGCTCGATTAACAGACCCCGTCTACCTACAGTTCTTCCTGAGGCCTCCTGGTCTTGGCTGTAATAACAGAGAAATCCAGGATGCTTAAGTCCCTAAGGATGAGATATGGCTATTGTAGTCACGCAGATTTATGCAAACAACCTCAATGCAATTCCAGTGTAATTTTGCATTAGGGACTCTCATTTTCACCTTTTCTTTCCAAGTGATCACTTCAGCTTCAGCTTATGTTCACACTTCTCTTGGTGCAAGGGTAGCGTGCCCACACTATGCAGATGACCAAGGTGCAGTGAAACTCCATTGATTACAAAAAACCATCCATCTTCTGTGTAGCTAAAACTGATAAATCCAAATGTTGTCTCTTTTCTCTCATGAAATAGGATCTCTAAGTGAATCTGCTGGAGTCTCCAGGCACCTGCAGCATTTCAGGGATTGCTAGCCCAGCTCTTTTTTGTTATTATCATTCTCCAGCCAGCCCTGCTCCCTGTGGCCTGGGAACCATGGACACTTTACCCACTCTAGGTTTGGGTTGTACCGCATTTCCTAATGCCATACGTGGAGGTGATGCCAGGTTGACACAGAGTCAAAAGGACTCATGGCAAAAAGTGATCAGTCAGAAGCTGTCAGCAGGTTTATGTCAGGAGGTTCACATTTCCTGTGTCTAGAGACCTTGTGACGGTGGGTCAGGTGTGCTGTGCTTATCTGGACTCTCAGGCAGGTGGGTTTTGGATCCTTATCACACCAGCAACCTGCAGAACCCTGCGTTTGCTGGGTGTTTGTAAACCAAGAGAAAGGAAATGTTACAGCTAGTACAAAATGGTTGCCACCAATTGAACTACAGGAGATTCCCAGGCTCCTTGTCCTTGCTTTATAGCAGCTCAGTGCCATGAGCAAGGACAGCCCCCATGACCTGACTACCGTTCATCTCATCCTCCTCTCTTTCTTGGCTGCTTAAAGCATGTCTTGTTAGTAAATACCATAAATTCTTTAAGATCTAGGGGAAGACAGACAAAATCTAGGATGCAGGAAAGGGAGGATAGAAAAAAAATTACTGTGCTGGTTGTGAGTCCTTTCCCTTTATTATGAGAGAACAGGGTGAAATGCATCTCTTCTGAGGGAAACAGCAGCTCATTTCTAACCCACTAAAGTATTTTGCGGCCTCTGGTGTGAGTGGGTGAGTGGAGGGACAGGTTCAGAAGCTTAAACTATGCTAAATCAGACATACTTCTCATCTGTGATGGAATTTGAGCACTGAACTGTCAAGATAATTGAATATTTACAGTAATTTTCTTCCCTTGCTAGAGGTTTTCTTCTTCAAAACTTTCCACATGGAACTCTTCTGGAAGGAGAGGGGATTGGCACACGCAGTGTCTCCATACCACATAGCTCAAGACTGATGCATGTTGGGAACACTGTCAGAGTGGGAAATGGGACAGAGGCACTGGCTGCATGCATGGGGTTCATCCTGCAGAAGCAGGGGGATGCCTGGCAGGGAACACGTCTCCCCTTGAGCTCTGCCTCCCTCCCCACTCTCAAGGCATCCCACCTGCTCCCTGCCTCTTTACATCCCTCTGATGCACGCCTCCCTGCAACATTTCCACCTCTCATTTTAATCTTTCTTCTTAATTCCCAGTTTTTCCATTTGCCCCTTGACTTTCCTTCGTATTTTTCCACTGAGGTAAATCTGCTCAGCTGAACACACAAAGGACCTGGAGTTAAACAGAGATGAAACCAAGCTACTGCAGGGAACAAGTGAGCAATTTGTTAGCACACTGACCCTGTCCAGAATGTGCCTGGTCTCATGTACCTCTGTCCCGTGTCAAGCCACTGGAGCAGACAGTGAGTACACAAGGACAAGGGGGCATGGAAACCTTGGATGCTCGTGAGGCCTCAACAACACCAGAACAGCTTCATCAGCTACAGCTTGGCACTTATTTTATCCTCTGCACCTGTGTGCTGGAGAGTGGGCTTGGATCTGCCTTGGCACTTGAGAAGAGCAGCGCTCATTGTCCAACAGCAGAAATGCACGGCCAGCGTGGCTCCGTGCCAGGCACAGGAGAGCAGACTGACCAGCAGGATGGAGGAATAAAGCTAAGACTATCTAAAATAGGCATAGTGCGAATATGAAAGCCATGTAAAGAGTCCAGAAAATTCAGACTTTATCTGCTGCACGTGTGACCCAAGATAATGTACTTATGCAATGCCTGGCTAGCTGCTACCTCGCAGTTACATTCAATGAAATCCATTATTTAAACAGTTCAAACATTACCGTTTACCTTTTCATATTTACATCTGCTTATACCTATATTAAATACTTACTAGCATTCCTAATCTTGGCTTCTGAACTTCTATTTGCTGAAAATTAGCAGCCAAGAAATTTTAAGTTTTATTTATTTATTTTATTTATTATGTATTTAAAACCTATTCTGAAATCATTCATGAAAAATACTGAGGCAGTATTTTTCTTATGACACAAAGCCAATATGTTTTTGTCAAATTCAAAGGCTGCCTAATTCCCCTTCTCTGATAGACATTTTCAATTGAAATCTAATTAACTGCAGTCTAATCAATTCATGGTTTTTTGTCAAATAAATTTAGGTTTGGCACTGAAGGCAAAAACTTTGTGGCTGTGACTTTCTAGCTGTAATTTGAGACTTGCTATGAGTATCTGTGGGAAGTGAAGCTTTTCCTGCCTGTGGACTGCCGTTTGATCCCTACATCTATGAGCACCTGATGTGAACAGGGCAGAAGACTTTGATTGGTCTCTGCTCTGAATTCCTTCAGTTTCTCAGCTGTGTCAGGGCTCAAAGACTGGTGTATACCTATAACGTGGCTAGATGGGATTTAATCAATGTCTTCTGTGTACAGGAATATGCCTTTCTGTCCTTGGCTCCTTGATCTGGCAATCAAATTTTACAAACCAGAATTTCTACGATTTTGAAGATCTAGAACATAGGAGTCCATAGGAAAAATGTAAGACCGTCGATTTTCCCTGACTGAAATTTTATTCAGATATCTATGCCAAAAGTTGTAGCTGACATCTCTCCATTTACCAAAATTTCTAGCCCCTGAGCCATCCCACAGCTGAAATCTTCCACCTGAAGTTTGTGGGGTGGTGGGAGACCGATTCACCCCTAAATTCTTCTACTTCAGTCATATACACCAGGACGAGAAGGAGGTCTCACTGCCTCTGCTCTGGCTTCAAAGACTGTGGCTACCATACAAAGAAAGAGCAAAGCTGGTACTCTTGCTGGACAATGTAATCCAATGGTCCCATATCTCCCCTCTTACATTATTGAGCCATCCTGGGGAAAGGAAATTTAAAAATGTGCATTGCTAGATCCATACAGCCCTGGTCCTCTGTGGCCAGAGGTGTGGCAATGGGCGGGGAACATGGAGAACAGGGTTGGCCAGGCTACCCCAGAGACTCCATCAGCTGAATCTGTGCTGTGGAAAGGGAAGGTAGGCAGTAAATCCACTTACTAGGGTCCACAACTGCCTGGATAGTGGGGACCAGCAGCACTGGAATAACAGCAGTGAGGCAGGAAAAAGAGCACACAGAGGTCTAGAGCATGGGGCACAGGTGGCATTCAAGACACCTCCTGTCATCCCTTGTTAAGGCTGGACATGCCTGAGCTTCTACACAAGGAGAGCTGGAAGATTAATCCAATCTCTTGTGAATCCATCTGGACATATTAGAAGCAGAGCCAGGAGATTTTGATGAGGCCTGACCAGACATTGGGCAAGAGATGGCTACTGCTTCCACTCAGAGTCTGCAGCCACAGGATGCACACATACCAGCAGATGCAGACAGGCTACTTGCCAGCCCAGTAAGGCTCTCAGCCAGGACCTATTTTTTTAAGATTTCTGCCCCATGCCCACCATTTTGCTCTACAGCTGGAGCCATATCCTTATTTTCCCCAAAGGTCCGGTGGGCTACGGCAAAAGTTAAAGACTCTTTCATTATTTGGACCTGATCTTTTGCTATATGGACATCATGGTGCAGGAGGCATAGGGCTGCCAGGAAGATTCCAGCACTGACCCTCCTATCAGCTCACTTGGGATAGATAGATATATCTATATAGATATGTAGATATAGATATATATACCTGAAGAATAAACTGTGCATTTGCACCCATTTTGCACCATTTGGTGCCTCTGGGGCCAGGCTTAAAAATGCACCCTAAACAGATGATCCAAAATCCTTTCACAACATCTACCACAGAAAAAATGGAATAACACAGTAGGCCTCCAAATTGCTCTGCAAACCACAGTGTATAAGCTAAGTAGTCTTGCTTATCTCTTTTAAATTTAGAGCTCATTATGCTGCAAAAAGACAACTCTCTGCTGACACGAAAGCAGAAAAAAAGAAGTAAAAAAAAAAAAAAAAAAGCCTTGCTGGTAAAACAAGAAATGCAAAAATTACACTCTTTTTTCCCCATTTATAAAATAAAATAATAATAAAGAGTCTATAATTCTGTTAGTAAAAAGACATTTCCTCAGGGAGCGATAGATCAATTACTAATTACACAGTCAGCTCCTGAGCTGTGATGCTTTGTTTTCTTAAAAAAATAACCTGCAACTCTCCCCCCTCCAGTACAAAATATTTTTTTACTTTATTTTTCATATTGCTGTGCAAGCAAAAGCAGCTGAAAGCTTCCAGAGCCTGTGAGACTGGTCCCTTGCTGCCGGGAATGTGATTATTTCACACTCTGGAACACTCAGATTTCTCTCCAGACTGTGTACTAGGAGAAAATGTCAGAGTTTCTTAATAGTTTCAGAGACATGATACGAAAAGACATAAGCAGGTTTTCACACTGTGATAAGAAAGCCAGAAGGACTCGCCAAGCTCAGATGACTGTATACGAGTGATGGGGCCTCACTTTTAAAAACCAAGAGTCAGAACACAGGCTCTGAGCTCTGTATTTCACTGCTTAGGGAAAAAAAATAAAGAAGAAAAATGAAAGAGAGTGTCTGCATTTTGGTCCTGTGAGCCTGCTGATTTTACTTTTTTTTTGGTGTTTTGTGTTTTGTTTTGTTTTTCTTTTTTAAAATAAATCTAACATTCACATGGTGGGGAATTAGCTTTCAGGAAGGCAAAAAACCAGAGGCAATAATTGAGAACTACACATTACGCAGGCAGGGTAGCACTGCCTCCTTGTTTTGATTCTTCTCTGGTGTGATTCATTTCGTTTTGATGACTGCTTTCATTTCAATATGTTGCACATCTAGGGATAGTTTTACTGGGAGAAAGCAAATGGAATAATTAGTATCATTAAGGAGGAAAAAGCGAGTGCATGTTGGAGGGGAGGGCTGTGCTGCTGCTATTTCTACCTTTGGTTAAGATGCTATTTAGCCTACTGCTTGCTGGTTTCCATCTTTTTCTGATCGCTACTTGAAACACCTAATTGCTATATTTATTACAGTTTTCTTTAACTTGCCATAATTTTATAGAAACTTCTATTTGGCACCGAGCATTAGCAAACTAGAATTTTCTGGGCATTCTGCTGTTTACCCTGCTGCTAATAAGTATTTAATGATATGAGATTTTAAAGTCATAACTATGCAAATTCTGGCCAGGTCCCTGAAGGACTGTAGTTAATTAAAAGCAAAGAAAAAGACAGGCAACACACTTTCCCATCTTGTGAGATTAAGGCCAGTTGGTGTTTTTCAGGCAAAGAGGCATTTCCAAGTGTGGAAGAGCACCACGCAGTGATGAATTTGTTTCCTGGAAACAGGTGGGCATTTGAGGGGGGGGCTGGTACCTCACATCCTTCAGAGAGATGCCAGTTGCCTTTCCTAGGCTGAAATTTAGAGGGATGAACTTGGGGCTGTAAGTGCTTTCCATGTAAGGAGAAAGTTGGTGTTCACAGTGATGCTGCACATGTTTGAAAAGAGCTTGGATGGATGAATTTGGGAAGCATCATCACTCCAAGTTTGTGGAAAGGATGCCACATCTAAGGAATTATGGGGAACAGAACTCAAGGACAGTAGATAAGTATCAGAAAGAGAATGTAAAAGTAATATGTCAGTTAATAGAAATACTTTCCAGACTCCTGGTGTGGAAGCTGCATAAAGCACTCCTGAAGAAGCAACTAGCCAAAAGGCACAGGGAGTGAGAAGAAGTGTTCTGCTCAGCCTAAGGGGCTATCAGGCTTGCCTGAGATGTTCAGCTGTACAAAACCCTCTCCAAAGGCTGTACAACTACTCAGAAAGGAAAGGATTCTTTGGACAAGAAATGGAGATACCAGGAGAGCTGTGCTGCCATACTATAGGTGAAACTAAAATGCAAATTTAGGAAGGCATTCAGACTTCAAGGACAGTATTTAGCCACAATGATGTGTTTTGAAACTAATTGTTTTTTCTTACCATGGTAGATATACCACATATGATAGACTTAGATTTATGTCCCTTTCTGAAGAAGTTGGACAATAAATATTCAGCTGAACTCCTTAGTGGCACATTCTGGCCCCCAGGCAAAAAGGTGATGGAGGAGTCTGGCAACGAAGTGCTGGCTTGGCCAGCCACATAGAGCATCAGACTCGCAGAGCACTTGGCTAGTCCCGTGCAGAAATATTAACCACCATTTCATTACAAGAAAAATTTGGTTTTCGAGAACTGAGAGAAAGACCAGTCAGAAGACTGTTGAATGGAAGACCAAAGGGGAAAGTGATAAAACTAGGAAAAGAGTTAATTCTTACAGAACCTCCATGTCAAGAACAAAACTAATCAAGGCACTAAAAGATGTAAAGAGGAGAAAAGTAGTGTTGCCTATACACCAGTGCCAGGGGCCTGAGTAATAAAGAGAATAAGAATTGTTCATTTCATGAGCACAGTGCCTAAATGGCATTAGAAAGGCCTGGTGGGAAAATCTGCATGAAAGGAATATTAAAATCCAGGATTTTAACCTAGTAGGGAGGCTCAAGTGGACAGAAAGAGAGGGGGAGTAACATGCTCTGTCAAGAATGGCATTTTCTAGTACAGAATCAGTGACAAAATACTTACGGATTAATTTTCTGCCAAATAGAGAATTCCTCCTGGCTAGAGAAATGGGCTGACAGGAGCCTCATGAAATTCAACAGTTGAATGCAAGGTGCTGTGTTTAGGCTGGACTAATGGATAGTGGTGCTGCTGAAAAGGACCTGCCTGGGGCACAGGTGACACATAGTCCACGCAGGGAAGGACAATGACATACAAAGCTGCAGCAACCAGATTGCAGCAGGTAGAGGAGGGAGGGATTATGCCCCTTATTTTGCACTTGGTAGACCATGTCTCAAATAGCACATTCATTTTTGGCCCTCCAGTAAAAGAAGGTGTTGATAAATCAAAGCAAGTTCAGTGGAGGGTCACCAAGGTGCTCAGGGTTGAAGCATTTGTCCTGTGAGGAGAGGCTGAAGGATGTGGGCTTGTTTAGCTTGGAGAGGAGTTGGTTTTGGTGGGACCTAACAGCAGTTCCTTGGTACCTACAAGGCAGTCAATGAGGAGATTAAGCCAGAATCTTCACAGTGCCACAGGGCAGGAGAACAAGACACAACAAATACAAATACGAAGAGGAAAGGGAGGTTCAGACTTGTTATAGAAATACATCAGCAGTGGGGGTGGGATGGTGAGAGATGGTGCCGTCTCCATCTGTGGTGGTTGTCAAGACTTGATTGGACAACTCCAACTTGAGTTTGCTGTTGACCCTCCTTTGAATAAGTCTGGAGTGGAGATGCCACAAGGCCCTTTCCAACTCTGATTATCTATGATCCTATGAATGTAATTAGGTATGTCCAGATCACACCAGAAGACAGGCTGACTGGCTATCTTGATAAAAGCACTCTCCCCATCCATCTCTAAGAGTTAAATTTGAGCAATGCATTGGACGTACCTAAATCTCCTTGCAAGTTTCCAGCCTTAAAAGTCACAGAAAATTGTATTCAACAATGGAAGACAGAGAGAGATTGTCTATTAAGTTCGGGGTTTTTTTATTATAGAACTTGATTACATGTGTTATGTCTAAATCATGTAAGGGCATCGACAGTGCCAGATATGTTTGGTGGATTAGAGAGGCCATATTCATGAATTTGAAACCACAGAGAAACAGCCATAGGATCATAAAATCATTTAGATTGGAAAACACCTTTGAGATCATTGAGTCCAACTCAACCTAGCCAAGTCCACCACTAAACCCTGTCTGTAAGCACCAGTCACATCTACATGTCTTTTAAATAGCTCCATGTGTCAGATTAGTCAGACTTCAATTCATGAGCTGTGGAGTACAGTCAACTGGTGTTCAGGAATATTTATCAGGTATCCAAGAAGCTTCAGTAGAGACAGGAAAGGGGAACAGGTTAAAAAGATTGTACAACATAAGCGAAAGCAAAAGCAGCAGCGTAATAGCAGGAGAGGGGAAGGTGATATCAATGAATATAAATCAGGAGATGGACTTGCAGAAAATCTGTAAGAGAACTGAATGAGCACACAAAATTGTATGCATTTTGGAACAAGAAAACAGAATTGTCACTAAGTGTAAAAAAGGCAGAAAACATCAGTTAAAAAAAAAGTCCTCTGAGGAAGGTCAGATGATGTATGTGCACCATTGATCATAATAAGCTAATTTCAGCTCCAGCTGTGATCAAGTATTTTAAGCTGTGCCTAAATAGGGATTTTCTAAGATAAGCAAGCCTGGACAATTTGTATGCAAGAGTTTTAAAAGAGACAGCCAGAAAAGATCTGGACCAGTACTGATAATTTTTGATTAGACTCAGAAAACTGGGAAAGCATCCAAGGGTCAAAGGAATTCTGATGTTGTGCCAGTACACAGTGATCTCAATGACTGGACTGATGCTGGTTACCGTACAGTAATGAAATTTTCAATATGCATCTTGGATAGATTATGGATTAAAAGTGTATAACAAAATTAACCATACCCAATACAAGTTTAGGGGAAAAAAGACATCATCAAACTAATGTGCCATAATTTCTTACGAGATTACAAGTCTGGTTTACACAAGTAATTAAGTTGATATGGCTGGAATGATAGGTAATCATCATGACACACATTAGCTAGAGAAAAACTGTCTAAGTAATAAACCTCACATGCAACACTAAATGGGGATTCATTTGTGAGCAGATGTACTTCTGTAATGCACAATTCTTGCCACTCTGTTCTTTATTTATTTATCACAACCTGATAGAAAACTAAAAAAAGTCACTGATGGATTTTGCAGTTGAGGCGTATTTTTGGGAGAACAGAAAAGAAATGAAGATGACAAGTCAGGACAGAACAGCATGAACAGCTTTGGAAATGCAAATAATATGTATTCCACAGTGAAAAAATGGAACCAACATATATCTGTGAACAAAGTTTACTGTTCCTACTAATAGGAAGGGGTTTTCTCTCTTCAGAAGAAGAGCCAGAAAAAAAACCCCAAGCAATCAAGCTTGGAGGCAATGAAGAAAGCAGCTGAATGAATTGATAGCGCGATGCTGTGACTGAATGGACAGGCTGCTGCAATACTTGGCTATAGGAAACAGGAAATTTCAGGCAGGAATAGAGAGGCAGTATTACAACCAAAGGCACTGAGGCAGACTGAAGCACTGACAGACTACTGTGTCTTTTTCTGAAGTCCACCACTTTTAAAAGCTGTTTAAGAACACTGCAAAAACATCTCAAAAAGCCAAAATATCCAAAATGCCATTCCTCACACCACAGGTAAGGTCAGGATGGGATTTGACCACAGTTTGAGATCTCCCTGGCAAACTCCAATGTGATAATGGAAAGAGGTAAAGACAGCATCCTCTGAAAGATAGACCACTGTCTCCTCAGCCAATGGACTTCAAGCAACAAGTAATTAAAGAAAGATTTTGGGCATGTTTTGGGGACACNCCCCCCCCCCCCCAGCCACATAGCGAAGTCCTCTGCCCCTTAATTTACCTAACATGTCCCAGGGTTGCCACAGAAGAGGGCAAAGACAGACAGAATTCCCACCACAGATGGTTAATTACAGCACTTGGATCATGAGAGGCAGAACAACCACTCCCTCCATGGAATTCATGCCCCCAAGGTCAGGGGGACCCTCAGGTCAGATATATAAACGGATGATATCTCCCTTCCTAGAGGGACAGTGGCATCATCTCCGAACACATGGAAAGGCAACTGTCTCACAGACTAGAGCAAGCAGGGGAAATTGTTCACTCTTTTATTGCTAGAGAACTGCCTGGCTTAAAAAGTTGACGAGTATGAGCCCAGAAACAAGTGACTCTTCCCCTAAATTCACACACATATAGACTCTGGCTGGCATTTCCAGTCTGATTAGCTTTCTCATTATCTCAACTTTCAAACCATCATAGACTCTCAACTTGAGGAAGCTGCCCTCTGAAGTTGCCTCAGTTCAAGCTCTCCAAACACACCCATCACTTTGGGAAACAAATGACGACAGACAAGACCTAATCACAAATGGAAGGGAAGAGGGACTCCCACCAGGACAGCTGGTATGACGAGCACAGTCTGCATGAAACGTCTGGGAGCTTGCAACCTCCTGTCACCAGCGAGCAGTTGGGAACGGAAGCATCAACAAGCTGAATCTGCACCCCTGGTTGTTGGTGCCCACAAGGGCATTGGCACTCTTGAAGCCAAATTGCCTCATATGATTTTTGGAGCTCTGAGGGGAACAATGAGGGAGAGCATTGACTTATAACTGTTGTTTTGGTTTTTTTCCTAACCCTTCTAGAAAAAAAACATGTTGAAGGTGGTTAGGGGAGGGAGTGTGCGAGAGGGGAGAAAGTTCTGGTGATGTCAGCTCCTATCGCCATGGAAACGGAACATTTTTAGTGACAATGGAGTCTTCCTCCTTGAGCTGCTGGGTTGCGTGGGGAGCAGGGGCAAGCAGGGCAGGGGCACACGAGGGAATTCAGCTAACTAAAACTACAGCTTCTGGCTTTCCAAGGAAGTGAGGAAATAACTACAAATGACTGCCTGAATACATGGTTTATGTAACCAAAACACTGTCTGGGGCCATAGCAGCAAATAGTCATTATGCTCTTTGATAAAATGTGCTGTTGTGCAGCAAGCCAGATGGAGATATCACAGCTGCCCAGCAACGCCCCACAGAATGGGCCCTGCCTGCACCTCACTTTTCCATGCTACACTTTATTCTTTGCAACCTTTGCTGTCTTCCTGGTGCTTATTTGGAAAGGGAGAAGGGAAGAGAAAAGGCTGGGAAGTACAGTCCTTGTCCTTGAAACTGAGAGAAGCTGCATATATTCTAGGCAGGGCATTGCTTCCCAACATCACGGATATTTCCTTAGGAGCCAAGTTTATGACCTCCCTTGCAGAAAACAAGAATCTGGGACAACAAAAAGGAGAAGGCTCTTAAGAAAAAAACTGATTAGCCTCTGATCAGGACCTAACTCACTGGCATGGAGAAAATGTGCAAGACCTAATGCTAGGTGTCCTCTCTAAATCAGAATGCTAAGGCAGCATCTGGACCACAGTAAGCTGAAGCCATGATCCAGCTGTGGGATCAATAAGGATAAAGGCTGGAGTTTATATCTGAGGTTAAGTAAAAGCCTACGGTATATAAGGACAAGTTAAAGCCTTGGATGTGATTTAAACAGTGCAGACAATTATAATGAATTTCAAAGAATAATGAATTAATAACCACAAGCTTTTATAACTCAAAATACATTATACAGTCATTAGTTCTATATAACTAAATGGAAAAATCTTTCTTTAGCAGAAGTCCTTTGAGATCAGATATTCTAATGAGATTACTATCATTTCATTCTGACACCTCATGAGGACAATTCAATAGAAATCAGGAAAAAAATTTCTTTCAGTTTTGGACCAGAAATAACAAATCCTCTCCACAGATTATTTTATATCTAAGGAGTTGATTTGAAGTCTCCTTGGCATTGAAAGGAGTTCAGATATGAGCTTTTTTCCCTAGTACTGCTATCAGATACACAAAAGACTTTGTCTCTCCTCAAATTCCTGCCAGCAACGGTGACAGAAGGAAATATGTAAATGGAGTTTGCTCCCTTCTCGTCTAGGTAGTGTGGATTTTGCTTATTTTCTGCATGAAGTATTTGAACTCACCCTCTTTCATGTAGTATTGCCCCATTGATTTCACCATCTCTTCAGATAACACCACTCACATCACATGCTTGCAGGGACCCCAAGCAGAGCAAGACCCCCAGTTCCCAAGCCTTTTTATCTCCTGAGCTGATACCTGTGCCCACCTGGAGCAGAGTCTTTCTCCCAGCATACTGCAGCATATCACCCACTCAGAGGAGCATCATGGGCTCCAAGGTCCCCTTTTCAAACCTACCCATCTTTTCCTTCCTCAAAGGAAGGCTGGTCTGCTGGGGTCTTGCTTTCCCTGCATCCAGTCTCCAGCAGTTTTGCCACCAGGATCTCAGGCTAGAACATACAATCATCTGGCTTTTCTCAGCACCATGTCTCAGGGGCTTTAACTGGCACTCCTCATGTCGGGCCGTTTTGAATCAGATGTTAATCACAGGAGGCTCAGCTACGAGAAAGGTCTTCTCATCTCACACATATTGTGTTAATTTAGAAAAACCTACAGCTTTCATCTGCCTGTCCTCCTTTCATACACAACCTGGCCGGGAATCAGCCTTCAAATTTTTACAGTTGCACCGAGTTTGAAAATCTCTGCTCCTCCCAGAAGCAAACAATTATCTGCTCCTCCAGAGGGAATGACTTTCAAGTCTTGCTGTAGAAGAACTCTGTCAAAAGCAAATATAAAGACGGTGCTGCTCCACACCACGGGGGAAAACTCTGCAAAGTGAGCTTAAACTCACTGCTAGCTCAGTCAGTAATACATGCACTTCCAGGCAGCAGTGGAGCTGGTAATTCCTGGCTGAAGAAAAAGAAAATTGAAGGCTTCTCTCTGAAAAGATGTTCACTTCTTTTTTCTGTGAGAAGAGCAATATTACATATTTATTTCTGAGGGTTTTTTATTATACCACAAGGCATTCTAATTGAAAATTAGAATTCCAGGAAAAAAGCACATCCCACTGGTATCAGAAATGGACCTTTTGCTGTGATTTAACAGGCAGATTCTGGTAGACTTTCTACTTGATACATGCAGAGGGGAAAATCAAAGCTTCACCATAGCAACTTTGTTGTAAAAAACCCTCAAATGTCAACTTGTCCCAATAGCACTGTGGGTAATGCTGGTGCAATACAAAACCAAAAAGCCCTGGATAAAAAAACCTACATTCCTACCCTTGAAACACTGCTGCTGGAAACAGAAATGCTAGCTTTAGTTTAGTTCTGGTAAAGGTTACACCTCTTCTACCCAGACATTTTAAAAACACAAAAAACCCAGAAATGTTTCTGGGCAACCTCTTCAGCTGGTACAAATTAGCACCCTCTATTGAAGTTGTGCTAGACAGATGGCTGCACATCAGCTGAGAAGTTAATCTACCTTGTCTGCTCTTTCTTCTACAGGCTGCTAACCCCACCATGCTCGATTCCAGCTTTGCAGCTGTACCAGAGTAGCACCAGAGTGGAAACTTTCCCCTCAGTTACATCATTTCTGTCCCATACAAGACTCCAGTAAACCCAGAAAAAACAAACCCAGAAATTAGCAACCTACCCAGCCATGACAATGAAGAAATCCAGGCGGTTCCAAGTATCTCCAAGGTAACACTTCTTGCCAAAGATCCCCAGGGCCACCATCTTTAAGACCATTTCCATGGCAAAGAAGATAAAGATGAAATCATCAAACACCTGCCAAACAGAAACCCAAGAGCATATTTCATAAGCATTCTCAGCTTGGTCTTTGAAACACTGAATGTGAGAAAAATACTAATTTCAGTACTCCTGAAAATGAGAAAGATACAGGGCTGGAAAAGTTGCCATGTAGCCCTGGCATCACAGTTTCCTGCTGCTCAAGTTCAGTTAGGGCTTTCATAGTTTTTTCACCAACAGGTGAAGTAACTGATGCAGACTCCAAGACTCCTTACATAGACTTGAAAAGTGGTGTTGGTTCAGCACCAGCAGATCTAAACCTGGCCAGGAAAACACTGTTTTTCCAAAATCTCCCCAGGAAGGACTAGTCATCACATTGCTGCAGATGGCTCAGCTGAGGACAATAGTGCAGCTTCCCACACAGCTTGGACAGCACACACCCATCACAGAGAGAAGCTTCAGATACTTGAAGGTCTTAGCCACAACAACTCTGTGGATTGACACCCTTTGCTGTCACCTTCTCTTTGGGGAAGCATCAAGCACAGCTGGTGTGTTTACAGGCTGGATGCACTCACGAACCTCCTAAGCATTCCTTTTATTCTGTCTCCCTTTGGGCATCCTGAATGCCACAGTATCTGTTGAATCAGTAATAGTCTTGTACATCACCAGACTACCAAATGCTGTTCTCTCCTGCCTGGATTGTGTAACCTTAGTTATTTCTCCCTGGCTTAACCCTGACCTATTTTTCTTGTAGGTGTGTGTGTCAGGAAACCCCTGCTTATGCGCAGGATCAGGAAGATCAGCAAGTGTTCAGTATTGCATAGTCACAAGTAGAGTTCATTCATTCTCTCTGTTGTCCCATTCTCCTCCTCAAAGCAAGCTCTTGCCATTTTACAACAGGATAGCTCACTGCCAGGGACAATCTTGCCAGCCTCTCTGGGAAGATATCGCCCACACGCTGAAGGAAAGCATGCATGAAAATTTGTGACTTGGACTGAAGAACCATCACAACAAGAAGGAAATCTGCTTACCTGCAAGATTTTACACCTGTCAGAAAGGCAGTCCATATCCTCACATGGCTGGTACATTCCCAGGGTAACACAGTTTAGCAAAATCACCATCATGCTGACACACTCGAACCAGGTGGAAAAGAGTCAAGGAAAACTTCTGCAAAAGCATAACGGCTGAGATAAGCTTGCTCTAGGCTTGAAGTAACAAAGTAGGAAGATTAAGGGAAAGAAGTGCTGGTAGGCTGATTTATTACATTCCCACATTCTCCCCACTCAGTTCATCACTACTCCATTCCTTGATTCAGCCAGAACTCTTTTGAAAAAGGGAAAGTAGAAGTAGCACAAAAGGCCTAAAGTGCTTACACAAGACAAATCATTGCCATAGTCACACACATGCTTGCTCCTCTCTTGTTGGTTTGCTGAGTCCCTTCCCTCACTGGTTTACTGAATCTCCCAAATACATGGAAGAGACTTTCCAAGGTGGCTTATATCTAAATGTATCAGAGATCTCCAAGATCTAGGGATCTAAACCAAAGGGGGCAGAATGATCTCTACATGAGCCTAGTGATTATTGCCCTTCTGGGAAGGGGGTATAACGTGATGCTAGAACTCTCCCTCTTCCCCTCTCAGAGAAACTTGGGGATAAAGAAGTGACAGTGGTCCATCTAATCTGTTATTACACTTCCAACAGTGACCCACGCTGTATAAAACTCCACAATGTGCCCAAGTTACTCAGTAACTATGGGGAGAAATTGTGTTTCTGACCCCAGCTGGTGATCTGTTCGTGCCCTAAAGTGTGAGGATTAATAGTCCTTATAATTGTTTTCTCAGCTACAGTGGTGTCCCTGCAGATGCTTTGCTTATTCATTTAAACCCTTTGTTGATAATCTTGCTAAAATATCTGCTTCGATAATGGTTGGCAGCCCTGAGCTACATTGGCTAATTATACTTTACATTAAAAACTGTTCCCTCCTATTTATTATTAATTTGTCTTATAATTTCATCACGTGCCACTTCATTTATGTATTAAAGAAGTGCATAAAAATTGTGTATTTGTGTGACCTCTGTACTCTACGCACTCTAGCTGCCCCCTCTTCACCATCCCTTTCCTCCTGAAGAAGTTTTAAAGCCTGATACATGCTTATCCAAGAACTCATTTACAGTATTTTAGCTCTAAAAGTGGGTGCATTTGTGCAATACCGTTCCAGTGCTCCCATTGCAAAGCAGTGATGTAGAGTGAATAGACCTCCAACCTCTGGCAGAAACATTTTTGGGCATTTTACACACCTCACAATAACTCATCTGCCCAGTTTCTACTGTCAGACGATTTTATCTTTTTTAAATAGAAGAGGCACAAAATTATCTACTTAAAATACAACCCACTGAGTGCATCCATTTTCAGTCCTTTCAGTACTGAATCTAAAAGTGGCCTGTATCTCTGATCACTTCTGAAAGACATTCAACTTCTGTGGTTTGTTCTGAGCAACTCTTCCATGCTTGTTCTCTGACAGTGATTTATGACTAAACTGCACAATCTGATCTAGAAGATTATTAATTCTCTCTCTTCTCCCCCACCTGGTTTGTGGTGAGCTACCTTCAGTTGCAAAATCAGACAAGAGCGGGGCACCAGTTCTACTGTTCCAATTATGTGCTAAGGTGATTTCAAGAGTGTGTTATCGCTATCCCTCACAAAGTTAATCCCACATGCTCTACAAAGTAATGTACATGAAGCCCACCTTGAATGTAGGCTTCAAAACCAGAGCCCTTTTCTGAGAGGAATGCACCAAAAGGGCACAAATAAAGTATTTGCCCTCAGCAGTCTATGCAACACAACTTCAACTTTCCACCTTCTCTCTCTTGCACATTTCTTTAATGATCTGATCCGAAGCCCAGGAAAGCAATTTGAGAGGTTTCCATTAGCTCACACAGGATTTTCAGATAAGACTGCAGTTCTTTTCTGGACTCTTCAGGATCTGTTTGGCAGCTTCATTCAGAGTTACAGAACCACAGAATGGTTGATGTTGGATGGGCCTGTGGAAGTCATCTTGTCCACCTTCCCTGCTCAAAGTAGCATCAACTACAGCATGTTGCTCAGGGTTGCATCCACTTGGGTTTTGAATATCTTCAGGTATAGAGGCACCAGAATCTCTCTGGGCAACCTGCTGCAGCATTTGACTATTTACACAGAGCAGAAGTGTTTTCTTATCTTTAAATAGGACATATCCCACTTTTCAGGCTGTGCCTGTTACCTCTTGCCCTGTCACTGGGTGTAACAGCAGTCTGTGTCCTTTTTTCCTCTCATCAGGTATTGATACACATGGATAAGATCTCCCTAAACCATCTCTCCTCCAGGCTGAGCAGCCCCAGCTCTCTCAGTCTCTCCCTTTTGCAGCAGGTGCTTTCACAGTCACTGGAAAGGCAGCAGCAGTGAAGCCCTGATAGAAGGATCAGTGCTGAATGACATTCTTCAAGGGGCCAAAACAGTTTCAGAGCAGGCTGAGCCAATGGTTGCAAAAGTCCTTCTCCCTGGGCATAGAGAAGTCAGAAGATATGTGGACAAAAGCAGGGCCTCGAACATTCCCGGATTAAATTAATGCATAACAAATGAAAAGCAGAAATTGTTTTAAAAGCCAAATGGCTTCTTTTTTTTTTCCCAGAAAGCACAACAAGAGAATTGGAGGCACAGAGCAGTACTCTGACTACAGCCAGACTCAGGAAGGTCAGGGCAAAGGGGGTGAAAGTCAGGAGCTTTTATTTAACACAGATCTACCCTTGTATGCATGTGCTTTGGCAGCAGCAAGGTCAGGGCAGCCCATTTCCATGTCTCTCTCTCTGCCCTTGCAGTGTCCCCCACAAGGCCATGCAGACCATGACAGGGTGCTCTTGGCATCTGCTGAGACCCTGAAGCACAACACCTGACAAGCCATGGCAACCACTCCCAAAAAGGTTGAAACTTAGGCCAGATTCACATTCTCATCTCATCTTCTTGCTCAAAAAGCTGTGGCCAGTTGCAGACGATTTCTTCTCCCCTGCTTTTTAGGTATCAGCTCTCAAAGTTTGCCACCGTTGTCCAGGCTTCCCAAGAATGCTGCTGAACCACTGGCCATTCCCAGGCTATTACAGTGACACTAGAAAAAGCCACTGCCCCACAGTTTTCCTTTCAGAGCAGTTGGAAACCCTGAAAAAGCACATCCAACCTGCAGCAGAAAGGAAGGAAGTGCAAGGAGAAAATCAGAGCATTTCCTACCCCGAATCAGGAGGGGTTGCTGCCTGCTTGGGTCGGTGGAGGGGGTAATTAGGACTATCTGCTGCCTTCAATGTGTCACTGTTGTCAACCACAGCCACTGCCTCCTGTCACCACAGTAACAGCCTGCAGCCAGGTTTATCATCTTTCTTTTGGTGATAACTCCCCTCTCCTACATCCCTCACCCCCCTCCTTTTCCCTGTGCCTGAGCCTGTAATTAATTGCAGCTGCTGACAAAGCCAGTCTTCATAATCTGCATCATTCAGTCAGAAGTTTCATTATTAATTAACTTCTTTCAAAGTTTAAATCTCCTAATTACAAGCAAACCCATGCACATGTTCTTCCCACCCCACTCCAGCCCTTCTTCCTCACTGCTACTCTCCCTTCCCACAGCCTCATTCCCAGTATCTTCCCCTGTGAGTTTTGGGTCCTGCAAATGGTTTGGGAAACTAAAAGGAAACCCACACAATTTCTGCCTATGGTCAGCTTCTCTCCTTGGCCACCACAAGGTGCTTCAGAGGAAGGTACCAGAAAATTCACAGCAATCCACTATATAATAACTTGCCCTTGAAGGGAGGGTTTGTCCCCACTAACTGTGACAGTTCACAGTTGATTCAAACCCTTTCAGATAAAAAGACCATGACCCTTACTTGAAAAAAGAAATACAGCAAAAGAGAAGTGTCTCCTGAGTTAATCACAGAATATTCTCAGCTGGGAGGATCCACAAGGATCATTGAGTAACCATGGGCTAGTCTCATTATCCACGTACGTCTCTCCTCCTTAAAAAGGTTTTGTTCATTTTCAGAACTGTCTGGGGACATCAAGATCCATGTCTAGATTAACTATATTTTGCCTAAAAAACTTTCACTGGTTGTATAGCTGGTGCCTGCTTTTGGCAGCAGGACTCCTCTTTGCTTCTGGGTGCCAACCCCATCCTGCATCCCGAGCAGGGCCTGGCCAGCTGCTGGCCAGAGAGAGCCACTGTGTATCTACAGACCCTCCACCCTGTCTGGCTATGGACAAGGCAACTCTCGGATGGGGACAGATTCAACAGGGACATGCACCACCTGCACACACCAGGAGAGACCCATCATTCACCCCAAACCATCTGGGGTACGCTGAAAGCCACAAGCTGCAGGACAGTTAAGGAGATATGCAGATGTTTCTGGGACATGTTTTGTGGTAGTGCTTGATAACACAACTGTACATAATGGAAGATGATGTTAGAAACAGGTGATGGGAGACAGGTAAATCTTTTGGGCTCAATTTCTGAATAACAAGTAGCAGAAGAAATACCTGCTGTGCTGGAGCTGTAAATACCTTGCACCTAAAAACTGCGTACCCCTTAAGATTCTTGGGATTTACCTTAATCTCAGTTTTCTATCACTGACAAAAATACAACAGAGCAAAATAACACAGTACTTTTGGGTCCCCTCTCCTCTTCTTCCACCATCAGCTGCAGAGGTACAAGTAGCTCCCCAGAGGCTGGCCCTCCAAACAGCACAGAAAATATATAAGCTTTATAAGCATGACAATCCCTCAGTGTTTCCTGCTGCTATTTCTACACTACTCCTAGGGTATGCCTTGTGCCAATGAAAGTCCTGAATATCTCAGACCTGTTTAACATGCAGCATAAATGCCTGACTGCAAAGTATTTACAGCAAGGGGGAAAAGCCAGCCCTGTGGTATGGCTGGTCATGGCAGAACCTGCTCCTGCCCCAAAATGGAGAGAAGAGCAGTTCAGTGACTCAAGTGGACATATGGAGCCCCATGCAATGCATCCCAAACACCAGCCACCCCCTACATACAACTCCTTGTGGCCTCCCATCTCTAAGCTGGTGCCAGGCAGGCTCAGCTGAGGGCACTCTGCATCACATCTGCACGAGCACTCCTCTCTGCTTCCCCTTTGGGCTCCTCCCCACTTACCTCTCATCCCACCATCCTTCCCACCAGCTAAATGGCTTCACCCTGTCATTCCAGTCTGCAGTGATGGTATTTTCTTTCTCTCCTTTTGAAACAAGCTAAGGACAGAGCTATGTTCCTTTCCTGCTTTCCTCCCCTGCTTTGTGATTGTCCTGCAAGAAGCCAGTAGGATGCTGTACTTGAAGCAGGACAGTTAATATTCCATTTATAATGTAAGGAGAGATTTGTTATAAAGGTCAGAGAAAGCAATAGCTCCAAGGAAAGAAATGCTCATTTCCTCTACCTCATTGCTGTTGCCTTTTGCAAACGTTTTCACAGGCAAGTTTCACTCTTTGCCCCCTCCCACTTTTTCTTATCACCACTCAGCTTTTGTGGTTTGTTTTTCCTTCTGTATTGATGCATAGGAGTTTTGTCTTTTCCTCCCAAAAAAGCTGTCAGAATCAACAGGGTTCTTTCTCTTCAGCCTCAATCTGCTGAGCTAACTCACTACAAGAAGTTGAATGTAACATTGTGTTTACTTGAAGAAAAACACCTCTCAAAATGTATTTGTGTTCAAATAGATCAAAACAATCAAAGCATTTTTCAGAACAAGAAACTTTTAAAATCCTACTTTGGAAAAACTGAAGCATTTCTTCTTTGTCTTTTTTAGTGCAAAGAAAAATTTCAGCATAACAGAATAAAAAGGCTGGGGTTTTTTTGACCCAACATAGAACACCCTGGTTTTGAGTTCTGAGTTTCTGTTGGAAATCAAATGCCAACACCCAGCGTTGCAATGTCGGGATTTCATGGTGGCCAAGATGGGGGGAGGAATTTATAAAGCTTCTTTGCAAGCACTCAAGGTCGACATGTGTTCCCATGTCGTGCAATCTTGTACACATTTGCTTTCATCACGTCATCATTTATACACTCTTCTCATGGAAGAGGAGCACCTGAACTTCAGGCACCTGACATAAGCATTGCTAAGGTCTTCAAGTCTTCAATAATACTGATGCCAAGGAAAGGACTGCAGCACTGCCAAACACAGTGGAACTGTGATGTTGATTTGAGAGGCACTGGGGAAGACTTAACTTGTGTTGATGTTACTGGGAGGCAGGACAAGAAACTGCAGAAGGGGGACACAGTAGAGACATTTTAAATGCTTGGCAATGGTTCTATGTTTCTGCCCTTTGGAAGGGACTTTCTGCCAAGAATAGATTCATTACAAAAGACTAAGACTCAGTTGTTCCCACGTTAAATCAGATAAACTCCAAAACCACAAAGCATCATCGGTGAGACTCTCTGATCTCACTTCCAAGGACTGCTCAGAAAGTGGGTCCTGTACCAGGCCACACAGGCTTTTGGCTACATAGCTCAGTTTTCATTAGGTTCTAAGTTAAATTTGAATTTCAGTCAGTTTTTTCTCAAGCACCACATCATATTCCCCTTCGGAGTTTGGCAAGGATTGAAGACGGCTTTTGAAAAATTTTGTTAGGTTTGCTTTTTTTTTCATTACAGAAACAAAATGAAGCAAATCTCTCCTTTCTTAAAACTCTTTCCATAATGATTTATTCAGTTCTTCTAAATGCATCCATTAAACTCCCAAGTTCACTAAAACAAAAAATAACAGAAATAAGTTTCTGTCAGGAAAAACATATAGTGAAGATTGAGAGGCTGAATCTGAAGAATAAACAGAGGTATTAACACAATGAGACAAGTCTTCAGATACTCCAGAAATAGGGAGACAATGGGAGATTTCTGACCTTGTTTAGGTCCCCTAATCAAACAGGAGTCTGCAGGCAAAAAGCAAGGCTTCTTTAAGATACCCTTCACCACCAGGACTCACTGGCACTGAAGCTAACCTTAGCTACACCAAGAATTCTGTCTGTCACACCATTTACATGGATACACTTGGGTCTTGTAAAGCAGCCTGGTGTTTTCTCCAGGAGAGGTGTGCAGATCCCACTGCTGATTATTCAAATATCTCACAAATACCATGCATCTTCATCAATGCTGCTGCACAGCCCTGCTATTAATGATTACCTCCTGCCTGTAGCAGCTGAGCCCCAGAGCTTCTCAACTGATAATGACCCACCTCCAAATTGCATCTATCTTTCAGGGTGCGGCAGAGCATCTGTTTAACGGTGTGCAGCGTTCCTACAAAGCTGTTTACTACAGAAAGCACAAAAAAATAAAGTACCTAGAAAAAAACCCACCCGAGAGTCTTCTTTGTAGGTCAGATGAAAGCAATTATCCAAGTTTAAACCTAAGCAGGGTATTAGAGGTAATGACTGTTCCTGGAGAAAGGGCTTTTTAATATCCTCAGATGGCTGGGATTGCGGTTGCCCGTCGTTCTTGCCAGGAAAGCAGCACTCCACCATGCTGTGGAACCAGTTCAAGACTGACTTGAGGAATCACACCTCCCGCTGACTCCCAAATGGTGCCTCCTGCAGCATTCTGGCTCTGCCTTGGAGATTGCTATCCAAAATCTGACCTGGCTTCACATTAGGAGCTTCAACAAGGTCACAGCATGAGGCAATAGGACTGCAGCTTGGAACATTATTATGCTGTATGACAGGTGAAAGAATTTTGCTCCAAAATCTCCCTAGTCAGAGTGGCAGGTTCAGCAGTTGCTTCCTGCTGCAAATGGAGTCACAGGAGTAACAGACACCAGAGAGGGACCAGCTGAGGAAACCCCCTGAACCACAAAACTGGGGTCCAAATTTTAGAGTTCTTATTGCTTACTGATATTTCACATAGCACAAACAATTCCCTATTGACACCAGCAGCAAAGTAGGGAACTTAGAAGGGTTACTCTTTGATTTTGGACTCTGCTCCAGAGAAGAGCTGAACTTGGCAGGCCAAAACAGGAAGGTATTTGCAGTCCAGAAGTGATTTCAATTCGTAATGTGCTCCAGAGTGACAAAATCTGAATTTTATCAGTTTGGCTGAATATTCTGATACAGTGCCCCACTGTCCATGATCCCAGGAAGTGACATGATCAGAGAGACTGGTGGAGTTCTCTAACCAGAGCCCGAGCCATGGGGGTTGGGTTGGGTGTTGACTTTTTATCATATTTAATCTGGCTGTGGTCAAGCTTACTTAGTGGAAATTTCCTTCTAAAGCATAAAAATAGTTTTTTGCTAGGGGAAAGGAAAAAAAAATCTTCCAATCCTCCCTCTGCTTCTGTGCTTCATTGCCCTGTCACCCAGCAGCTTCATCCAAAATTGTGTAAGTGTTCCTCAGCACCTGTCAAACTGATGCAAGAGTCCTGCCGTGTCTGGCAGTGCTGCAGTCCCTTTTTTTGCCTTTATGTCATGATAGGTTTGAATAGGGTCCTTATCTTGGGTGGGCCCACTAGACATAACCATTAAATAAATACAGCACCGTAACAGCAGTGCTTGTGTGACTCAGGTTCAAGAAAGAAAGAGGAAAGAACTAGCGATGATAGATTTGGGAGGGCAGGGAAGAGAAAGTTACAGAAGGAAAGCCTTACTTTTATGCCTCCTTACTGCTCCTAATGTCAGGTTTGCTTATGGATGGGTGAAGGGCTTGTCCTCTTGTTGTGGGTTTTAGGTTCAGTGGGCTCTGGGAAACCATCTGTGGGACATGAAGAGGATATTCCAATGAACCTCCTGAAGCAGGTGCTGCTATGCAGCTGCCCAGGCTTGAGCTGGGACTCACCTCCCCCAGGCTGGAGGCACAGATATGTGAAGGACAGAGAGATTTGGGTCCTGGGTGCTGAACTTTACAGGAAATACAAAGGAATGATGGAAACATCTGTCTTAAAATAAGAAGCCATTTCCCTGGAGAGGAAATAGGGTAGAAGAACCAGCACCAAAGGCCTAAAGCCCACCAAACAATAAGTGTGCTCCTGCTCCTTTTCCTTGCACTGGCCTCTTTGTTCAGCATTGCTCTCTTTCTAGTCCATAGTAGTTTTCAGATGTTAAAGAGCGCTTTTTCCTTTCTTTGCAGCTTCCCACCTATGCCTGTCAAAGGCCACACAAGTTCAAGCTGAGTTTAGAGGGATGTACAACTCAAATATGTCTGAAGGCAGTGCAGGGCACTTTTAATAAAAGGTCATCTTGCCTTGCAGGAATGTGGTGATGACAATGAAAATACAAAAGGCAGATTAAGGACCTTCTCACAGTTTTAAAAGGTGTGTATGCCCTTCTGCACAGCAGCTCTTCTCTCTGCAGGTTTCAGGGCAGTATCTTCAGGGTGCAGTATCTTGCACCCCAGCACATCATCTGGTGAAGGATGTGGAAGCAAGCACCTTGTTCCTCCAGACAGCCAGTTGCCAAGGTTAAATTATCTTAGAGGGTACTCTGTCTCCAGTAGAAGTCCTAGATTAGAGGGGCAGAAAGAAAGGCAGAGTGGCTTTATCCTTTCTCTCTTCTCCGAGCTGCATGATGTTTTCAGTGGCTGGAGCATCACTAAATCCTATGCTTGGTGCTTAGCTTAGCAGGCTTTTCTGACCATGGCTTCACTACAGAAAAAAAAGACATGTGGTGACAAAGCTTTGCAGCAAAGTAAATAAAGATTAATACAGAAGTGTATGGAGTGCTCGGGTAAGGTCATTTAGAAGAAATTGCATACAGTCTAGGCAAAATACAGGGCAAAACGGAGAACTGGGTATGAGCTCCTGTTGTTTCATCATTGGCTGTAATTAAAACATAATTTTCAGAGTTTAAGTTGTCACCACCCCCTGTTTTGAACGCACCTTTTTCCTCTCACAGTTCTTATTTTTTTGAAGGTTTGTAGCTGGCCGCTCTACCCTGGTTCCCACAGGGTATTCTGGAAGATTTGGCACTGATGTCCTGCAGGACAAGTGCCTGGAGAAAAGACTGCAAACGACAGAGGCAATCTGTCTCAGCAGAAAACTGGAAGCTAGGAGCTTCAGATAGCCTACAGGCTCACAGCAGCTGCCAGAACCTCCCCGAGGACACAAGTGGGCTATGGATGCACCCTGAAAAGGAAGGTCCTGACGTGTCTGTGTGACAAAGCTACCTGTGAAGGGTGGGAAAGATTCTCAGTATTTAAGCTTCTCATCTGAAGAGGAAAAGAGAGCCTGTGGTGGGTGAGCAGATGTGTCAGCATTCTCCTAGTACATCTGGTCTCTTTTCCATCCCTCCTCTTACATCCTGCAACAAAGAGCAGTCAGTAAAAATGAGATTATATGAATCCTCTAGTACTTTCCTTCATCAAGACACCGTGTGAACTTTCACTAAATTCCACATCTACGTCTTAAGGTACATAAATACTTCCTCTTTGTTACTGAAAAGAAAGCAGGCAGAAGAGGAGCAGGGTTTTTAAAAAGTGTCCCCTGGTTTCGGTTTTCCAATGCATGAACTTCTTAGAGACTGGTTTTCAGGAGTGTGTAATACCTTTAATGTCTAACACAGCCAACAGGGTTACTGAAGCTCTAAGCCTCCAAGCTTTTGGCTCCCACTATCTCAAGTCAGCAAGGCCAAAGACCAGAGCTCACTTTAAAAAAAAACCCAAACAAACAACATTACCCAGCAATGACACAGTATGTTACTGCTAGGGCTGCATTAAGATCCAGGTGTTCCTGACACCCAGTACATGTTCACTAAAGGCCTCAGTTTTCTGGCTAGTTGACAGATTGCACCATGCCAGGGAAAGGAGCCAACATGACTCATGCTCAATCACTGCGATGTCGACAGTGCTGAGTGCTGTTTTAGGGGGAGGTTAAATGCTGTGAATGTGCTAAGCATTAACAATATAAAAATATTATTAGTATTATTTATGAGGTATCTCCACGTGTCCTAGATGATGCTAGCCAAGATCAAATTATGCAAAATGTTACATAAACATGCGGTAGAACATGCTGCCTGCTCCAAAGGGTTTTTAATCTAACTGAACAGGACAGGCTAACGATGCATTAAGATCTCTGTTTTGCACACAAGAAGCAAGAGCACAGAGAAATCGATGCATTTACCCAAGGGCAGGCAGGAGACATGGGGCGCAGCTGGGAACTGAGCAAGAGTCTCCCAAATTGTTCTCCAGCATCTTTGACCTAAGATCATTCTCCGCTACATTCTCCACTGTCTCCGCTACAACTGCATTTGATGAGGATAGTGCTCACAGGGAAAATGATTTTCCCAAAAATCTTTCCTCAGAACAATGGGAGAAGTGTCTGAGTTCCACTTGTAGAGGCAACTAATGTACTGCCTTATGATAATACAGATTGTCATAAATGCTGGGCTCCCTGCATCCAGAGAGGTTTCTGGCTGCTCAGGTGTGCAGTGGATGCACAGGCAAGAGCCAGAAGACACATGCTCTCTACCTCCATCTTGCACTGATACTTTCACTGGGACCTCAAGATAGCATTCAGCCCATAGTTGTAGTAGTGTAACACTAAAACCAGTTTAACACCCCCACATCCCTCTCTTTTCCAATCTGCCAAAGAATTTGCTACCTACCAAGTACACTCCAGATTCCTTTAAAGAAGCACGCTCTATAAGCACAAGTTACCAACACCACTGACTGCAGAACGACCATCTCTGAAAAAGGCAGTTCCTACACAGCATGTTGCTAATAGGGCAGGCTAGCTCAAGCCTCCATCAATCAGCACAGCATAGCTTTACTGCCTCTTTGATGTCTTTCTGCCTGTTGTATTCATTGCCTCTATTCAGATTTAGGACTGGTACCACATTTGTATTCCTGTGACCTATTTGTTTTCATATAGATTCAACTTCACACTCTATTTATTCTAGAGTTTTTGACAGCCTCTGGAAATACATGTTTCTTCCTCTTATTTACAGTCTAACTTATTTTTCCCTCTACTGTTTCCAGTCAGAAACGTTGGTTGTGCATTAATCTCACTTCATTTTGGACACATTGGTGATAGCCTAGCCCATCCTTCCTTTGTAGCCATGCCAAGTATTTCCTTTTCTCTTTTCAGAGTCTCTTATGAGCCTTTTGGTTTTAACAATCATCCCCCATTCTGTCTGACTCTGTAGGAGCTGCTTTTTATTGGATTACTCTTCACTACCTCACAGACATCCATCTCCTGTCACATTAATTTCAGAGCACCCAGGGATCATGTGCATTTCCCCTCTCCCATGCAGGTTCCATTACCTTCACTAGTCAGCTACCTCCACGTTCCTGTCTCCTCTCCATAGTGCACACTGGTTCAATACTGCCACTGCAAAGGTGTCCCTGCCCATGGCAGGGGGGTTGTGACAAGATGATCTTTAAGGTCTCTTCCAACCCAAAGCATCGCATGATTCTATTGAGGGTGGAGAGGCACTGAAAATGGTTGCCCAAAGAAGCAGTCCCTTTCCTGGGAGTATTCAAGGCCAGATTGAATAGGCCTCTGAGCAACCTGGTCTTGTGAAAGGTGTCCCTGCCCTTTGGCAGAGGAGTTGGAACAAGGTGATCTGTAAGGTCTCTTCCAACCGTAACCATTCTATGATACTTTACTACATCACTTCCACAGAACACTTCGAACACTTGCCTTTAACTTTTCACAATCAAGTGACTTTACCATGAGGATGGAATAAAGATGATTGTTTAGCTGGGACGTAGCTAGTACAAGATGTTGGTGAGCAGAGTACCAACCCCAGCCATCTTCCCCTAAGCAGAGGGCTCCCATAGGGTCTCAGCAGCCTGCGAAGGTCCACTGCACGGAAGGCTGCATCATGATGCAGACATTTCAGCCCCTGGATCAGCAGATGGCCGAGGCAAAGGGAGTCACAAAATTATTGGTAACCTGCCCAGTTCAGCAAGATGAGACATTGTCAATGAGGAGCACCAGTGACCAGATATGTGTGATAAATTAGTTCTTGCTGGATTAGGATGGCTGCTTCATGCCCTGTGCAGCTCTGCCAAAGGACCCATTAGGAGCAGTGGCTTCATGTGCTGTTCTCTGAGATAACATACCATCTACTGCTAGACTCAGGATACCTACAGCTGAAAGACCCATCAACTTTTCAAACCCTACATGCAGTATACTTTTTCAAACACATCTAGCAGTGGCTTAACAAAATTCATCTTCTCTATACAATCTTTTTGTTCCTCTGAGAATGATTTTTCCTGCCCAAACACAATCAGACATGGAGTCAGAGGTGTACTAGGAAAAACTACTACAGAAGATTTAGGCTCCTTACTCATAATCTACCCTTATATTTCAAGACTTACTTCCTACAGATTCTTATATGCCTGACAATGACCTATGCCCTGAGCACTCATCCATTTTGCTGCCAGGATACACAGTACTTCAAGTGCCCATTCAGAATATGTATTCACATGGGACATATGTGCAGAGGAAGCATGTTTGGTTTGGTCTGAGTCAGGTAAGGGTCAAATCTATTTTCCCTCAAGCAGCTGTAGCCAGCATTTATCAGCGAGGAAAAGAAGGGACAGACCTGTCATAACACCTCTTAGAGAAAGGAGAAACCCCCCTCTGCACCACTGTTTTTTCTGGAAGAGGAGCTGCCATACCTGTTCCTATGGCAGGAGGCTGAGGCAGGAGGCGTCAGCACCTGCGCAGCACGTACAGCACAGCCTCCTCTCAGGCATGCTTGGAGCGCCCACTTAACTTCACTGCGTTTAAAGAGCTTTCAGATTATTTATGACAGTGAGTGGAAAGAAAAGAAAACCAGAGCATAGGTCAGGGTAGTAAAGACAGACTTGGCACACCGGGAGGAGACAGCCACTGTGCACCCACAGTAAATCTCAAAGAGCGACCGCAAAAGACCTCCCATCTTTCACAGAAAGAACAGCCTGTCCCTTTAGCTCTACTCCCAACCTCTCTGCCATCAGGGAGGATGACAAATCCCCAGCTAACAGCAAGATGGCTGAGGTTCTGCAGCCCCATGGGCACCTTTGCCAGGCAGTGCTGGGGGCCAGGGCAGTCACAGCATGCTAGGTCTGGAGCCAGACACCCACTCAAACCCCTACATGCTGCACCAGGCTGATAAAGCAATTTTCCCCACACCACTCTACCTCACTCTGCACTCTTCCCACCCACATGCCACTAAAACTGGGGAGGAGGGTACAAAGGAAAATCAAATTTGCACTAGTATTTTGAGCACAGTGACCCGAATTATATTTTTTTCTTTGTTTAAGTTTAGCTTCATTTCTCCAGGATAATTAGTTTTAGCAATGCTTCAAAGAAACTTTTCAGCCTCACAGAGCCATAAGTTTCCAAATTGTGACAATTGTCACATCAGGCTGCACTGTCATGTACAAAGCTTTTAGTGGTCCTGTCTCTCTCCGTGCTTTAAGACCATTTCCACAAAGACTCCATATACAAGCCTGATCCTTTCCTCTCCTGTTAGTAGTCACAGTTTTCCTCTGACACACTTCCTTTCAGCTTCCCAGATGCTGCCTGACAGGATTTTGTTTAAAGGTGGATGAAAAAGAAAAGATAGACTAATGTTGGCCCCATTACTGGCTGTTGCATTACAGCTTTTCAGAGCAAGTGTGCCTGTGCATATGTAACATACACGAGGGTATAGGCCACATACACAGGACAAGCATCGGCTGATACAGGTCTTTTTCGCTGGGAAGGCATGTACATTCAGGTGATTTGATGGTCTGTCAAGTGATTTGTTTCTTCACATTGAACGGCCAGGCTTTTTGATAACACATTTGATGCACTTATTTTTAAATGGTCTAAGTCCTCTGTTTCAAACCATTTTCAAACCAACTATTTGAAAGCATAATCTCTCTCTCTCTAAGTCCTTTTCTCCCCATGATTGAGAACCCCCAACCTTTTTTCAATTAACCTTAATTTAAAAGAAACTGAAAAATAATAAATCATTGTTCTCTCTCCTCATTTCACTGAAAATAAGGAATTGCTGTGATCCTTTAGAACCTTCTCCTGTAACTACCACCATCAAGGTCCAAAACAAAGCCACAGAAGCCAGCAAAGCCCTCCATCCTCACAGACAGGGTCCTGAGTAAAGCAGACACCTGTCAGTCCACAGCACAGAGAACTTCTCCAAACATGGGTAAGACTCTGACAGCTTGAGTTAGGGTTAGACAACCATCTCGCCTTGCCAAACCCTATCAAATCTTGGCTACCTCACCTCTAATCTCAATAGCACCTAAATTGGGAATCCATGCTTACCTTCTTGCATATTACATCAAGAGGGAGCAGCACGGATATGCATGTACACGTTTGTCTGCTTTTTCGGGGGCAAGAGTAGCGCTAAAATTCCCTTTTTGCCCAGACACTGTAACCACTCTGGGTGAAGTTTTGCTTCTCATTTCTCACCCCAGAGCTCACTGACAGTTCCACCAGCAGACTGGTGAGACACAGCACAAGACTGAGATACAGGAACCAAGGCAGAGGAGAGCAGGAACCCATGAAACACATGGCATTCCTACGGAAACAACCAGTTTTGTACCTGATCCAGGGAGAATCACCCTTCCATAGGAAAGGAGCCTCCCACATTCTAGCAATTCTCCTGCATCCCTTCTAGTTGTGAAATGGCTCAAAAAAGTTTTAAAAAGCTCAGTTTAGCATTGGGGAAGTTTATCATGGGCTATCTTTTAGAAACAGAGATGGTTCTTTCCAGCCCTAGCAGATGGCAGCTAATGGCACATTATGCACCTAACCCTGGCAGGGACAGAAAAACAGCTGCAGAAAAACAGATCTGCATTCCCCAAGCCCTTCACAGTGCAGCCGCTTTCTAACGTGCTTTAGAGCATGTGGTGGTGTAATGGAAAGGTTTTATTAACACAGAACCTGCATAACTCAATTGTAAGTTTTAACCCAGTACAAATCATGTCAGTAAAGCCTGTCTGCCTAATCCCCATTCTACAGCTGGAATAGCAGAGGACGATGGCTCAGCTGAAAGAAATACAAACTGGGACGACTCTAGTGCTTACCACGCAAAGGCTTTTCAGAAGGGTCTTATATTTGTACACCGGGCAGGAATAGCCTGTAACTCCATCAGTCTGTGGAGCTCTACACCCATTTAACATATCAACATAGAATCATGTCTTAGTTGACTGGTTAGTTTGGAAGGGGCCTTAAAACCATCTAGTTCCAACCACTGTGGGCAGGGATACCACCCAGTAGATCAGGTTGCTCAGGGCCTCATCCAATCTGCCCTTAAACCAGGGGAAGAGAAGATGGCAACTGCTTCAGTCTTGCCAGGGTGACCCAACACTACATGCGGGACAGGACCACACAGTTGCAGTCAAAAACAGAGCACAATGTGTTACGGTTGATTTATGAGACCACTTGCACATATCTAATCACACTTTCTGCGATGCAGAGATAGCACTGGGCAGACTCAACCTGGATTTAAGACACTCAGTGAAAACTGCACAGAAAACTTCCTCACAGCAAGGCTGGCATAAAGAAATCTCACCCATGGGAGCTAGGCTCCTCAGGAATCTTTAAGTGGAAGTAGAGAGATGCCCAGCACACGTTGTCTATTAGAAAAGCCAGTCAGTAAGCCTGAAAGATCAGTCTCAAGTCTAACATGGAAGATAGTGAGACACAGGGGTTTTATCAGTTAGTACAGTAAAAGACGGATGGATTTGGGGCTTGTGACAGAATGATGAAGAGTGAAGCTAAAATCCAGGGCAGGGCTTGCTTGACCAAATTCAATCACTCAGCTCTGTCACTTCTGATTTCAGATTAAAACTTCCACCTCTTCCTATAGCAGCACCTCCAGCTTGTCTCGCCCTATGCACAGGCTAGTGAAACATTTAGCTGCAGTTTTAGCTTCAAGCCTTGGGAAAAGATCTCTATGCTACCAGGCTCCTTTTTCTGGTGTTCTGTGGACAGGGTCTCTTGTTCAAGCATTTCTGCTCTCTTCCTTTGCCATGAGGTTACTTTGTTTCTAGACTACACAATTATATCATCAAGGTTCTCAGCAGCTAGACCCTTTATTTGATGATGATCAAATCTAGAGGAGAAAAATGCAGCTCCCTATCATGTTGCTGGATGTGTAAGGAGAGAGAAGCTGTTTATTTTTCACTGACCCTTTAAAACAAATATTTTCCTGTCTGGATTAGAAAACATGCCTCATCTGAGTAAAATTTAGCTCAAATCTCCTTTTTGTTTTTCTGTTGCTCTTCAAACAGGGAATTTCAGAGACTGCTTCACTGATGAGAAAAAAATGGATTTGGTTTATTTCAGGAGCGGAGGTTGTGCCTTGGTTCTCTCAGATATATGAAACATCCCTTGATTGTGCAAATGCATCCTGATGGTGTCTTTGTGTTCTTGTCACTCCTGATTTATGGGGGCCTTTTCTACACTCAGAAAAAGAATTTGCATTTCAATTTCCATTACTTATTCCTCTCCTTGCAGTGCTCCAGCTCTGGAAGGGAGCTTGTATTCTGCTTCCCCCCAGCTGCCCCACATCGCCCAGCATTGGGAAGGATACAGGAGAAGGGGTACTACAGGCTCTGCTCTATGGGAACAAGGCTCATGCTGCCATTATCTCTGGTGAGATACACCTTTGCTTATGCCCAGCAAGGACCCCTGGCATGTTTGGTCCTGTCTCTCAGCCCTTCCTCCACTCTGTGATGGAGGGGGAAGGCAACAGCTCTGTCTCCTGCCTGGGTCCCAACACCGGTCCTTGCTTGCTCACCTGGTCTGAGAAACAGCAGCCAACAAAGGAGGAAGGAGGACTAGGAGCACTCACCCCTCTGCCTTCTCACTCTTGCAGGGATGGCAGGAGGACAAGCAGGAAGCCTTGGAGACTCGTCCCTCCCTTGTTTCCTGCAGGTTGTGCCTATTCTAAGGTGAGCTCGCAAGCAGATTCCTATCCAAAACCGCCTGAAAGCATTTCACATGTCTTGGGCAGGTGGGTGGAACAGGTATCCACAAGCCACTATCCCCTCTAGGCTTCATCTTTACCCCTCCTGCAAACCCTGGTGGCCCCAGAAAGTTCCTGTGCCAGCCCAGGCACTGGTGTCTCAGCCCTGCACTGCCTCTTCTCATTTGTGCAGTCTGGATGGGCTGTCACGGGCAGCCTGAGCATGCCACAAACCCTCCGAGCCTGCACAAGGGGTGGGCTTGGACCCAGCAACGTGTGGGAAACCACATGGGCTGCACTGCAGACCCCACCATCTACCTTGCAGCTAAACTGGGGCTTTGATAGATGTAGCTCATGTCTACCTAGGAAACATTAGAAGCTTTGAAGGAAAAAAAATAAAAAAGATAAAAGCTTCAGAAACGGGGGAGGAGTTGCCAGGACACATCAAGCTTTAAAGATGTGAATTGCAGAAATGCATTAAGGCTCGTTGTTCAGAGCTGTCAGCCCCACAGCCGTTATTAAAACTGAACTCAGTTAAAAATAAGAGAAGCAAACTGAACCTTATTGAGTATTTGTTTGGACATTAAGGCCACAGACTCCTAATAAATAGGTTGTTGGAAGTCAAACGTCATGTGCCATAAGCCTGTGTCATCTTAATTTGCAATGGCCTGAAACAACATATTCAAGAATACATTTTGCTTTGACTTGTTTGAAGCACATTTGTTTTGACCTCAGTGTTTTGACTATCACCATTACCATGTTGACTTTTACATTAACATATAAAGCCAAAGGAAATACGTTGAGCTGATTAAAACATGCACATCATTTCCAGGGGGCAGAAGGGTGACGATAAACTTATGCTGATTTGTCTGAATCAGCAATTTCCAACTGAACCCAGTTCCAGGGCAAAATTCTCCAGAAGCACCATTGGGAATTCTCATGCAGTCCCCAGTGTTCATCTGAGACACTACACACGTCTGGACAGTTTCAAACACGCAATTTTGGCCCCTTTTTCTCCACTGGGCTCCTTTTTTTTTTTTGACTGTCAAATGTTTGTACAGAGTGCTGAAAGCCATTATGTACAGCAGTATCTGCCCTATTTATCCAGCTCCCAGCTGGCTGCAGAGTAGCTTTCATCAGTGGGTCTGAACTCACAAATGCTGACACAGAGATTATCTGCCCTGTGAAGAACAGTTTAACCAGATTAATCTGTGGGTGGTCCCCTCAGCCTCTTCCCTGCAGAGCCCTACGGTGAAGGATTGGCATAATCTTAGAGCCTGTGGCGTATGCTCCCTCCCTCCCCTCCCTGGAAGAGGATACCTGATTCCCCAGGATGCTCAATCCTGTTTTCCAAACTGGGTTTGCCTGCTTTGCAGTGCCCACCCTCCGAAGGGCCAATCCTGAAGGACAGTGGTGGGATGGGGCAGGAGATTGCTTTCATTTTCCATACCCCAGAGCTGGCAGCCCTGCTCCCAGCACGCTATCTTATGGTAGTAGGGACACAGAGCAAAGCCCCTTAACCCTCAACCCCATAAACCTATCAGGTTTACACAGGAGGGTGAAGGAAGGGGAATTACTGACAGTCCTTTCTCACCTGCTGACTCCAATTTGCTTGTTTTCATTACAGCAGATAAAGAAACAAACCATTTAGTCAGCAAATCCAAGCCCAGAAATCAATCACATTCCCTCAGCAACTCTTGCATTGTCAGAGGAGACAGAAGCAGGAAAGACCGATCAAATAACACCTCACCCAGACTTAAACAAGGGAGGAAGGTTTGACATTAGCATTTCTACAACTACCTCTCTTTCTTTCCCTTTTTTTTTTTTTGTACTTTTACTCCCCTCTCTCCCCTTCAAGCCTAGCTTTAAACATCTCAAGACGGGCTGATTTTAACGTGAACTAGATATGCTGGCAATGGATGATGACTAATACACTATGAATGACAGGAACTTGGTGGAACACTAAAAAGCAAATGAGATATTATAATACCTGGCTGCAAGTTATATAGAAAAGTGAGTTCAAGCCAAAGGGTTGAAGGAATAATGGAGTCTTTTCAATACCTCAGTGGAGTTAATTCAGAAAACCTTAAAACTCTAAAGGGGGAAAAATATGTGCAGAAGATCATACCATCAACTCTGCATGAATTCACAACCCCAGGAGCTGCAATACATTTATAATCCCATGCTGCACATCTATCATCAGGGCTGTAGCTAAAGACAGCTGGGTATGCAGTTTTGAAAGAACACACAATTTATAGAAAATTAAGATGGGGGAATTCACCTGTAAGCTGGCACAAAGAACACAACAGCTCCTCTGCTCTTTAAACAATTGCTTCTTGGAACAGCTAATTCAAGCGCCCACAAGCAAAAGCAGCAATTCCTGACTTAATATTCAGCAACATGAAGGAACTAAATCAAGAAGTGACAATATCTGAGCCCCTAAGTAATAGGGTTCACAATATAATTAAGTTCAGTGTCCTAGGAGGAGGTAGGGAATGAAGAGATATACAAATGACACTAGATTTTAGAAGACTGTTTAGAGCACAACGGGAGTCATTCAGAAGGACATTAATTCAGTGTAGAGGAAGCAAGTGCTTGTACAGGTGGTTTAAATAATATATAAATGATGTGGGAAGAGAGGTCTTGGTGGGGTCACAGAGTCTGCCGAGGACACAGGTTATTTTGGGGAGTTCAAAACAGCCTTTCAAGACCAGAGAGAATTCTTGGGTGTTGGACTGAGACTTAACCAAAGCAAGGCAGATGGCCAACACAACAACAAGTGACACTGTCAATTAAAAAAAACTGATTATCTTGGAAAACCCACAATAAAGCTGCTCCAAATCATCTCACAGGATTTTGAGAGGCAACAGCCTATGCACAGGAGCTGGTGCCCCTGCACCCAACTCAGCACTGCCCAGCCAAGCACAGTGCCCTCAGAAAAGGTGCCCAGCTGCAAAAGGACGTGGAGGAGGAAGGACACAAATAATAAGCACGACTAGCTATCTCAGGTTGCAACAGCTTTTGCAGAACCTGAGAGGGTTCAGAGAAGGGTGACAAAAGTGATGGACAGCCTAGGAACACTGTTGTCTCCAAGGAAGGGAAACTTTGGGTTGATTTCTGGTCCCTTTTACCAAGGAAATCCTCTTCCCTACTACAAACACCAACTACATTAGCAATGTAGTTGATTCCTGCCAGGCAGGGTTGTCACCACAGTATATTACTGTTGGAGATTTTTGATCTGCTATTGCGTTGGTCCTACATCTGCTGTAAAACACACAAAAATATTTCACAGCCTCTGACGTGTGAGAGTACATTTTTGGCAGCTCATCCTGGACTTAGCACAGGGGCTCATGATTGCAGGGTGCCTGATAAGGCAACTCCAGCCACCCCTTTTGGTCCTGAGCTCATCCGAACAGAAAAAAATTATAGAAGGACATACAATAATAAAACCAATAACTGATGAAATTCTGTGCTCCCAGCACAGGGCCAAGAGGATACACAGTCATTACAAGATGGCAAATCCAACTGGGCAGAAATGAAATACTGCTCTGCTCTCCCTCCTCTCCTCCCAATTTCAATACATGATTAAACAGCAGAACTCTGCCACAGAAGGCAGCAAGACCAGGATCCCCACATCACTCAATAGAGAGCCAATCAATTCATAGGAAAATAAATCCATATGCAGAGTTATCATTACCAGAGACTCAAAGCCCCATCACTTACACCCATCTCTAACCCCTACACAGAGGATAAATCCACATTTGCCTGCAGCAATGTCTGAACACCTTTTTGTGAGGTGCTCCCTGCTGTGGTTAATCACCAGCAGTTACGTACTGCACCAGCTCAGCCATTCCTCTTTCATCCAAGCTGGATGACATTTATAATCAAAGCAATCACATTTACTGCTTGATTTTTTGAAGTGCCTGAGCATATTGGAGTCACATGCAGAAAACCAACCTCTGAGCCAGAGAATGAAGCAAGTAAAGGGCAGCTACGAGTCACAGCAGATAAAGTGGGCATCAGCATTAACTTCTGTGATGCTCATTTGGATATTTTTCCACTTCCAGGCTCAGTTTCCTCTCATCATTTTGAGTCAGACCTTCAAAAATCAGGCCAAGCAAACCCTGCTTAACATCCCATTTTCAATTTCTAGAAACAATTGTTTGTATTAGTACAACTGCTATGATTCATGCTAGTTAACATCCCAGAAGGTAGAGACATCTTTCAGGCAGTAATCAAGAACTTGTCACCTTCCCCACCAGTCACTGTCAGAGAGAGGCCAGACCAGCATATCAGACTCAGTCCAGCACCACACAGGTCCAACATCCTTATCCCTCTCCACATCAGCTTCTTCTGCAAGATAAACAGGCAGAGGAATGTTTGCTTAGCTCACTGTCCAAAGAAAATGCAGCTACAAGATGGTATTGCACTGAGAACTGCTGAAGTGACACCAGCCAGTTTCAGGATAAGTAGATTGCTTTGCCAGCCAAATTTTTTTGCATTGCTTTATCTAGCTCAGTTAGCCTGACTGCCAAATGCCCAAGCCTTCTCTGAGCTTTCAGCTCCTTTTCAGTCATGGCACCTGACCATCTCTTCTTTATGGATTGCCAGATAATGAGAACAATGCTTTCAATTCCTAATTAATTTACTACTCATTTCCTTATCATTGAAAAGGTGTATGCATGCAGGATGGAAGCTTACACACCTGCATTATGAGCAACTAGAGCACATTACTTCCTTCCAATGTAAGGTTGGTCTAAATCTCAATAACGTTGCTCCCTGCCTGCTGCTGCTTTTCACTGCTCCCAGGATATTATTTATTCCTTCTCACATCCCTCAGGGTATTCCTCATCTCTTTTTCCTCTTGCATCACTTCCCACTCCTTCCACCCCCACCTACTTCCCTGCCCCACTGTAACAATTCCAAATTTCTTCTCCTCCATTACTCTCCTGCCACCTTGTTAGATGTCACTACTTTTATTCCTGCACATTTCCACCTTTGGCCTAACATATTCTAACTTTGCAGCCCTCCCTCTTCTCAGGAAAGCAGAGGCGGGAGGGAAACGCCACCTCTCATTTTTATACACAGCATAGACCCAGCCTGTTTTTAGATCAGGCTCTGACAGAGTCAGAGCATTGGAACTGCCTGGGATAGCTAATGATCTCATCTTCTGCAAAGCAAACCATGAGCTTTTCTCTTGGCTCATTCTCTTTGACCTCAGCACAGCCTTATATGCTTAGCTCCTCCATCCTCCCGGAATTCACTATTGGCATCTCTTGTTCATGCCCAGCTTCCCCTCATTTGTGATACACCTGCTTTCCCGACTGTAGATAACACCTCTGTAGTGCTGTCTCCATACACACTCTTCCTTGCTGTGGCCTTCCGATCCCCTTTTAAAAAAGAAAACCATGCGTGCTCCCTCCTGGACTGTAGCAATACCTGGGAAGTGCTGCCATCGTGGATGGAAGTGCTTCCAAGCCTTTATCACTCCTGATGATGGCAGCCAGTAAAGTCTAGGACACTGCTAAGACTTGTGGGGTTGGGCTAGAGCCAAGGAAACAGTGATAAGGCTTCCAGTCTGACTGATTGGTAATTGGCATACTCCTTTGTCTAAATTTTGTGCTTGAGCTGATGCTTCTCTCCCTAGAAATCACAGAACGTTCTGAGTTGGAAGGGACCCACAAGGATCATCAAGTCCAACCCTTAAGTGAGTAGTCCATACAGGGATCAAACCCATGCCCTTGTTGTTATTAGCACCTGTCCTGGGTTGCAGTGTATTCTATTACCATCTACATGAACTGTTGACACCAGGTGGGTGGTGTTGCTTGCCTCCACCCTCTGGACTATCGTCTGTTAATGGGTCTTGCCACATGACTCCTACATAACCCATTCCGGACAATATTGTGTTAATGGCCAATCAAGGCCTTACCACATGACTGGCAACATTACATCATCCCATTGTGAGATGCTCCGCCCAGAGGGAGGAGACAAGCATTCCATCCTGGATATAAGGTGAGATTGCAAACACCACAGGCAGCCCTGTCTACTGGCTTCCCAGAGGACAAGAGCGACTACTGGACCTTCAGCTGGAGACCAGACTGCTGAATCACCGCTTCAACTGTGCTACTACGTTTGGGCTGCTACCACCACCCCAACAGGGTGACAGGTTGTATCTGACTTTGTCAGTGCTTTTCCTTCTATTATTTCACTTATTTTTAACTTTTCCTATTGAATTTTATTCTGATTTACGATCTCACACTGGTTTGTTTTTCAAACCAATACAGCACCATGCTCCAACCGAGCTCATCTCAGCACTAAGATGCAAGTCAGCAGTGTCAGAGACGTGCAGCAGCCAGGCCTTTTCCCTTGAAGGATCTTAGCAACACAGTTCCCAGTGTGTTTGAGTTCAGTTGCAAGTGCCACAAGCCACGATGAGGCATTCATCAGCCTAACACCTTCACTTGCACAAAGCTCTTTTGAACACTCAAAATATTTTGTCCCTTTCCTCCTCCAAAAGCCTTTGGCATTTCTACAGCCTTAAAGTAAATCCTCTTCATCCCTGGGACAGAAACTTTTCCTGTTGTTGCAAATTCCTTCCAGGCTTCCCCTTGACTTGTTGTTAAGTCAAACAACCCACAGTTGGAACTTTTAATTCTTTCCTGCTAGAGGGGAAAAAAAAAGAAAAAAAAAAATCCATCCAGATCCTTTGGCATTTCCTTTGTTTTCTCTTTCACAGCTTTTCCTATTTTGCTCTTCCCAAAATCCCTCCCAGAACTTAGAGTACTCAATGTGTAACAACTGCAATCACACAGGAAAAAGGAGGACTACATGCCAGGTCTACAATGTGATTTCTTGCTGTGCATCTAAACAAACTCTTTAAAGCAGGGACCATTTTCTCATCCTATGTTTACACAAGGTCTACCACAACCAGTTCCTGATCCTCCCACGTAACAGTAAGAGCAAGGTGCTCTGAACTGCAGAATTTAAGCTTTTGTTATTTTTGTCTTTAACCTCCAGAAGTCCCCTTTTCAGGAACAGGTTTCTGTGCCAGTGCTCCCCAGGATGACCCTTCCTACTGCAGGGAGAGAGGGTTGCAAGGGCTGAGACACAAACGTGAGGCATCATTAGTTCTGCTGCTCACAAAACGAATCCTTCATCCTCTCTGGGTTTGCCCACCTACCAGCACATCTCAGGTTAACTTCTCCTACAACTCTGTGCACTCTGCATCACACCACAATGTTTTACTTCCTCCCTATGTTCCCAACATCTCCTCAACAGTTTGCCACCATGCCTGAGTCCATTTCTTGTTCCCACCAGTGCACCCTACTCAGCACAGTGTGCCCTCCCAGCACAGCAAGTGTCTGCAGGCACCACGGCTGCTCCTGCGCTGCACGGGTGCTGTTTGGCCACCTGGCAGGCTGCCTGCCCAGGTCACTGCCTTTCTGCAGCTGGTGGATCAAGCAGAACAGACAATGTCTCTGCTCTGTGCATCCTTCCTTGGGTAAAGGCATTAGTAGGACTGCACTCCTCCATCCACCCACCTGAGACTGAAATCAGCAAAAAGGTTCTTACAGGGGGGCATTGATCACCTCCATCTCCTTAGGAAACAGAGCTAAAAATAACAGCAACAATAGCATTAACAGTGCAGTTCAAAATTGCAATGAACTTTTCTTCTGATACTTTGATTTGTAACTTCATATCTAATTTACTTACCTTTATTACCTGTAGGACACTCCAAACATGTGCTGTACATCTGAATGGTTTTAAGATATACAGATGGGAACAGTTATTTAGGGAGAAGCCTAATTAATCATCATTACAGTTTTCCTGACTCTCCCTTCATTGCAACCTTCATCCACACTTTCATTTCCTCTTATCCTGACCCATTTCCCTATTTTGCCTCAAGTCCCACTTCACTTGACCATGCCCCCAATATCACTCTTATTGTTCATGTTGTACAAGGAAAAGCTATCATCCTTCTTGCTCTTGAATAGGTTCATTAATCTCTAATTTATTTAGAAGAAACGGGTTTATATTTCTCCTTTTGAAAGTTTTGTCTCTGGCCTCTTTTCCATCCTTTTCTGCACTAAAAGTGAAACAACACTGCTGAAGATTGAGGGGCCAAGAGGAGAAACAGCTCAGGAACAAACCAACACATTAAACCCAAAAAGCTGCTACTTCCAAATATTACACCAATGATCTCTAAATTACTTGCAGTATGAGGCAACTCCATCACTTAAAAATTCAGTAACACAAACCAAATTGGGGAATTAGCAGGCCACACTTTGCATTTGGAAAGCATCTCAGAAGCCAATCCAGAAACCTCTGCACAAGGGACCTTTCAGGTTAGGCCCCACAACTGGAATAAAATAATTTTTAAAAGCATAGTATCTAAACATCTGGAAGAATACGCTGTGACAAAGTACCTTTTTTTATACACACTACAGAAAATAGTGTCTTACCACCCCCTGAGTATTTCAAACATGACAAGCTAGTGAATGAATAAAATCGGTCAATGTTTTTACCGCATTGGTGTTAAAATCCTTCCTATGGCAGTGAATTTTGTGAGAGATAAAGACTCATTCCTAGGCTGTGTCACATTTTGCTTAAACACACTTAGCTGGAAATGAGAACACACAGCAAGCGACAAAATTGCAGACAATGCCAAGTTATTTGAGGCAGCCAAGACCAAAAGGAATAGGGAAGAACCTGAGTGCAACTTAAGCAAATAGACTGTGATAAGTTATATTCAATGTTGCTAAATGCAAATAATACCTCTAAAGAGGAGAAAACTGTATATTATTCACACATCTTTCAAATTTATGGAATAACTCTCTTACCACAGAAAGGAATCTAGATGGCAATAGGAACAGCTGAATGCTGAGCTCAGCTTACTGTGCAGCTGTGGCAAAAAAAAAAAAAAATAAAATAACCACGATGTCAGAACACATGAGGAACAGGATGAAGCAATACAAAGACTGTGCTGAGTGCTCTAGAATTCAGGACTGGAATCACACTCGGATTATTATACGCAATGCTGATCACCATCTCAAAGAGGGGGGGGAAAATGGAAAAAAATTTAAATGGGCAGCATGAATAAAATAAAGCCATGACCATGGTCACACTATGCAATTTAGGAGGAGATAAACTGACAGCACTTACAGTTAGAGTATCCATCTATCCTAAGGCCATTCCCCATGTCCCTATCTTCTCCACTGCATTTAAGGAAAAACAGGGATTTCCACCCATGTCACTCCCTATCAAGGTGTTTCAGTTGTTTCGTGACTGGCCCACAAAAATCAATCTTGAGTCGAATTTAACTCCTGTGTGTATTAAAGCTCATAGCTGGAAACATCTCTTGGTTTTTTTCAGTGGTTCACTTCTCCCTTTCCTCTACTGTTGCTATTATTGAATTCCCTACTTCTGTTATGTAAAGTAATTTGTGCTATTGTGTTCAGAGAATACAGCTAGCACAGTAGATAGCACACAAAATAAGATGATATTGTATCACTTATCTGAAAATCCATGCTTAGAGCAGAGGAGAAAGGCGGAGAGAGGGCTCCTGCAGGAGCAGCAGGTGTGGGTCTGTGAGGGGCCCTGGAGTAGAGCAGAGGTGGGCACTGCCTCACGGTGCTGCATGTGCCACTCAGCAGCCCAGGGACACGGCCCGTGTGTATCGCAGATCCCCGGTCCCCACTGCCCCGGGCAATGATCGCCAAGGAACAGACACATGGAGCAAGAGGGGTCTTCCATCCCTCTCTTCCTGTGCCAGGGAAACAGCCTGCAGCAGTGCAGGTTCCTGGCAGCTCGGAGGGTTGCCCAGCTACTGGATCCTGTTTTGTGTGTCTGAAAGAGGAGCTGTGGCAGAAATTATAAAACTCTCCTCCTTTTGGATGAAGAAAAGGATTTTGTAGCACATGGGTTTGCTTTGGCTAATTAAAAGCACGAGGCCATGCAAGGAAAGCAGCACTTTAATAGCTGAAAATAGCTGGAATTAAAACTAATCACGAGCATTTAGCATGCTACAGATAAAGATGTTTGAAAGAGTTTCAGCCAGGGGCCTGTGGGCTGCCTTTGCATAGCTACAGGATAAAAGGTACAGAGTCCCTCACTGATGCAACATTTCACAGCCACCTTTCTGCCTGTGTGCTTTGCCACCTTCCTTGGGGGCTTAAGAGTCCTACCGGGGGGGGGCACAGAAAGTACCAGGGCTCCACTCCTCAAGGACTAAATCTTAGCTCCCTCCTTGACACAAAGTCACCTCAATCCTGGATAAGGGAGTCTCCTTAAGCATCCACAGGACATGGAGTGGGTGTCTCCTTTGCAACATGGAGATGGACAACCTCCAAGCTCCTACGGCAATCAACCACATCAGACAGCCAAGAGCCCCCACGTACCTCACACTGCTGAGGGAGGGTTTCTGATTCACCCCAATCCACCTCCTGCCCCAGCCTGAAGCCACAACTTGTGCAGCAGCTCTCTCATCATCCAAACCCTGCTCTGACATAGACCCTAAGTGGGAAATCACTTGAAGCACATGAAAGCTCACTGTTCATGGGCCACTGGCTGGACCAGCTGATTCATTACTGGGGCCTTTCCTTTTACAACATTAAGTCTTTGGCTCCATTGGAGATTCCCCCAAGTGTGGACAGAACATGTTTGAAGCAAGGTTTCTACTAAATTTGAGGTTACATCAGGACAGTGCACTCTTTCCAGTTTCCTAGAAGTTTCCTACGTCTCCATTTTCTAGCATCCTCCTACGGACCCCAATCATGAATGATTTATAACAAAATTCTAAAGAAAGGGGACTCAGCTTACAGTACTGAATGGCTTCTCCCTACAAATTATCTGTTATTCCTTTTGCTGACTTTATACCGTATTTCTGAATATTCAAATTGCTTCAGAAATGCCCTTTAATTCATTAATATTATATTTCAGCTACTGAGATGCAAAGATGTACAAGTGAATAATTCTAGCCCATAATCGCACAATCAAAACCAGCACTGGACGTAAAAGAGCTTTTGAACATCTATCACAGGCTATATTTTCATGATCCCACAGCTCAGTGGTCACGCCAAGCCACACAGGTGAGGACACCTGCTTGCATGAAGACAAGCGTTCACTGTGTGAAGGGCAAAGATCTGTCACACCACAACAGCACTCAGAATTTAAAGTGCACATCAGAGCCTAGATCAGTGGAGCACCACTTTTGCAGGCTTGTTCTCTGCCCTTAACCCCACTCGGTGAGGCCTAAGACTGCAGGAGGACTGAAATTGTGACAGATGGACAACATGACTGTTACCCTGCAGACCTAAACAAGATTCCAGTGTTTTAGCAGTACCTGGCAGCACACGTTCAGCCACAGGAGTACCTGGCCATAGAAACTCAAAGTGCTTTGCTTCTAATGGGCCTGATTTAATGCTACTAAATGATAGGAGCCAGAACGTCACTATTTCCAAATGAGTAAGAGAAGTGGGGAGTTTTGTTTGCTTTTCCCTTAAAGAGGCAAGCTTTTTCTTATCCAAGCAGTGGTTCCTTTTGCAATAGCTTCCACCCAGTACCAAATCATCCTTTTATTTATGATGACAAGGTCAGCAGCTCCACCTTACCTTCAGAGCCCTTACCACTCCCAGCAAACTGTCTGTCCCACATGCCAAATTCGTAGCAGAAATGATGATCCATATCCTTTTCCTTTTGGGCCTAGATGGGGGACAATCAGCTGTCAAGCAGGGTGATCCCCACTCAGATGCCACACTGGCCAAATCAGACAGCTTGCTTTAAAGCAACAAAAGGTTCAGAAGTACCTGTTCTGCCCCAGCAGCAGAGGCAGCTATCAAAGAGCCCTTAAGACTATATTCTCAGGACTTTGACCAGTAGTTAAGGAAAGTGCTTATTTCCCTTCATACTGTACACTTGCTAGACAATACGTGGGTAGTTGGATCAGCTCTGGATCTGTCAGCACAAGAAAGTTGTTGACAAACTGGATCAGGTTTAGTGTAGGGCCACGAAGGGCCTCAGGGGGCTGATGGACTTGCCCCGCAAGGAGAGGCTGAGAGACTGGGGCTTGTTCAGCCTGGAGAGATTTGAGAGAACTAACAGCCCTCTATCCAGTACAGAGAAGAGATGGAGCCAGGCTTTTTACTGCAGTGCATAGCAGGAGAAAAGGAAACAATAGCTTTTAAATGAAAGGGAAGCAAAAGAATCTTCCCTACTTAGACAGAGGAGCAATTGCAGCCATTGCCCAGAGGGGTGGTGCAGACTCCATACTCTGAGGTTTTTAAAACCCAACTGGACAAAGCCCTAAGCAGTCCAGCCTAAGTTCAGTCCTGACATTGCTTTGATCAGGTTAGACTCCTGAGGACCCTGACAACCCTTCCAGTCTGAAGGATTCAATGATTTTTTTCTTCACCCCTCAAAACTACAGCACCAATTTCCTTAACTTTTAATCCCATCCAGACATTCAAATATAGTGGACATATCAACAGCTAAATAAAATGTGACAGCTCTGAAAAACTAAACCTGTTCCTTAATCACACACACAAAAATCAGGACATATCTGAGGGAATCTTCCCACTCTTCATCCTACACAAAGGCAATGCCCCTCTGCCCTCTACACAGAGATCCTTTCCTAAGGATGGGTGCACTATTTGATCTCTCACTCTTGTTTATTATGTTACAGCTCTACAGTTACCCTTACTCTACAATTTGACAGCCTTTTTCTCTTGCCAGAGAAGGAAGAAGTTTCTCTGCTATGACATGAAGGGATGTCACTTTTGTATTGCTGTCGTTTTCCCCAGATGCACATCACTCTCCCAGTCTCTGAGGGAATGTGCATATTCATACAAAGTTGGAAACGAATATGCCTGAATCAGCCCCTAGACTGGGCATGCATACACAGCCTTGTGCTAACACACCCACCCACTCAAAGATTAACTAAATTTTGACCTGATTGCATCCAATTAACCTGAATTTCTCACTTTCTTGCAAAGCAGTTTCCTTCGCAAGCCCGTTGGCCTTTACCTCATGGCTATATTGTAAGTGTGATGCCCTAGAAAAATGCAGTGCAATGAGAGAAAAATAAAGCAGAGAGCATAAATGGGAGGAAAAAGAGATAGAAGAAGCAGGAAGATGTGTAAATAGAACAAAGGGAAAAAAGTGAAGAGAAATCAAAGCTAAATAAGGCACAGAAGCAAAGTATGTAAAGCTGGTAAAAGTCATGGGGGTGCCATGGATCTAAGAAGAGTTACAGAAATATATTTGGAGCAAAAGAAAAAGGCTCCAGTCTGGGGGGTAGGGGAGACAACACAAAGCCAAACCCACAGAGCTAATTAGAAGACATATTAAAGAAAGCTACAAGCTACAATCAACACAGATTGAGTTCCTGGAGCCCATCACTCCCCAGTACTTCCTAGACAGCTGCCAGTCTCCTTCATTGCAGGTGCATCTCTGGCACAGCAGATCCAGCATGAGCTGGGGACATCACATACCATGGTGATATAGCAGAGAGAATGGGGGCAGACGAAGATGGAAAGAGAGCAAACCAGAAATTGTATTAAATGAGACCAAGCCCATTTATCAAACAAAGCAGGAAAAAAATGGAGACTTATTTTTGGATTGTGCTTCTGAAGTGAGTAACCCTGCCCCCTCCCTGCTTGGTCCTCTAGCCCACCTCCCTCCCTCAGTTCACTGCTCTATTTTGGGTTTAATTATACAGTCTGCACAGGGACAGAACACACCAAGATCTTCCCTGGCACAGAATTTAAACTCTTCTATTTTACCTGTCCCCCTTTTCATTTCACATAGGCTTATTAAAAGAAGGAAAAGAAAATAATTTTGTTTCTCAGATGAACCAGAACAGCATTTGTTTTTTCCCTCCTTCAATCAGGCCTCTGTGCCTCAGTGTCAAGGCAGCTCTGTCAATTATGAGCAAAGGTTTTATGAGGTCTTTTTTAGTTCCTTTTAAAAGAGGACATAGACTGAAAGGGGAAAATGTAAACAGCTGTAAAGTAAAAAAAAAGGAGAGACAAGAAGAGGGAAAGAATGTATTGAATTTTTCTGTAAGAAAATAAATTATCCCACCCAGATACTAGAAACCATTTCTGCTGCTCTGGGCATGTCCCCCCAATACCACTGGAGGCCACCTGACAAGACCAGGTAGTCACTCTTGGTGCAACAGCAAGGTGTGCCAGGTCTGGTGCATATCCTTGGCCACTGAGGTGGGAGGCAGCAGCAAGGAGAGACCTGCAGGCAGTGACAGGCCAGAGACCAGGTCTAGGCAGAGAATATGGGACTAGAAGAGTCCATCCCATATAGAGACCATCTAGCATCAAGAGACCAGCCTCCCCCATACAGCCCTGGGCTGCCCCCTGCAACAGGTACAAACCTCATTTGGAGACATCCTGACAAGAGGAGAGCACACAGCTAAGGCTATGAGCAAGCTAAAATAAATTAGCCCCTCCCGAGTGACAAGTCGGAAGTGCCAAGAGCCCATACAAGATTAAAGAGAAGCTGACACCACTGCAAAAAAAGCTGTGCTGATGGTATCCAGGACAGACTCGCAGTTTCTACATACTCCTTGTCACAAAACAAAGCCTTTTTTTGCCCAGCCATCCAGCTCCAAAGTGTTCCTCTGCTGCCTGAGACCTTGCAATTAGCACTACTCATTGTTTGCACAATTGCAGTGCTTACATGCCCTGTCTAGTCAGGGCCCGTATCCCAGGTGCTACACAAAGGAAAAAAGAGAGGTGATACCTTCCCTCCACCACAAACCACCAAGCGAATCTCAGCAGCCACGGCATTTGAGGCTGCAACGTGAAATTAGCGTGGAGGGGGCGGCTGTTCCTCTGCAGCCTTTCGGAGCAGGCAATGCAATCCCTCCTTGCTGCAGGCTCCCAGCAAAGGAGGCACGCACGGCTTTCAGATGAGGGGGAGGATGACAAAAAAGGCACAGGGCACAGACAGATGTCAAGGCAAGGAGCCTCTTTTGTGCAGAGAGGTACTGGTGTGGGGCCTTCCTCCTTTATTCTTCATCAATGGAAAGATGAATCCGTAGATGCATATGACAAACTTAAAGCTCAAATGTGTCAGTCTGAGGAAATATGGTTCTTTGATTAAGAGATTAGGCTCATACATGGAATACAAAAGGACTGAGCAAGTCACAGACTTGTGTGGAAAGCTGATTTAACCTTAACCCAAGCCACAGAGATTGTGAAAAAATCTGTGAAATGCAAATTCGTTTTACAATTAAATGCAAACTTAGGCTAGAGACAGCAGAAGCAGCTATTCCAGGTGACATCTCTCAAAAAAAGACAAAGAAATCCTCAGATCTGCAAGATACAGAAAACTAAAGCAATCACAGATCATCAAACTAGAAGTACAAAGGGCCTGCTCCAGACCTCATCACAGCCAAAAAGTGATCCTCTGCTGCAGCTGTAACGAGCTTCACACAAACAGGAAAATAAAACCAGAAAACGCTTAGCATTTAGTCAATTACATCATCAATGCTTACACACAAGAAATGCTTTCTCAAAGTTACATTTCAGCTATAGACAAAACTTCCTGCATGCTTGGTCAGCACTGGGACAGTGATCCACATGTTTTGGTAACTGCAGTGACCACTGTCCAAACTGCTTCAGGAGTTGGACTTCCACGATCCTTGTGGGTCCCTTCCAGCTCAGGATATTCCATGATGCTGTGATTGCGGCTACGGCTGAATAGACACAGAACTCTACCTTGTTATGCCAGACACTGGTGCTCTGAGCAGCATTAATCATAGAAAGTAAACAGCATATTTAAGGAAAATGCACAGAAATCGAAGGCAAGGCATGTTGCTTATTCAGGACTCGAAGTACAGGTGTAAATAACTATTTTCACCTTGGTCACAGAGAAAAAAAAATAACAGTAGCATTTGGTGACAACTTTCCATGCAGTGCACACAGATTAATGTGTTGTATCTGGAAGTCTGCCTCACTGCAGGGCCAGACACGGGGACATGGGCTGCAGGTCTCTTCTGGTACAGCATGGCTGTCTTCAAGGCCCTGCAGAAAAACACAGGGCTCCTCTGTGGAGCTGCCCTCCCTTCGTGAACTGCGTTAAGATGGAGGGTAACCACCACTGAGTCATTCCGATGGGACTGGAAAACAAACTCCAAGCAGGAGGAAGAGAAGGTGGAAGCAGCCTTCAGGATGGAGGTCAGCTGTCAGATGCATTTCAGAGGCAGAGCCTCCAGGAAAAGTAGTTTTTAAAAATAAAATTGAAGAAAATCTCATCTCTGTTGCAGGCAAACTGCATGGATAGCTGAGGGATGAGGGTTTCCCCTCTGCTGACATTAAAGCAGATGAGTAGCAGACTCCCAAGGCACAGGAGCTCTGCAGGGAGCAGGGGCTGCCTTGCATGCATGTATTCCAAGGCTGAACAGCAACGTGGCATCCCTGGTGTCTGATAAACTGAGAGTGCACACTGCAGGATTTCTGCTGCAGAGGCCTTTGCATGGTCTTTTAAGTCTATGTGACCTCCTTACAGTAGCTTTGCTTTGAGACCTCTTCTCCTCTGCCAAAAGGGACTCAAGTAGGACCAAGTGATTCAAGAGATGGGTGGTACAGACACCTAGGCACTTTCCTTATGGAGACAGAGCTAAAAATTTTATTTCTCCCAGCATGCAAAAACCATAGTAGAAAAGAAAGTCTGGAGAGTTGTAGAAAAAGTCAAGCTTCCTGTAAAGCCAGTCTGTGGCTGTTACTGCAAGTGTGAACACTGCCTGAGAAAACCCACTGCTGAAGAGAAAAGCCAAGTTCCCAAAAGACACAGGAGATTATATATGCAGGTACATACAAGCATTTTGGCAAAAAGCAAGGATTAAGCTTAAATTAATGATTGTGCATGTTGTTTGGATGTCATCTGAGAGCTCTCTAACTGGCTTTAAATCTCCTCTTCAGGTCTTGCAAAGACTAACTACTTAGATCATTGAAGAATTACAAATTAGTGTGTTTTAATTATTAAATAATGCATTTCTAATTAGGGCAATCCATTAAAGGAACAATTAGAGAACAGGGCCTAATTCTCCCTGTTTTATTCCACTTCTCCTGGATTCTGCCATGAACATGACATAACAAGTGGTGAAGAGCACCCTACAGACAAGCTTTGCTACAAGTACACATGCATTAACTAGTAAATGCATTAAAAGCACTCTTATAATAGACAAAAAGCATTTGCGCTCCACAGTTGAGATTAATGAGATGAAGCAGCTTTCTGCCACACAACAGCACAACTCCAAACTGTATCACAGGTTTCCCAAGACAAGATTCCTGCTGTTCTCCAAGGTCACTCAACCCCACCTTTTGAGATAAAGGTCATAGATGTTAAAGTATTCTGCCAGAGTAACAAATCTCAGCGGCTTTTGCTTATCCTGCTTCACCTATTCATGTATCTTCAAACTGCAGGGTGGCAAAATTTTCTGGTCCCAAGAGATGCTGAACCTTTACTTTTTTGGGGGGAGAGGATTATGAGGAAAAACTGGATGGCCACTCACATGTCTCATTAAATGCAGAGAACCTCAGCATGCTGGCATGGGTGCTCTCTGGTGCTGCAATAGTCACGTACAGGCTTTTAAGTCTTGCTGTGTGTTCAACTCAAGCAATGCACGCACAAAATCTGCAAGCTACAGGCTGGTCACAGCTGCACTCATCCATGCAAAAAACCAAAGTGGAGAGATGCATCTTCCACATGATAAACTTGTGTGCAGAGTTTGCATGTATACATGAAAGCAACACTATTTCATGGTTATGTGTGCACAGAAAAACTAATATGAATGGACACATATTTATATGCAAAGCTTTAAGGCCAAATTTCACATCTGCTGTAGATTAGAGATCCAGCAGTACCTTGGTTCAGAAAACAATATGGATCTATGTTAGTGTTGTTCTCTGCAGGGCAAACAGTTCATCTCTGCACATAAATCACAATTCATCTTCATTTCAAAAGCCCAGCTAATGACAAACTCACACGCACATAAGCTCCTGATGAAATACAGGGAGATACCACGGAGGAGGATTCTTTACCTATGCCCAGCTAGGAGCCAAGCTCTGGATCATCCCCCTTTTATAGAAAGTTTGACTTGCAGTGAACAAAGATAGCTTAAAACAAAATAAAGGCTATGGGAGATACAGCCATACCAGAAACTAATCCACAAAGATTTGTGAGCATGATAAAAACTGAATGACAAACACACAAGTCTACTATTAAACAGTAAAACCACTCCAGGAAAGTGCTGGAACATGGCTTGCCTCCAGCAGCTGGTTTGGGGGATGTAGAACAGTTAAACACAGTGGTCAACAGGCTAACTGTAAACTGTAATTTAAATAAGTCAGCTGTAATGTCAGCACCGTCTATCCCTTTCCCTTCCCCCTGAAAAGAAATCCCCAAAGATTCAGAAGGCATTTTGTTACCTCAAGAGCAACAGCCAGTTGCATTTAGATTGCAATCTCGACATAGAGCTAACAGAAAACATATCTAGGTGTTTTGTAACCTTGCTTTCAAACATAGTATTATATAGTAGAGAGAGAGAGAGAGAAAGATTTAACTGGCTGAACCTTTTGAAAGGTTGTATGCCCTTTAGCTTGGTTTATTTTATGCTTACCTTTTAATACAGAATAATAAACTCCCCGATCTAAAATTACAATCTCATAAATATCAAACAGATGGCTGTGAGCTCCTCTTAAGAGCATGCTTTGGAGCAGCACCTAGACTACAGTATACAATGTCAAAGCTGAAAAGATGATGGAACTTGTTTCACCTAACGAATCCACTTTGCTTTTCCAAAAATTACTATGCAGTCATGCATGAGGGGTAGCAAAAAATTGCCCTTTATTTCCAAGTAGATTACAAACTGAGAAAACTCCAGGTCTAGGGAGGTGATTGTCCTCCTCTAGCCTGCTCTCATGAGAAAGCCCCTGGAGATTTGTGTCCAGCTCTGGGCCCCCCAACACTGGAACATGGACCTGTTGGAGCGAGTCCAAAGGAGACCCACAAAGATGATCAGAGGGCTGGAGCACCTCTCCTGTTAGGAAAGGCTGAGACAGCTGGGATTGTTCAGCCTGGAGAAGAGAAGGCTCTGGGGAGATCTCATTGCAGCCTTCCAGTACCTGCAAGGGGGCTTAGAAGAGAGCTGGAGATGGACTTTTTACAAGGGCATGTGGTGACTGAACAAGGGAGAATAGCTGCAAATGGAAAGAAGGTAGATTTAGATTAGACAATAGGAAGAAAATCTGTACTATGAGGGTGGTAAAAAGACACTGGCACAGGTTGTCCAAAGAACTGGTGGATGCTCCATCCCTGGAAGTGTTCAAGGCCAGGTTGGATGGGGCTCTGAGCAACCTGGTCTAGTGGAAGGTGTCCATGCACATGGCAGGAGGGTTGGGACTGGATGTTCCTTTAAGGTCCATTTTGATGCAAGCCATTCTGTGATTTTATGAAAAAGCTGAGCACACCCCATCAGCATTGCTTCAGAGTGACATCTGTCAATATGGAAGTAACAGCAGACCAGCTGCTCCCACAGGCAGAGTGAGAGCACTTTCCCACCAACCCTTGGACTTGCAGCTCTCATGCAGGTGTTATAACTGGCTGTTTCAGCTTTCATTAGAAAACCTGCTACCTCAAAGGAAGTCTCTCCTCCAAGCAATTTCAGCAAAGGGTCTTGAAAACTGGCACAATTATAACAAAAGAACAAGAATTGCACCTTCATTCTCCAAAGCCAAAGGTGTTTTTCAGTGTTTATTGCTTGTGTGTGTGCATTACACTTCTCAGAGATGACAGCACTTGCATAACCAGGTTTTCACAGCTTTGGGGAGGACCAAAACCTGCCCTGGCCTTGTTATTGCTCAGTTCTGAGACGTTTCATGCAGAAGCTCTGCACACACCATGCATGGCAAGCAATGCACACCCCACACTTTTGCACAGCAGGAAGCTGTGACCACACCAGCACGGCACTGAGCCCGGGGTAACACAGCCAAACACGCAACACGCTTCGTGGCTTTATTTCAGTGCCATAGGTAGCGCCAGTTCAGAGTGCAGATGATCAGAGTTTGTGCCTACATCCAAAGGATGGCAGCCTTAGAAAAGCAGCTGTCTCTCCACATCCAGATGTGCAGCATTTCAAGTTGAATGACGAAGAGATGCCTTGTTTTGCATAAGCAGCAATTAGCAGTTTCCCACAGACAGCTTGCAGCAGAGGCACATTGGGATGGCACTGGCCACTGACAGGAGAGATCAGCGAGAAGAACGTTCTCAAGTGAAGCAAGGCAGATTATTTGAGCAACACTGAGAAAGAGACACTTGTTCAAATGCACAGTGGTCACTTTTGCCTCGGAAGCAAAATACAGGTAACAAAGTGACTTAATTTTGCAATGGGAAGAAAAGCTCAAACAGCATACTAGATCATTTACTGCAAACAGAAACACAGGATACCAATTCTTACCTGTGAAGTTTTCTAATTACCCTAAACCACACTCATTTCACCTTTTTACCTCCTCATCAAGATGCACACAGAGAATCAGACATCCCATTGGACAGCAAATACCTATGACTAAAAGAAGCTAAATTTGACAATAAATAGCTATGCCTATCTCTGCTGGATGCTAGAAACACACCAATGGGAAGATTAGATTTCCTATCACAGATGCCAACAAGTAGAAAAACAAGTACTTTTATCCTCCACAAGACAGCAGTTATCCAAATCCACGCAAACCTCAGACTTGCAAACACAGCTGGGAGAGAGGCAAAATAAACCAAAATTTTACTATGACATACAAAACCATCATTTAGACAATCAACCAGTATGGGTGAGATCAAACAGTTACAGCTGGAAGTCAAAAATTAAAGCTGCTAGCCCTGTTTGCTATGCAATTATGTACTGCAGAGGGCAGCAGGTCAGAAAAATAAAGAAAAATCTTTACTTTTGGCATTAAATCAAAATACTGATTACAGAAAAAAAAAAATTAACCATTTGAATTCTGAAATCTGGCTCCATGGGGCTCCTATCCACTTGTTCAGCATTCAGACTTCTCCCAGTATTTGGTGCTTGTTCATACCACTTTCGTAAAGCAGGGCAGCTATTTTGGCAGCCAGGAGTAGCAAATCCTGGCAGCCAGGCATCATAGAGAACAGGTGTCTGGCTGCTGTCATACCCTGCAGATGACCTGCTCTGTTGTGAGTCAGAATTTACGGCAGACCCTGGATACTCAGGGCTTACAGCAACCGTTGCAGGCCCTGTGGTGTTATGCTTGTTGCCCCAAATAATCCTTTTCTGTGAAAACGACACTCTTTTCATGGCAAAGCTTCCATGAAATTGAGAAGACAACTTTCTGTGATGAGAAGTTCTCTGAAAGAGATCAAAATACAAAGGCACAAAAGAGAAAATCACTAATATTTACCTGAACTACCCAAGACAAAGCAGACAGAAGTTCCAACAGGTACGTAGATCAAAATGGGATTCCCTCAGTGGAACCATATTTCCCACATGGGAAATTTCCCAAATATTCCTTCTATGGGAAAAGCAGAATCCATATTTCCCTGCTTGCAAAACTGGCAAGAGTTTAACACAGGTGTTTGGCTCCAAAACAAAAATTGATGGATGCTCCCACCAAGTGCCAAGGCAAAATCCCACTGATCAGCTGTCCCTGAGGGGGCTGCAGCTCCCAGCTCTGCTGAAATCCAGCGAGACCTACACAGCCAAGGGTCTCACCACTGTAAGCTGAGGGAGCAGCTGCCATGGCATCACCTGGAGAAAAACATCCGCATGATCCCGGTGTGGTGTGAAGCAGCAAGGGTGGTTAAGCATTAGAACAGGCTGCCCAGGGAAGTGGTAGAATTACCATTCCTGGAAGTATCCAAGAAGTAATTGGACTTTGCACTGAGTGCTGTGGTTTAGTTGACATGGTGGTGGTTCGGTCAAAGGTTAGACTTGATGAACTTGGAAGTCTTTTTCAAATTTAATGATTCTGTGATTCTAAGATTAGTCACTTCAAGCATGCAGTCACTAATTCTGTTACTTTCATCATGCACTGCAGACCAGAAATCCCAAGTACATCTTGGGGGATGACTGACAGCTCACTTCTGCATCTAAGGTACTTTGAATATAGCAAGTGCTACACTCCACAGACTCTGAAGATTACTAATCCCATGTATTTCTAATTAGGATTTCAAAATTACTAGATGCTTCTGATTTCAATCTGTGCCCTCTGCCGTCTCCTCTGTATAAGCTGAGAGCCAAGAAGAGCCCTTTCCTCCCAGGGGCATTGTAAAGATAAATTAATGTTTGTGAAGCGCTTGGGTTCTATAGTGATAAGCACTCAAGCACTACCATGATAAAAAAAAAGGACTGTGAGGAAATCAATAATCCTATCTCCAGAGCAGGACTTACACAGTGTGTTGTCAATAAGGCCCAGAGCTACGCATTGAACAAACACAGGAAAACAAAGTGTAATCTGGCTGCTCATTAAGTGAACACCATCCTTCAAGCACCTGACAGAAGTAGGAGAACAATGGGAAAAAACATGGTCTGGAAACATAAGGAAAGGCACTGGCCAACTTATTTAGTTGTGTCACTTTGAACAGCAGAGGACTTGGTTCTGCAACTGTTCCAACCTCCCCTTCTTCTACTACTCTAGGAGACCTTAATTAGCCACCAAGTGGAAAAGCACAATTACTTTTATTTTCAGGTGAGCAAGAAATATAGAGAAGTCCAGAAACACACCTAAGGTTCCTCAGAGGGAAAGGGAGAATTTGGCTGATTTCAGCCTTAAATTTTCTTGGCAGGACCAGCTATCCTGGTTTTGGCTGGAGTAGATTTGATTTTCTTCCTAGTAGCTGGAACTGTCCTGTTTAGGATTTGGCACAAGAATCCTGTTGATAACACACCAAAGTTTCAGTGGTTGCTAGGTAGTGTCTTACCCTAAGTTGAGGACTTTTCTGTTTCCTGTGCTCTGCCAGTGAGGAGCTTCACAAGAAGCTGGTAGGAAGCATGGCCAGGACAGCTGACCAGACTGGACAAAGCAATATTCCATGCCATAGAACACCTTGTCCAATGTCAGAAGCTGCCAGTCCCTGGTCAGAAAAAGGCAAGGTCAGCAGGTGATGAGCAACTGCATCATGCACCACTTTTTTGTCAGGTGTTATTCCTCTCTCTCCTTCTCATTACAATTATTATTATGATTAGCAGGATTGGTACTGTTATTTTACTTTTTTTCAATTATGAAACTGCTCTTATCTCAGCCCACAAGTTCTCTCTCTTCCCATTGGGATTGGGGCAGAAATGAGTGAGCAGCTCCATGGTACTTAGTTGCCAGGTGGGATTAAACCACAACAGCAGCTCCTGCACTAGTCGGATCCTTGACTGACAGACCAGGCTTGAGCAAACAAAAGCTATAATGACAATGCTTTCTGCATCCCGATTCAGGCAAAAAGGAAAAAGTGTACAAACATTAATACTGACATTCTAGTATCAGTCATAAGAGAATGAACACCTGAGCACCCATAGTTGTTTTCTTTCTGTGGAAAATCATCCTCACAGCAATTTAAAGTGGCATTTCCAGACAAAACTGGGGCCATAAATCCAGTGCTCAATTCCAGTGGACCCAAAAGTTAGTGCTGTGACTCTTGCTTAAGCTGAATGGACAAACCTTGAAAGTCTTGCTCCCCAGAAGGAGTAATCCAGGTTTTGCTGGACTGCTATTGCTTCAGCCAGAGTTATTTTTTATATTATGAATAAAATTAAGAGGATAAAACAAAACAAAAAAAGGAAAGGATACTTCATCTGGTCCTAGGGTTAAAGAGCAACTACTCTCAGTAGGGCTAGAGTAGAGCAAGTCTGTATATGCCACGAGATAGCTATTCACCAAGGAGAACAGCAAATTAGGAGAGTGCCAACAGCCACCGCACATTGGATTAATGACAAGAAACAACATCTTTATGTAATAAGATCCAGTGTGTCTAGCGCTGTAAACTGCAAGGAAAAATTGAAACGTACAAAAAAAGCAGAAACACTTCCAATATTTCTTGCATTTTTTTAAGTCTTGTGCACACTGGGACACCTCTTCCTGCCAAGGCAAAGAACAGGAAGGATCTGGGGAGTGAAGGCAGAAAAAAGGAAATAGCAGAAAGAGCTCAGGCGTTGGAGAAAGTTCCTTGAGTCCCTATGCCCGACGAGCAGCCGCACGTTCACACACCCACTGCTCCACTGACAGCCTCATCACCTCCTAGAAACCAGTACCAGGGAACAAACCCCGACTGCCAGCACTCAAAATGCCAGTCTCATCTCTGATGAGAGCACCCCATGAGGACAGGGTGCCATTACTGATGAGCACAGAGCTGGTGCACTCTGGCTGATAGCAGTCCAGGAGAACAGGACAGCAATCAAATGATACGTGTTCATTACACATAATGGGATAATGGCAGATAGCTCTCACCCACACACACCCAATTCAGATTCCCCTCATGTCCCTTCAGCCAGGAGACAGGGAGCCCATGGGAAGGTAGGGATGCAGTTTAAGTTGGTGAATCAGGCTCCCATTCTAGTCATAGGTGGGGTACTGGCATTTCCGTGGGCCTTTACCTCCACATCTCACCCGCAGTAAAAAGTCTGTCTGAAATTGAGAAATCAATTCTCAGACAAATAAACTCACTCCTAGGGGATCAGGCTCTCTGAAGTGACTTGGGTCTACCAGCACAGTGTCCACCGGAGTTGAAGAGCCACTACAATGCCAAGGTGCTTCAGACACACATTGTCAAGCCTGCAGATGCTCCACAACGAGGTTGCAGCTGACCAGAGCCCCTTTTCTATCCAAGCAGCTCTTCTTAGCAGTTCTCCTGGGGGTGCCCATGCAGAACAGGTCTGCACAGGCTGGAGACATTTAGGCTTTCTGCCTCTCAGGTGAGCTGGCTGATCATACAGGTCAGCTCTGCTGAAGGTGGATAGAAAACCATCTTACAGAGCAGCAGCACCGTCAGCCTCCTGCCAGTTTCCCATTCTTCTGACCAGTTCCCTGCTGCACCATTTAGGAAATATGGGTCTGTCCCCAGGCCCCAAACAGCTTCAATCCATGCTTATTCCAGGTTGCTTTATCTTCTGCTCTCATCATCAAGTCCTCTCTCCATTTGACACAATGTTTTCCTGTCCCTCAGCTGCCACCCAAACTCTCCTTGTGCACTAGGCAGGGAGGAGAAGTGTGGGAAGAACCAGTGCAGGAGCAAAAGGCTCACTACTGCAACATCTCTGAGCATCACCTGCCACATGGGGGAAAGTTTCTGAGCCCCATAAATTCCCTCCTTACATGAACATAGAGCGGATGTTTTCAGGACTGATTTTTCTATGCCACCAAAGGTCAGAGCTGACTTAAGTTACGTAGGGAGCCTGGAGGGGCCAGTTCCCAACCCAGGGAACACCAGATGTCCAGCTCCCCCAGGGTACTACAGCTGCACTCCAAATACCTTGAGTCCCTTTCTGGTATCCACCAAGCAGTGCTTCCTCACCACTGCTCCAAGGGAAAGCAGAAATGTCAGCTGAGGTTGCAATGCATCAGTGAGGGGTGGGAAAAAATAGCACCAGGTAAAGGAGAACTGTAAGAGACAAAGGAGAAAGCACCCTGGGGAGGTGATGTGAAGAGATTAGAGAGATAGAAGCAGACATACTTAATAAGGCAAGAGCTATCAAGGTGATAAAACATTGAATAGGGACCAAGGTGCCTAAAACATAAAACAGATGGAGAGAAGGTGGCAAATGCATTTATATTCTACTGCAGGAGACTTCAAGGTAATGTTGCACATACACCTGAGTGCTTTGCCTGCAAACCTCCCTCTCTGAGGAGCACAATATTCATCCTTCCTCCTCTTCTAATCAGGGCTCTCTCACAGAGTCTCATCTTGCCTTCTGCCCAGACAGGGATAACCCACAAGGGAGAGTCAGCCAGATGATAAATAAATGGAGCAGTGTCCCTAACCCACTGCCCATCAGGCTGCACCACCCGCTGGCAAGTGAACACCTCTCGAACTCCCTCTGTGCTCAAAACGGCTGCTGAACAATTGTTTTCACCTTCTAAACTTTAACTCAGTGCTAGGGAGAACTTTTATAAATTGTCATTTTCTTTTAGCAACCTCTTAGGCAAATAAGGCCTATTATCAAATATGAATGAATCCCTCCCTTCAACATCTGTCCTGCCCCCAACCTACATTCCCTTCAAAACTGCTAACATCAGCTGTATCCAAACATTTTTTCATTGTCCGTTTTGACTTATTTAGGTATACAGGATGCTTGTACTAAGAAGGGGGAGTGGTTTCACTGATGATCCGCCCCTCCAAAGCCTTGGTCACCTTTGTCTCCATTAGCATTAGTCTCTATTATTCTCAATATAACACCTGTGAACAAGGACCAGCTCCTGGGGGTTGAAAGCAGACTTTACCAAGGCAAAGAGAATTTGCTCATCATTTTCATTAAGAAGTTAAATAACACTCCTGCCTGATCCCGAGTCCTTTACAAGGTTGTTTCTTGGATGCCCATCAAAGCTTGTGTTCATTCATCCCATTGCCTTCCTTCCAGACTACTTCATTCTTGCAGTATCTTATCAGGGGTAGTCCTGAACAGTAAGCTTTAGATTTAGGAAATGGCTTATTAGGTCTTAAAACCTCAAATTATGTTGAGTCTAAAGAAAGAGGCTTTGGAACAGCACCCACAGCTAAATCCGTTATAAAAGAAACATCCAGCGTTGGGTTGGGATGATAGGACAACTATTTCATATAAAATAACACAAGTTACTTCGAATATGATTATAAAGAAAAGTCAGAAATAAGTGATTCTCTCACACAAACACCCATCCAACAGCAAAAGAAAACCACTTCCATTTAAGTCACCTGCAGTTCTTGCTGACAAATACTGGTGTTATGACTAAATCATAACTCCAACCTGTGGGAGCTTGAGCTGTTGTGAGAGTACAGAAAACACTGCAGATCTGCTGTAAAGCCACAAATGGGAAATGCAATAGTAATGCAACAGGTCTACGCCTTTGCGGAACAAAAACTTGGGCCCAGCCAGTGCTTTCCTTCAGCAGCCTAGGATGCTGAATCACCTGTGTACTTGATTGCTGTGCTACAGATTTGTCCTCAAATGAGCTTCAAGATTTGGCTGAGCTCATTTGACCAACCAAATAAGTTGGTCTAGATCTTTCTTTATAATCACGGACTGTAACTACCACAGCCTAGAAGGAAAAGGTCACTGTAATTAAATGTTTAGACCAAAGGCTCATATACGCTCAAGAAAGAGAGAGAGAGATGAAAAACAAAGCAAACCTTGAAGTAGAATTTGGTGTGCAGGTTAATCAGAGCCAGGCTAATGTGTCCAACCAAGGGCCCCCCACTTGGAGGGCATTCCATCCTCTCAAAGCAAGCAGTTCTTCTCTATGTTGCATCTATTTTCCCAACAGAGGGGAGTCAGAGCCCATGTTTACCTTCCTCTTGTGGAGGAGCTCCTGATCTGCTTTCAGCATGAGAGATGGAGCATGGGACACCGCAGAGCCTGGACAGGGACTCTTGCCCAGCCTGCTCTCTCAGTGCTCTAGGCAGCAGGTAAAAACATGGGGTGGGCACCACCAAGGTCTGAGACTGTGGTCTCCAACCCCACACGCACACTTACTGATCATGAGCAAGAAATCCCCACCAAGAGGTGTTGAGTAGAGCTGATCCTGTTCCCTCCAGAGCTGGAGGTGCCATGTCCCTCTAAATGGGAACACCCACCAAAAGGACAAGTGTCTTGAAAGAAAGGGGAAGGAGGGATGGCAGATGGTAAATAAGAATTAAGCAGAAAGGGTGTTTAAAAACAAAAAGTCTACAACCGACCTAAGAGTTTACAGACTTTCAGAAAGCCTACAGAAGTCAGGGAGCAGTCAGAGTGATATAACAAAAAACAAATAAAAATTAGCATCTCAAGTTGGACAAAACATCTGTCCAGACTGGGCAGCAACACAGCTGCCCAGAGAAGTGTGTAAAAACGGGATGAGCAGACACAATACTTCCCTTAGGCACTCTTCCAGCTGCCAACCACTCTCAGCTCAAGGACTTCCTGAGCCAAATCAGGTTTCTGTATTTTTCACTCCTCCTTCATGGATTCCTCCTAAAGAGGGACGAATGAGAACAGCCAAAGAGAATAACAACATTTGAGGAGAGCTAAGGTAATGCTCAATATCAATCTTGATACAGGATTATAGAGAGACAGCATCAACATGCAGGCTTCTCATGCATAATCTACTCAGATGTGAACTGCCATGCTGCTCTCGCAAATCCAGATACATGTTTCACATCTTTGGAAGAAATCTGATGAAACGCTGCTGTCTTGTACTGTGGCTGTTTTATTAATATCCTTAACCACGTATTTCAGTACCTAGGAACCATTACAAAAACGATGGGGGAAAAACCCGAAAGGTTTTCTGGACATTTTCTCTCTGTGAATACCGAAGGGTGGAAAAAACCCGGCTCAGGCTTTTTGGAAGCCATCAGTCCTAGGAAGGGATGCTAGTTCATTATGAAAGCCTGTTGTTTTGTCATCTGAGGTAACATTTACTTTTTGTTCACTCATTCACATTTATTAGCTCATGCTGGTATAGACCTGTAGCACATCCTGACTTTAAATACAGTAGCATTTGTCTGTGTCCTATGATATTTTCTGATGCTAGATAGAGAGCAATCAAGAAAACCTGGAGACCACTGCCAGGCTCACTTCCTTTGTGAACCAAGTCAAATGTAGTTCATATCCTTTCTTCCATTATTGCCCCACTCAAAAAAAAAAAAAGCCCAAACTCAAAAACTAACATGGACTTGCTAACCTATCACCTGCAGACCTTGGCTGGATCAGCAGCAGGAACAGACAATTCCACCATCTTAGCGAAGATCAGGCACAGTTCACAGGGAGGCAGCAAACAGTGGGCAGGACACGCCATGAACAGGATGAAAACATAAGAAAAATGTAGTACCTGCCACCCCTAAATGAGGTCTCCAGAGCTGAAACATTCAGAATTAAGTCTGGACTCCCTCCTACATTTCAAAACAGCATCTGCTACAGGTGTTGAGATTTTTTTTTTTTTTTACCATAACCAAAGACTGATCTAAATTACTAGGTGAATTTAACATTGGATTTGCAGGGCATGGGGAGGGAACAATGTAGTTACTTTTTGTATTTTTTAACTTAATGGACGTGGTTTTCTCTCCCCTCTAGATGCAGTTCCCAAACTAGGTCATGGTGATTCCACACATCCAGTCTAAGTGCAACAGCTCTCTCTGCTCTCATGGTGGGAAGGGAAGCAGGAAAAGCAAAGGGTGATGGCATTGCACAATAGTGGTATTTGTATATAAGCAGAATGCAGGATTCAGTGGCCCAAAACCTCACAAGCTGAGTTGAGCTTTCTGATTTCTCTTGGGCTCTGCCATCGCCTGTATCCTCAGACACTCAGTGACATTCGTCACACTTCAAGAGCTTTGCCTCTGCCAGCCAACGTGGGATAAAGTCAGAGAAATCCTTGTGGGTACTTTTACAACCAGATTCTGTTCCTGCGTCACCTCAGTTGAGCTCAAGGCTTCACTGAACTGACTCAGGTCAAGTCGTCCCACTTCCAAGAGCAGATGTCAAAAGGACCAGGCACCAAGTGGAGGAAGAAAAGGGCTTGAGAGAGTCAGGGAAGAAGACACATTTGCATCTAAAGAGGACAGAGCTACACCCTGCCCCAGCAGCAGGAGAAGGGAGCAAGACCCAGCTAAACTGCAGTTGGTTACTGTGTGACAGATGCTGTGAGTTTGGGGAACAGGGAAAAGAGGAAGAACGTGAGGAAATACAAAGCAAAAGCAAACTAGAGCCTCGGAGGTTGAAGAAGCCTGTCCTTGTGTCCAGCATAAATACACATCATCTCACTTTCGGAGAAAGTAAGATCCTAGAATGACTTGAGATGGAAGGGACCTTAAAGATCATCTGGTTCCAATCACCCTCCCTCACTCACCCCCACAAATGCCACCCATTAGATCAGGTTGCCCAAGGACCAAGGGATAAGAGGAGAGATGCAAAGAAGAGAGCTACATGTTGCCAGAATACTTCTTTTAAATTTCTTTTTATCAGCCAAAGATTTCTTGTCCCTCCTACCCAGAATCTCACCACCATTGAGAAGATAGTTTGATGGAGCATCTTAAATATTTCATGCAGCCTTCAGACTTGCAATCCTTCGCTCCCCATCTGCTTCAGCCTGGCCCTGCCGACTTCTCAGCAGGCCCATGGCACACTGCCTAGGCAAGGGCTCCTTTGACCCTCCTTTCTCTCCATCCACCTCTCTGTCCTCTCTTGCCCTATTAAAGCTTATATTTTTCCTTCTCTCCACACTGCCTCCAGAGAAATCAAGTCCCAAACTGAATTTCCTCCTCCCTTTTTTCACACTTCTCCCTCACAATTCCCTTTTCATCAGCTTTTAGCCTCTTCACTTCTTCTTCTCTTAATTTTCAGTTTTATTTTCATTAATGAGATATTGCCTTAGGTCAGGATTAATAACCCAAACTTCAGGCACCGTTAATCCATCAGTAATCAAGTGTGGGCATGAGAAGCCTGGCAGCTCACTGTGTAGGAGAGAGACCCCCTGCCAAAGCTGCACAAGGGCCTGGGGACCCCCCAGAGCTGAAGGGGGGTCAGAGATCACAGGGGAGAGCAGCCTGGGACAAGAGAGCAGCAGGGCTCACCAAAGAGGGCTCTGCTGGGATATGTCACCTGTAAGAAGACTCCAGTTCAGTTTTCCCAAGCAAAGGGTGTTTGTATTGAACCCTGACAGCAAAGGGCTTCTTTTCACTGAAAGTGCCTCTGGCTAACTCAGTAGTATTTTTGGTTCTCGTGAAAGGGGAGCTGGCATGGTACAGGAGACCTCTCCATGGAGAAGCAGCAGCTTATTAAAGCAGGGAGAGATTCAGCATGCTGCACTCTGAGAAACAGGATTGTTTCTTACCATTTTGGAGCTCTCTCCTAGAGCAGGGGTTTGGCTCACTCAGGAGCCCCTGCAGCAACTCCATCCCCCTGAAGGCAACCCCACTTTGCCTGAAACAAATGCCACCCATAGGATGGTTCATGGAACCATGGAAGGTCATGCTCATGTAGAGGAACAGCAGCAGCTTCTCCCTCTATCACCAGTGCTCCTTCCTTAGACATTATTTCCCCCATATTAGATGCTGAAGGAAGAGTGACTCAACTGTCTCCCCATCAAACAAGGGAAGTGAAAGGAGAAAGCGATTTTGCAGATGGAGGATGATTGTAGGCACAGACAAGTGAGGGCCATTCTGGCTGCACAGGGACTTCTGTATCACAGCAAGTCTCGGAGAAAAAGACCGTGACAGGTAGCGCAGCAAGACATTGGGCCACAATCAGAGGACTGGGGGGAGCAAATTGTGGAGGGGCAAGGGGTGAAGACAGTGAGGTTTGATAGGACTGGTCCCCAGCACCCTGCAATGGAATAGTGTGGCTTACCCAGCTGAGGGACCAAGGCAGGGAGAGCAAAGGCACCAGCAGGTAGGAGGTCTAGAGACAGCTGGATCACAAGGCAATGTGAGGTGGACAGTGGTGAGAAAAGCTTATAGAAGAGACACAGAGCTAAGCAAAATGAACAGGGTTAAAGTGGCATCCTGTGTCTTTTCCTTGCTACTAATCTTTCTAGGTCATGTTACCTGTAATATCTTGTAGTCAAGGATCTTCTGACATTTCAACTATAGGACAATTAACACACTCAGAAACAACTGGAGAGGAAGCTAATTCACACCAGACCTCCACAAACCCAGCTCTGTTCCTTTTTGCCTTAGTGGAAGTACTGCCATTGGTTCTCCTGCCTTCAGTCCTGCACCCCCACTGCTGACTTCCCAGAAAGTTCCCTTCTCTCTCTCTGCTTTGTTGTTCATGCAGAAGCTGTGGCAGGTGTTCTCCCAGGCTCCCACAAAGTGGGAAGACAACACATTTGCTTGGGGCAGCAGGTGCTGGGAAAGCTGTTTTACCTAACCCGTGTGGGGGAGAGAGTTGTAGAGAGGCCCTGGTGGTGAAGGGTGCAGGAGCCGAGGAGAGCACACTACAGCAGAAGAGAGAATGTCTTTGCACTGCATTGTTTTTAATCCCCTCACTATTCTTCTCTGCCAGAATGGAATTAGAGAAGCAACAAGGGAGCTTTACTGCCAGGCACACCATGGCAACCCATCAGCTTTAAAGACATACCAGCTCCTAGGAGCACTAACACACTGCTTCCTCTCATCCCCCAGGTCCTCTTTCCTGTGCTGTCTCCACGCTCCAGGCTGCCTGGCCATCCCAGGAGATCCTCCCTAGCAGTTCTCCCTCAGATGGACAGCTACACAGAGGACCAGTGAAGTACCCAAACTGGGAACCTTCACAATACTTGGACCATTGCCTCTTCTCACGGACCTCCCTCCTCTTTCCCTTCAGCAAGACAGGCCACATGAGCATCCCCACAGAGCAGCATCCCACCAATCCAAAGGCAAGAGCTAGGCACCAGCTCCTCTGGGAGCTCAGCTCCCTGCCTGCCACCAGAGGAGAAGGCAGATGATGTTCTGCTTTGTCTCCTCTTCCCACTGTGCCTTTGTGAGAGCAGAGAAATGACAACAGCTGCCTCCTTGTCTGGGGGATGGGGTGGGAGGTACGAGCATTCGAGGGAGAGGAGAATTAATCTGAACAAAGCACAAGCCAACTGAAGCCGAAACTCAAACTCAACTTGCCAGCTCAGATTTAATTTTGTTTCAGTAAATGCCTGGTTTGAACAGAAGCATGAAACCAGCACAGACACAAAGGCTGCTCTTTATGGTATATTAACCCTGGCCAAAACAAGAAAGGTGGCCGAAGTCCTGCAAGAGAAAGCTTGTTCTCTCTTCTAAAATTTACACCTGAGTTTGAGAAACCCGAGAGGCTCTGAACGGGGGTTAGCAAAGAGAGCTCTGGAAGCCAGTGGAGTGGTGCGAGTTCATTAAGCACAACACTTAAAACTCCAATGCTTGAGCACCTACCTGTGCTAAACCCATCTCTGGAGGCTCAACACACCTTGCATGTGGCCAGCAGGCAGGGGCAGCCCTATGCCCACCTCCGCCAAAACAAGGCTCTCTCATTACCAGCCCATTTCCTGAGTATGAACTCCAGTCCCTGTAGCACACCACACTTTTTAACCAAATCACACCTCTCGTCTTCACGGGCTGCCTGGGTATGTCGTCCCACAGGGAGGTGCCCAGAAAGAGTTGGGAAGACTTCACTTCCACCATCAGCACAATTTCTTGCACTGGTGATTTACACTGGGATTCCAACACACCTGAAGAACATTTGGGAGCTCACTGATTTTAACTGTCTGACACCTTTCAGTCTCTACCCTCCCAATCAGTGACCTCCAGATGGCCCAACATACAGCACCCATTAGATTTCCACCACCATGACCTATTCTCTCCTCATAACTCCAGACTTCCCTCTACCACTTGAACAGTAACAAGAAGTTTAAATCCTCACCTTCCCCTCAAAACCTTTTCAGTTCCCCCAGGATTTTAAACACCGGTGAAAGGGCCCCGCCTTCTCCCTGTATCCCTCTGGCATCACCCAGACAGATGCACAGGGGAAGGTACAGCAAATCTCTCCGAGGAATAATTGCAGAGGAATTCACCAGTAGTCAAATATTTACCCAAGACTCATCAATGCAAATGTTTTCTAATCCTCCTGCATCTTTCAGGGATGGCAACGGAATGGTGAGTACACCTCTGATTTATACAGGTGCATTTAAATTAGAGTAATAAAGAGCTCACTTAGATGATTTATTATGTAGTAATTGTATCACTTAGTCAAATATCTTTACTGTGTATGTGTATCAATATAGGAGTTAATAGTATAAAAGCAATACATACATTGCAGTAACAGTTCCTATACTTTCTTCTGGCCAGTTCTCAGTGCATTTTGATGGTCTGGCTGCTGCTTGTCCACATGTTTGCTGAGAGCCAGTCTGGCTCCATGAGGTGCATGAGGCATTCCCACCATTTCCAAGCACAAACTTGTATCTATGTGCCTGAATGCACCAGGCATAAGGAGCACACTTGGTGGGGAAAGGGTGCAGAGGTAAACCTATAAATATAAACCTGTTTAGGGGAAGCAGCAGTGTCTCAGAAGAGGTCATTCCGTGGGATAAAATAATCCCAGGTGCAACTATTAAACCCAGCAACTAAAGACCTGGCATCAGATCCTCCACTGGGAATGTCTTTGTGTTCCTGAAAAGCTACCTGAGACTGATGAAAACATTAATCATCAGAAAATAATAATCCTGAGGCCAGTGGGGAGAGGTGTCACAGCAATGGATGAGGAAATCCTTCATGCATGCAAACAAGAATGGGAAATGCCATAGGTACAAGACAAAGTCTCAAGTGCATGACACTAATCAGCTTAATCGTGCTCAAGAAGTACCCGGAGAAGTCAAGTGGCTGGGGAAGGAAGTAATTACTTCTGTGCTCTGCTGCTAGAGCTGTCTAACCTGTCACCTCTGCTGCCACTGATGGGATCACTGACATCCTCAGTCCGGTGGGGGACATTCCAGGTCGTCCACCCACCCATCCCCTTGCTTCTGTGCAGGAGGCATGCCTTCATGTCTGTATTTCCAGTGATATCCAGCACCTTCCTGTTTTCCCAGCTTTGTGCCCTCAGTGACAGCTTCCCTCAGGGCTATGCTCCTCAGTCCTTAGGAAACTCTGCCCAGAAATGCCTCGACAGCAGTGTGCCTGGGCTCACACATACCAGCAGTGAGGACACTGCTACCACAGCCAAGTAATTCTCGGGCATTTTTACTGCCCAGAAATTCACGAGTGTATCTCCCAGGTTGTGCACAAAAGGGGTGTTCCAAGTGCCACAGGCAATCTTTTCAAATGTAGGGCTGGAAGACTCTTCTGTCCTAACGTGACAAAACAGGGACTGCTGGTGCATTTAATACTCAGCAAGAGACACCTGGTATTTATCCCCACTGCATCTGTCTCAGTAAAGGGACCGTGTTGGCACAGGCATTACCTTCATGGGCTTGCAGCAGTGCCTCTGCTCAACTTCCTCCCCTCCCCTGCCTCTGATAGTGCAGGGGAAACAAGAGGGGCCTGCCCTAAGCACAGTGCTTAGTCTGGGAACAGGAAAGAAAATGCAGGGACAACTCACCATATCACAAGGACAAGGGGACACAAAGCCACATTCAGACAGGGCAGAGAGGAAGGAGTCAGAACAGAAACACAGATCTGCAAATAGATCTGCAGACAGAGATTGTTGGCCAACAGAGATGACAAATTCCCTGCTGTGTGTCCATAAACCACAACCATGCAATGGTGGCCTGACACATCTGAAGTGACTGCAGCCCTGGTATTTATGATTCCTCTCTAGGAGGCAAATTCAGCATCACACAACCCTGAAGTGCTCGCCCACTTTGGGAACCTGGGTCACAAGTATCAGGAGTTTCCTTAAGGTTTGAGTAGCCTCAAAGCTGCCACCTGCCTCCTCCTCATAGAGGAGGTTCCCAGTACAGACTTAAGGTTAATTCTCTATGTCCAGAGCATGCTGAAAAGTCCCATGGAGCAGGGTATTCCAGAACAGACCTCCCCATCCTGTTTCCCCACCTCAGAGAACGTTCTTCAATAGAAAGTCCCCCCTCACCCAGGGAAGGGAGCACATCTTGCCTTATACAGTTTATATATGATCTGGATTCATGTCTCACACCCAGATAGAGAATCCCTGATGTGACAGCTCAGGAAAATCAAATTACGTGTCAACCCTCTTTCATTTTCCAGTAAAATAACCCCCATATGGGAGAAAACACAGTTTCCCAGACATCTGCCACACGTTCCAGAAAAATGCATTACAGACATGCCACTAAGTGTGAAATAGATTTTTAAAAGTTAAAAAGCTATTGGATATTTAAAGGATGGTGACATATCACAATATGCTGTAAATGCATTTTAAAGAAATAACAGCACCTCAAAGATACTGGGGAGGGATGCAGTTAATTCTGTGCTTTGAAAGAAATCCTGGGTTATGGTTTCCTGGAGGAGGAATGGTTTTTTTAAGTACCTACTTTAACAGTTAATTATTGCATTGTAGGGGAAACTTGAGGCTTCAGAGAGAGCTGACCTATATGGTGGAAGGCTGCATGCAGCTATACTGATAACACTAATTTTAATTAATCCTAACACAAACTCTTCTTCTTTCCAACACCCTGTCTCATTTGCTTAAAGCTTCATTTGACTGGCAGCTTGAGCTGAAACTTGCATAGCAGGTATGATTGCTATGAGGAAAAACTAAGTTGAATGTCAATGATTGCAAATAAAAAAAGTTATTTTGTCTTTTCATAGGTGTCCCAGATGTTTTTTTTCACTAACACTTGTTGCTGGGTGCTCCGAAACACTGCTTTCACACTGGGCAGCAGGGTAACCTAAGACCTCTTTCACTCATCCTCTAACAACCCATCCAAATGAAGATAAATTAGCAGCTGCCATAGTGAAAAAAATACTGTGCTTTGAATATGCTCAGGAGACACTGTCTGATATGACTCAATCCAACAAATTAAGACAGAATTAAGATGAATGTGGAATCTCAGTTTCTCCCTCTCCACACCACCTTCACAACACAACCTTTCATTGCATGTTCACATGTTCAGGTTTGTTTTTTCTCTGCAGGATCCCTGCACCCACAGGGAGGGACGGCATTCAGTGAAGACAGTGATGTGATGCCTCTTTAGCCAGTGGGCCTACAAGAGTTTGCTGGCAGCAGGGAAACAGAAACAAGTAGGAATGCAAAGCATGCAGGCCTAGGGTAGGGGCATGACTTCACCCCACTAAATGGGGTGCTCCCATCTCACCCCTGCTTGCTACAGGCTGAGCCCTCCAGCCCTGCCAGCCTGCCTCCCCTTGGGCTCACTGCCCCAGCCTTCTCAGCCAGCTCCTCCTCACCCACCCTGGTTACCAACCCCTGCATTAGCCTCACCCAGCCCAACCAGTCCACTCTCCAGGCTGCTCCCTCATGCCATTGCTGCCCAGTCCCTCCACGCTGGAGGGCAGATACCTGGTGGATAAACTTTCCATTTCAGATCCCTGCTGGCTGCCTGACCCAGTGGCCTTATCTTCCTCCTGGGCTTTTCAGTCCCCCACTTCAGTATCCTTCCCCAGTGTTTGGCTTGGTCTCTGCCTTCCAGACCTCAAATTAAGGGGTTTTTTTAAGGGATAAAAAGACTGTTACAATGGAAAATTTGGACAGCTTTTGAAAATGCTAGATAGAATGCTATCACCTCATGTAACAATGGAAATTACGTCTTCCATGTCTTTGGTTCTCTTTATGTTCACGGCCCTCGTATAACTGTGTGAGATTCTTCAGAGAGCCTGCTGGGCAGGAAAGGAAGGAAAAATATTACTCAGCACCCAGCAAGGAAGAAAACATATAATATGAGGATTTTGTCCGCAGAGGAAAAGATAACAGGGTCAACCCTCAAGAAAAAGGAAAATTGAGAAGCTCTAGCATGGGATGAAAAAATGCTACAAGAAAACAGTGAGAAGACTGATGTCTCCAAAGGATTTTACTGTATAAAACAAGTGGGATAACATCTAGAGCCTCCTCCATTCACTAAAATCCCACTTCCAGAGAGGGGTCCAGATGGGAAGACAAGAGCTGTTGCCAGCACAGAGGCTGCTTAACAGTGGGTCAACAAGTACAGAGAAGGGAGGAGCAAACTCCAAAGCCGGAGAGGATCCTCCTCCATCAAGAAAATTAATCAGGAAGGAGCCACAGGGAAAGAAAAAAGAAAGCAAAAAATTGCCTTGAGGGAAAAAACCATCCTTCATTAAGAAGTATCACAGTTGGCCAGTGGCACTGAACGTCAGGCAGTACCAAAGGCAATATATTATTACTGTTGCACTTCTATGAGGCTGTCTTTTTTAATATAACTCACTCATGACAAACATTTTCAAGGTCTGGCCTGAGTCTCACATGTGGACAAAGCAGAGCCTGCCAGAATCACCTACAAACCCAAGAGACTTACTCAGAGCAAAAATTACATCACAAGTTGGTAAATATGTGAATAAAAACAATTACATAAAAACCTGCAATACATCGCAAAATCTACTTTTCTCAAATATGCTTTAGCTTGATTACTGTTAACAATTCTTGTTAACATCTGCTAGCTGGCTGGTAAATGATCTGTAGAACATTTTGTAGAAAATAAGGACGTGGTATTCTTAGGGGAATGCTAGAGTGAAGCGTTCTTGGCTGAGAAGCAAGATGCAGGATACAGGTAAAGACAGGAAGCATTCCTTTTGAGGTGTGTGAATAATGGGGCAAGTCAGATTTGCCAAGCACTGATGTTCCAGCATGCTTCCAAATAATAAGCAGGGCTTAGAAGACAGGCAGATATTTTGGATCTTTGATGTGAGAAACCATCAACCTCTGCATGGAAGAAAATATTTCTCCACCCTCAAATATCAAGCTCCTACATCTTTCATGCTATGAAAGAGAACAGCTGCTGTTTGTTACAAACTGCCTGTTCCAATAGGGAGGTTAATATTTTACCATGTGTTTTCTTTCCTTCCTTCCCTTCTTGCCTGTTGAGGCAAATCTCATAGCTAGCATTACAAGCACTGTATTCAGCAGCTTTCTCCTGGATGAATTTGTACTGATGTTAGCCTTTTTCATCCATGACTCTTTGAGAAGAGAAATCCCCCAAGAGGTACATTTGGTTCACTCTGCCTCTCATGACATCCAGTTGCTACAAGCAGTCTTAAAGCCCTTGTAGTACTTCAGCATTTTTTTTGTTACCCTGGGGAGGTAGTGATAAACAATACCAAGTTATTAAAGTAATGATGAAACAGCCCTCACAAAGGTTCAGGGGTCAGGAACAAGGCTGAGACTGCACTGTTGGTTCAACTTTTGTAAGTGAATCCTTGAGCATCTTGCCCAGCTTCCAAGCTGGGGCACAGGGCCAGGAGATTGCAGCCACACAGCTCCCAGCCAGCACGCTGAGCTCACATCTGTCTGTGCCTGTCCACAAGAGCCAGCCCTGGTTTGCAAGGATTAGCAGAGCAGCAGCTACATCCCAGAGAAGGCCAGGGCCAGCTGATCCAGCAGCAAGTGCCACCCAGGTGGCTCAGGAGGTGGTCACCTACCAGCAGCCTGTCCCTGCTCCCAGGTAGGTACATCCCTCAGACTCTGCCGCTCAGAAATGAGCACAATGCTCCCTCATACTGACTGTTCAGGACAGGGATGTCAGAGATGCCACTAGCATGTCGGAGGGCACAGGAAGATAGCAGCTGACCTGGGCTTGGAATGCTCTAAAGGGGGATGGGAGCAGCCAGTGAATACAAGGAAGAAGCAATCCCAGCCTGCCATGCAGAAATCTCCTCCAGAGACAGCAGAAATTCACCATTTTCACAGGTAAACTCTCACACCTCTGCAGAGCCCTGGCCTTTTCCCTCATTCTAACTAAGCTAATGAGTGATGTCCTCTGTTAAAATCCTACATCCAGGTCTTCCCTTTAAGCCCTGGCCTTTCACCCCACAATACTGGCCAAGAGAGGCACTTTACAGAAGGAGCCAATTCAAGGGTGGGAACAGTCAGTGCAGACAGGCTACAAGCAGCAAAACCCAGGAATGACAGCAAGGGAAATAATAAAAGAGGGGAAAAATGACAGACTGCCACAGACAGAGAGGAAAAGGGATAGACAGGGTGGCTAGTCACAGGGGAGTCTGCTAGAGGAGTTGCAGGGACTCAAGCATCAAATCACACTCAAGGATTGGAGGGGGAGCAATGGCTTCTTTTATAGACTGAAGCACAGTAGGTGATGACAAGGGGAGACTGGGGGAGAGAAAACTAAAGGAAGAAAGGATAAGCAAAGAGTGTGATGTATCATTAGCGAGGACAGATTTATCTTTCCTCTTGGGTGAATTGCAGTACGTAAGTGTAAATGGCACCATTGTCTCAGGGGGACAGATGGTCCCCCACATCACAGCTTTGCACATCCCCCACCCCGCCTGAGGGAGTTGCTCCCCTCCCCAGTCTGCACTGATGCAATGGGCATGGAGAAAGCTGGAGAAGGGAAAGGCAGGGAGGCCAAGCTAAGCTCTCCATCCCCACAGTCAGGGATGGGCAGGTGAAAGTTGTTCCAGCCACAGCACTGCACCCAAATGCCACCCCCTCAGAGCAGCCAAGCCATCCAAACACCTATGCAGGTCCTCTAGCAGAAGGCTTACACTGCCATCACACCACCTTCCTGCTTCACCAGTCCTTGATGGCAGTCAAAGATCAAACACTCATGCTGATTGTCTCAGATCTATCAGCTGCCTTCAGTACCATGGATTTCAAGGGTTTGCTGAGATGCCTGCCAAGGTCAGCAGGGATTTGCATCATCTGCTCCCAGCCTAGGTAACCTCCACTTATCACTCCCTATCAGTATCTTACATCCTCATCATCACACTTCATCTCTCATTTTACAAGTCCAGCTGCACTCTCATCTGCCTTCCTTGCTCATCTCAACCTCATTCCCTGGCTGCTGGTCACAACTCTGATGTCTTCTCCAGATGGAATAAAAAAAAGGTCCCCCTGAGTTAGACTGTCTCCTCCTCCAAAGCTTTAACTGAGATGACTCCTTCTCATTTCCACAGCTGGGCCCAGGGAACCCCTCCCAGGAGGGGAGGCAGGTAGGGCAGCACTCCCTTCCTGGTGGAGGAGCACAGCTGACAGGAGGTAGCACAGCATAAACTCACAGCCCAAGGAGCAGCAGTGACAAAGAGCAGGGCAAGCCTAATCCACCACCAGATCTGTGCCTTTGAACAGGGAGCCCCAGCTGGTGGCCCTTCCCACCACTGCTCACACCTCATCCTGTTACCCCCACCAGCCAGAGGCTGCAAAACCCCATTTAAGAGAAGCACTTGTCAAACAGGATCTCCTTCAGCCCTGCCCCTCAGCAGGCAGGGAAGCACGGGAGAGGCAGTGGCACACAAGAGGCACTCCAGGAAGGGGCTGGCCAAGGTGCTCTGGGCCAACCAGGACCAGCGGGCAAAGCAAGCACAGGACACAAGTGGGTGCAAGCTTGAGCCTGGTCTGTCCTACGCTGGACTAGAGCCTTCCTACACCAAAAAAGAGTGCCTATCCAAAGATAGTGTCTCTTCAGGACTGCAGAGATCTTTCCAGCTTGGATCTTTCCAAGCTGGCAGCTTGGCAGACTCTTTGCTCCTGTTCTCTCCATGGGTCTGTAATGGGCCAAGTTTTTCATCCTCTCATCTTAGCCATGCAGGGACCAGCTGCAGGCCATTTGCTGCAGAGGAGCTACAATTCTGTTAACTGTTCCTCACCTGAAGCAGCTCCTGTCAAGTTTTATGCTCACAACCCACAGCTGCAGGCCCTTTCCCATGGTCTGGGGTGGGAACAGTGTCAAGTCCTCAAACAGGCAGCTGGTCAATTTGTTAGTGGTCAATTTTATTAATTCACACTGTTATAGCAAGACATGCAATTAGAGGTCTGGTCAGAGTAGTTTATAGGTCTTGAACTCAAAACGAGCATTTTTGTTGCCCATTTTATTCCTACAAGAGCCCCTTTGGCACTTTCACACACCCTGCTCCCGTGTTCGTGAAGGCTGAAAAAGGCAAACTGACTATTTTTCAAAGAATAAATGGTTCTCATCTCCAAGGCAAAATATATTCCAGTGAATAAGCACAATATGCTCCAGAAAGGTTTTTCAGCATTTGTTTCAGTTCAGCAATGCACTTCTCAGAGGGATAGGGAGGTCCCCCAGCACAGGCACTGCACCCCAGCTGAGCACATCATCCCTCTCTTCTGGCCTAGCACTACCAGATACCCCCAGGCTGCCACAAATACACGGTGCTGTGTGACAAGACAAGATCAATCCTCCCAATGTCACCTGAAGAGCAATGGCTGATGCATAAAGGTCTGCTTTTACTAGGTATGACAGAATAACACTGATTTATACCAGACAAGGTTATGACCTGCATCTTCTCCACTCTCTCACCTGCCTCCCTGCACTTTCCACATTCATCAACCATAAACCCAGCGACCATATTAAGGCACCTCATCAAAAGCTGTTGCAGCAAGGGTCCTAGCCCCACTTTCCTGAAGCATCAGGGCACGGAGGTCTAGAAGGTCTTTTATTGCTTTTGCAATATATTAGGGGAACAGGGCAGTACAAACACACAGCAGAAATAGCCCTCTCCTAAACCGCAGGCTCCTCTGTGCTTTGCAGTTAGCCCTTCCTCCAACAGTAGGAATCTATCCTTCAAGAACAGCAAAAATTCTCAGAGCTTTGAATGAAGACAGTAAGGATGCACCACGAATGTTCAGCCTTATTTCCAATTTTGTTAGACCCTACGAACACTGAATCTTCAGTCAGAGCCCTGCTTTTGTACGTGCTGTTGTCCTGCTTCATTTCCAAACCATGGTCTTTGAGTTCTCACTATGAAAAAACCTCCAGGGAATAAGCTAAAGGGATGGGAGGCAGGGATTTATCCTGTTTCAACATTTGTGCTTAGATACACGGGGCCATCTTGCAAGCCAGCCAAATTTAGACCTCATCCCTTTACATCTGCCCACTTGCCTGGAATTGCATACATCTCACATACACACAACCCAGCCAATTTCTTACAGATCTCAAGCCTGCAAATCCCCTTCAAACATATCCATCCCTTGTGTGCCACTAATGACAATGCTCGAGTTTAAATTCCATTTACACCGTGTCTGACTGTGCAAATGGTTCCTCTAAACTTCCCCTCATAAATTTGCACATCAAATGACCTGCACTAATGGCACTCCCTTGTCACTAGTTGTGTGAAGACAACTTCCTTCCCAACTGCTTGTGAAGGCCCTGAGCTCTATCATGCTTCCCCTGCCACCTGCCTACCAACCACAATCAGGAAACAGCTGTCCTAAGAAAAAGCTGGAATTTAGAGAATTACTTTTTCCCAATCCAGAGTCCAGATGGATGGGGTTCCTCTCCTCCCACAAAACTAAGATTGCCCAATATTTCATTAGGGAAACATTAAAACTTTCAGACTGCACAATTTCCAAAACTAAATCCACTCCCTACCTTTCTCTTTGCCTTCTTCTAGAGCATCTAGGAAACCAAACAGCATAGCAATCCTAAATGCAAACCCTACAGCCTGCTATCCAGAAACTACTTCTTTACTAAAGGAAGAACAGGAATTTCCAGAGACCTGCTTTACCCTCTGAAGAGAGGGGTTCAGTTAAGCACACAATTTCCTGCTACGGTCTGGCAGTCTGTCAAATATATAAAGAGACCTCAGATGGTTTTCAGACAGGTAGAGTTAGATGGGGTAAAGCCTAACCAGCTTTCCAAGAGGAGAATTAACAGGGAAATTAGAGGTCAGTTCACAAGGGTCGGAAATGTCTGTTTTAAGGCACATTGCTGACACAAAAGGGGAGGAGAGCAGTTGATGATAGATTGATCCAGTGCATTCAGTGCCTTCAAATATTAATCAAGATAATGGGCAACTGAGTTATTAGAAGTCACCCTGATTTGCTAATAGCAAACTTCATTCCAGTAGGGAGCCTGGCAGAGCAGCAGAAAACCCAGCAGGACTTAAAGCAGTCTTGCTCCTTAAAGCTTGAAAAGCATCTGGCACCTCCCCAGGGGAACACCAATGCCACCAACACTGCACACACACTGGAGAGCTCTGGCCAGCTCAGTTTCCCATGCAACAGGAGCAGCTGCAAAGTTGACTTAGCATGTTGTGGAGTGCAGAGGGGTTAGATAACCTCTTACAGAAAAAAAAAATCTTGCATGTGGTGGGGCTTGGGTGTACAGATATGTTCTCCTTGGTTGGAAGGAGGGCACAGCAGCAACATCTGCCTGATTACCTGGAATGATACAAAGCTGTCAAAAGTCCTCAAATAAATTCTTCATGTGTCTTCTGAGATAGACTTTTAAAGAGAGACAGGATAGAGCTGCCTTGAAAATGGAGACACATGAACAACATATACATTTTACTGTTTTTCAAATATGCACATAAAAGCTGATGCTGATGACCCCAAGAGCAGAAAGATTCCTAGGTCCTCAAGAATGATGAATGCTGCTTAAAATTCATAAGCCACTAAATTTTTGATGTATTATTATACTTTCTGGTCACATTTCCAAGCTTCTCTCTACCTACTAGAGATGCAGAAAAACATTATTTTTATTTATATATACACACATATGAAAAACAAAAGTAAAATTCAGATGATTACAGGAGCTCAGGCCATAAGACAGTCATCAACTACTACAAGATTTGCAATAAATTTGAAAATCAGGCTTGTTTATTATAGAACTACATGCAATTGTTATGAAAACTGTCCAGGATTTGACAGTGTACAAGCTTAAGGCAGAAACAAGTACAACATACTACAGAATCTGCACTGGACATAAACAAATGGCCCAAACTGGTATTTGACATGGGCACACTGTATATATTATATATGTAACACACATTCACCCAAAGCTTAATGAGCAACAGATTTGTTGTCCCCTTAACCATGCAGCACCCGAAAAGCAGTGATTTTGGCAGCCCACAGTCCCCGTGCACCACGGCACCAGCTGCCACTGTCACCAAGAAAAGTATCAATACACACACACATATTTTCTTTTCTCCTCCAGCATTTAATTCTGCTCTTGGCTCTCAGAGGGCAGTGCCAGCATGGAACCCCACTGCTGCCATCATCAGCCATCCTGTACTCCACTGACTTGTACATAAATGATGCCTATGGCACCAGGCAGGCAAGAGGTGGGGAATAAATGTGGAGGTTTCCTCTGTTTCCAACCAAAATGCTCAAGGCCAGTCCTGTTTCCTTGTGCACCAAGCACAGGGTACAAGCTGACAACGCTGCCAGTAAAAGCTACAGGAAAGGTACCTGCAGAAGCAAGGTGGGTTTTTCAGCAGCAGGTACAATGGCAAAGCCCCTGTTCAGTGGATTTTAGAGCTAATGAGCTACAAGGCAGCTCCTCAGTACACACAGTGATACCAGTTTTAAGAAGTCACCCTGCTCAATAGTCTATAAAACACAGCTCCCAGTACTAAAAATTAAGTGTGCATACAAGCTTTTGCTCATGTGGGACCTGACCTGCTGCTCCTACACCACTGAAATCAGCTGGAAATGCAACACTTCACTCCTTGAGAGCAAAACAGAAGCCCAAATGGCCAACAACTGCACCAAGGGGTTGGTATATAACAAAAAGCAAGAAAATGACAGAGTAGTGAACTGAAGAGCCTCTCTCATTACTGCTACAGTTTTAGCATTGATTTTATTTTTTAATGGCACACTTCACTCATGCTCTTGCTGCTCATGCCAATATTATAAATGTAACAGCAAAGAGAGGCCTGGGCCTCCTGGGAAGCATTTCTTTTAAAGGAAGGCTCAAAGGACAAACCAAATCTATTGCATTTGACCCTCGGGATGGATGAAGTGTAAAGTCTTTATGGAACCCCAAGGAGTCAAATAGCATTGCAGACATCCAGGCATCTGTCATAATCTTCTCATAACTTGCAAAGTGCATGAGGATCCATTTGTAAAGTGCCATGTAGCATACCCGTTATTTAGTCCCAAACATTTTATAAATTCATAAGATTAAGGCCATACAGTTGTTTTGGAAATGTGTTTTTACACTTTCATCCTATTCCCCAACCAAGCTTGACTTCAAATCCTGTATGACAGAGTTTAGGTTTCATAAAAGGAAAAAAAACTCTCACAGCCATTCTCATAACCATATCTCAAGTATTGACTGCATTAACACTGTAGCTACAACGGCTCCATGATCTACAACTCTGAGCGCTCCAGCCTTCAGTTATCAAAGCACAAATTAACCCAAACAAACCAGCTGGCAGTTTTCTCACGTGCTGCATCACACCAACTCCTTTCTAATCAGGAGACAAGCCAGGCTCCAGGTACGTGTTGTGTTGCATTGCATTCCCAGCTGGTACAGCACTTACCTGTCTCTAATAAAGTATATCAGGAATAAAAAAAAATATCCTTCCCAATAAGCTAATGTTTTTCAAGCATTCACTTGTGCTGTATGCAAAGCCATCCCAAAAACATGCAAATCACCAAACTTAAAAGCATCAGGCTCTTTTTCACCACACACTAAAATGGCAAAAAACACAGTAAATACTTCCTTTGGGGAAAAACACCCCAACTTTCACATGAATCATAGTCCTCTTCTTAAAAGGGAGTTAGGATCTACAACTTTTGCAATGACAGCATCACACATCTCTACACCAATATGCTTCCAGAAGCAATTTTAAAGCAAATAAGTAAGTGGTTCTTTCTCCTATTACTGCACTGCAGCAAAGCAATATGGCAGCTGTTTAATAGCACATAACAAAATTGCAGGATTGCTCACAAAACGAAAAATAATCTTCAGGAGAGGGGGATTTAAGTAGTTAGAATGCAATTACCTAAATTGAAATTTGGTGGTTAATGACCTCGTGCTTAAAAAAATTGCTCCACAGTCCTTAACTATCAGAGCTTCCATTTTAAATCTCATTGACAGTACTTCCATAACAGTGATCATCAAGCTGTAGCCTAGTGAAAAATTCCACAAGAAGATTAATAGGCATTTAATTAATGGCCCATCTTTTTGCTGAATCTTCACAAAAGGCCAGGTGTTGACCTATGACAGTGACTCACCCTGCCCCTGCTTAGCTTAAGTACATTGGAGACCCAATAGCTCCATATAAGAAGGATGAAAAGTGGGCAAGCATATAAATTCCTAGAAGACACGATTTGATTTTCATAGAAGCATCTCTTATGAAGGGTCTGGTTCCCAGCCAGGGAGGAGGCCATAGTGAGGCATCTGCCACCAGGCCATGCAAATGTGTCCTTTCTATGTGCTTTAAAAAAAAAAAAGTGTGATGCCAAGAGCATATGATTGCATGTAAAAAGCCTTCGGGGTACAGAAACAACCCCTCATTTAAGGAAAAAAACTTACGTGAACTATTTATTGCATGATCCATTCAAAAAGAGGAGCACAAGAGGTTGAAGGGAAATCAGTGCAGGAGCTGAATCCTCACCTCTCAGTCTCCACTAGTCATGTAATCTCCCAACTTCACACAGCTGAGCTGAAACCTCAGGTTTGACACAACCCTTCCTAAAGGTTTCCAGCAGCCCCCACCATTGCCCTTCACTCCCTGGTGTCGCCTGTAGCCATGTGTAAGGTCATCAACAGGTGATTGGACGAGGCTTTTTCCTTCTTTGTATAGTTTCTAATAAGAAAAAGTCCTTCTGTGAGTCAAAGAGCACACTTGTCTGCAGATTAGGACAAAAGTAACATTTAAAAACTAAAATAGCCCAATTTCTTGAATAATAGTTCCAACAACTTGGAGTAAACTCCTTGCAATATAGCAAATTGGAGGGATTATTTTTAGCCAGAAATAAGGACAGGCTCTTGTCTTCTGCCACCTCAACATCCTTCCCCCATCCAAAAGCAAGCCTTCATCCCAAACCCACGCTGTCACTCTTCTTTCACTTCCCAAGTCTAGCCTTTTATCGTGACACAAATGTCTTGTGCTTTACTCTGAGTCCTGTTCTGAGTTCTGCTCTGCCACATGCTGGGACAATATTCCCAGGACATAATAACTAGCACAGGCACACAGTGATAGAAAAGTAATGCATAATTCAATACAAAGTTTTAAAATTTTATAGAGCAGCCAGTAGAAAGGAAAGCAGAATATCTAAATCTCCAATGTGTTCTCAGCCATAACTTGTGTTTGAGACTGCAACACCTCTTCAGTGGCTTTTGAACTTTAAGAGAAGAGCTCAGAGCTCAAACACAAACCTTAACCTACACTTGAAATTAAAACAAATCTCATCCATTTAAGGTCAGCTGTTACTGCTGACACTACCTCAAGTCTTCACCCAGGGTTTGGCTCTTAAAGCTGAAAATACTCTTGGAAACATTTTGCCAGTCTCTACTGTATGCCCAGACACTCGGATTTAATCTAGAAGCCTATATATCAAAACTAAGCATCCTTATAGATAATACTCACCTAACTAGCAACTAAGAAACTTCCAGGTAGAAAGTGCTGTCACTTGAAATTTCCAGCTAGAAAAATGTTCACATAAAATTTCAGACTAACCTCTCTGATGACTCATCCTCTTCTCTATTTCCTCCACACCATCAATGATCCCACAGTTCGAAAAACACCAGCTCTTCTCTACCTGGAGCCCACCTGGCAGGCTCCAGGCAATGAGTTGTGCTGGTGGCAATCGTTTGCACTGATGGGCTGCAGGGGCCCTCCCATCATCAAGGCACTGAGTATGAATGGTAACATGTGTGTGACTGCTGACTATGGAAAGGAGGACATGCTCATGTCCCAGAGATCTCTCCCAGGGTGTGTGGAGCACAGCATCAAACTCTCCTATTCATTCCTGGCCAGGCATCACAACAAGACCCTGGCAGGACAGTGACATGTGCTAAATGGAAAGGCAAGGGGTCACCCAGGTATCCCTGCAATCAGGGTGCAGAAGCAGTGGTGGTTCCCTCACTAAGGGCAAGGTGAGCTCTCACTAAAGCCTGTATTCTCAGACACCTCCACCATTCATGGCAGTCTGAAAAGCTCATGGGCTAGCAAATCCTACTCTGTCCCAGGCGAAAAGGGAGCTGGGGAGGGGAAGAACAGGCCTTTCTAACATACCTCTCCTCACACCTCCACTCTTCCCACACCCAGTCCCTGTGCCTGTAAGCAGCTCTTTCTGAGGTCCCTTCTTTCATAATCAATTTCCTTTGATCACACACTGAAACAACAAAGGTTCTGTTTAAAAACAAGCAATGTACAAAGAAGGTCATTAAACATGTAATAAAAGTTATTCGTTACCTGCAAGGCACCGCAGGAGGGCAGGATGAGGGAAGGGCGGGGCAGGAGGGAGCCAGAGGCGGGGAGGGAGAAGGGGCAGCTCAGAAAGGATATGGGTTGCACACCATTTTGATGCACCAGCTCCGTGGGCTGGTGGTCTGCTTCAAGCAGAAGAACACAACTGGGGCCAAGTCTGGGTAGGGGACATCAGGATCCGGAGGGGAGGTGACTTCTTCATCCTCACCCAACTCCAGGGAGGATGGCGGCTGCTCCGGTGGCGTTTGTTGCTCCGAGATCCCCAGATCCACAGGCTCCAGTGGGCAGATGGCAGAAGTGTGAGGGGGCTGGGGGCCTGCGGGCCAGGTGGAGGGCGGCTGGGGGATGTACTCTGCCATGCCAGCCACAAGCAAGAACCCCTGGAGAGGAGGCAAGAAGGAGAAAATAAATCCCACAAGGAATCAGCAGCAAAAGCACAGGACATCTGTGCTCTCCTAGCAAGTCCGGAGCAGAGGAGAGCTGCAGGACTGATGGCTCTGACAAATGATAAACCACGTTCACACTTGGTGCTGAAGCAGTTTTGAGCTCTTTTCACCTAGTAACTCTCTCCACCAAGACTCCTCTGGCTACTCCTCCCCATCACCATTTAAACCATCGCTGCAGCCCCTGAGACACCCTGTCACAGTGCTGCACCATCGCAGGGGATGGTGCCAGCTGTTCTGGAGGCAGCCTGAGCACTGTAACAGAGCACAGTGTTTTGAACAGCACGGGGCCATCCTGACACAACAGAGCCATCCTGCCCTTGCAGTCCCTAGCAGGGTCCTGCCTGCTCCAGGTTCAGCTTTGCTGCCCCAGCTCTCCCATCCAAGGGCACTCTGGGCTGGCCCTGTGTCACACCCTCGCACAGGCTCCATCAGACTGACCCTGACAAACGCATGTCAAACCCACACACAACAGTCACTCGTTCAAACAGGGAGCTGTTACACAAGCCAGGAGTGGGATTAAACATTAAGCACCTTTTACTGAAGCTTGTTGAGCTCTCCTGTGCTGGGGCAGTGGAAACACCGTGAACACGGGCTGCAAAAGTTATTCCACTAAACAGAATGGTCAGAAAGCATGGGTGGCCATGAGAAGAGCAGGTCTCAAGCTCACTGGAGCTAAGCGCTGGTTTTGGCTGGGGAAGGCTTAATTTTCTTCATAGTAGCTAGAGTAGGGCTGTGTTTTGGATTTGTACTTTTTTTGGATTTGTATTTGTTGATAATACCGATGATTTAGTTACTGCTGAGCAGCATCAAGGCATTTTCTGTTTCTCACATCACCCCACCAGTGAGTTGGCTGGGGGTGCACAAGAAGCTGGGAGGGTTCGCAGCCAGGACAGCTGACCCCAACTGACCCAAGAGATACTCCATATCGTATGACATCATGCTCAGCACATAAAGCTGGGGGAAGAAGGAAGAAAGAGGGACATTCAGAGTGATAGAGTTTGCATGATGAAGTCCTGCTTTCCTGGAGATGGCTGAACACCTGCCTGCCCCTGGGAAGTGATGAATAAATTCCTTTTTTCGCTTTACTTGAGTGCACATCTTTTGCTTTACATATCAAACTGCCTTTATCTCATTTTTCTGCATTTTTCTCCCTTTTACTCTTTTGATTTTCCTCCCATCCCAGCTGGAGGGTAGTGAGCAAGTAGTTATGTGTGGCTTAGCTGCCAGCTGGGGTTAAACCACATAGCTCCAGCACACTTCAGAGCACCAAACTTTTGCTAAAAAACATCACTTTGCTTCCTGGGTGCTGTCCATTCAATAGCAGAGTGGATGTGGCTTGTCAAAGTCAGGGGAATGAAATAAGCCCCACAGCTTGGCTTTGGAGGGGTGCTACACAGACACTCTTAGGAAAGAGAGCTTGGCCAACGACTGCCCATTTTCTTCCCTTCACCCTGCTGGCATGTTCAACCATCAGGAGTGCCCAAGCTGCAAGTAGGGGTTTAAAAGCCACCCAAGAGCCCTCAGACACACTGCAGCACAGAAAGGGACAATCAGCACGAAAGGATGTGGCTGTCCATGGCGCAGACCTCATCTCCTCGCATACTGGCCACAGGTTATCCTCCCTGGCATTTGTCCCAGTTCTCTTCACTTTAGGCTCACAAAGCCTGTGCACACCTCTGTTGACACTACTCTGCCTTGGCAATGCACCCTTGACATTTCACGACCCTTTTGATGCTCACACTGCCGGATCCACAATCTCCAGTGGTCTCCACACCATTCATCTGTCAGGTGCTTGCCAACCACTCCACCTTAGGTTCAGTGCCCCATCATTCCCAGATGAGACCCTGAAACCTCTGCCTGTCCCTTCTGTTTTCTCAGCCTCCTGCTTCCAACACACACTTTGATCCAAAGCTTTGCTTGTTCTTCGAGGCTTGGTATTTGTCAGAATAAAGAGCAGCAAGTGCAGGGTTTAGAAAGCAGACATAGTGTCCCTTAAGGGATAGCAGAGAGACTCTTCAAATTCAGTATCCCAAAGGCCTGCAGCTATTGGAAAGAACAGGTACCATGTCTCCTGACCAGCTTTGGGATGCTGTTCATAATTTTTAAAGCCCTGCGAAAAAATTGCCAGTGCATCATTCTCACCATCTAACATTGCTGTTTTCAAAAAAACTTTCAGCAGATTTTTTACTCTGGGCACCCATGCAACTGCTTGTACCACCTTTTCCATTCCCTATTCCCACCAGCTCCCTATTGCCTGCTCAGAGCTGGCTCCCTTGCAGGCTATTAACATGCGGTGGCTGAGCCCAACTTCCCTCCCATTACAGCACAGAGGAGAAAGATTAGCAGAGACAGCCAGGAGGAATTACTTATTATGGTGCTCAGAGCATGCACACTGATGAGGGCATGACAGTTCCAAACTGCAGCGTACAAAGCTTCATAATTACCAGTACAACTGAGAAAAGGAATAGGAGAAACAAACTCATCAGCATTTCCCTGCTTTCCCTTCAGCAAGCATCCAGGGCCTCTTCTCCATCTCACCACGGCTAGATGCAGCTGGGACTTTGGGATGCTGCTTTGCCCATGTGAAACACGTGCACAGACTGGGTAGGTGTATATCACAGACAGTTCATCACTCTAATTTGTGCAGCTCGGATTGACTCATTAGGGCTCATGTGGACACACAGCCAGGTGAATCCCTTTGGAAGTCCTGAAGCTAAATACAGTCCTTGAATGACAGCTGCCCCACTGGAGATGTGAGTAATACCTGTTACCTTCCTGAGATTAAATCCTGTTCTGCCTCCCAAGGCCGTGATCACGATGTATTTCCTACATTAAGCAGGATTAATATTCTGTGTCGAAAGAGAGAGAGGAGAAAATCAAGCAGTGGGGCACTTCTGAGATCTTCACACAGTCAGTCCTCCCATCTCAACTTCAAAGAAGAGTAGAGTGATTTTCCTGCCAGAGACAGGTCCAGGGTCCTCTCCGCTACCATTTCAGATGTGGAGGTTGGAATCAGCTATTTCCCCTATTTTGGTCAGGCTGCAACTCATACAATGCTGCTGTTTTCTCTGGGATTGCTATCACTGGCCTTCCCATGCTGTAGCATTGCTCTGTAACTTGGAGTCAGCCTGCTACAGTATTTCAACCCAGGGGAGCCCTGTTTAAATCAAAACGAGGAATGAGTTTGGCAAACACATGTATGGGCATGCACAGAAAAACGTGCATCAATGGAGAGGGTTCCTACCCAGATGAAAGACAGTTATAGTAAGGCTCAACAGAATTATAAATCTCCAGAACTTGCCTTTGGGATGCCTCTAACCTCCCCTTTGTGCGAGTGCAGCTTACTGTGACACGGGCAATACAAGAGGACAAGGATACAAGAGGATGGTTATGGGGTGGCCAGATGCGTGTTCTTCTCACTCAGCCTTTTGCTCAGGCAAGCCCAGCTGGTGTGGCAGGCCAGACCCATGAGAAAAAATCAAATCCTCCCCACCCTGGATTTTTCTGGCCAAATGTCCCCCAGATACACAAAAACATTCCCCTGCAAAAGTCACATACCGCTGGAAGAGCGATGCTACACCAGATGCACTTCCCTCCCAGGGGAAGGGAAGTTATTTGTGGGCTGGCAGCTCCTCCTGCTTCTCTCCCTGCACAGCTTGTGCCAAACCCTTCTGTGGAGCCAGGTCTTAAGTCTGCACCATCCATGCCCAAGGACCATTTAAAACCACCACAATCCTGAGCTGAGCACTCACTGGTGCTGCATCCGGCACGCACACCTGCCCTGGACACGTGTGCTGGCAGGGAGCTCATTGCCTTGGCAAGCACAAGAGAAGCTGACAGCCTCTGGCTCAACCCTTCCCCAAAAGCACTTGGTCCTGCCAGACTGCTGAGGAGGAAGGGAGAAGGATGCTCGAAAACAGCAAGAGAAGTTGTGGACTTAATGAGAAGTGGAAATTGGTTAGGAATACAAGGAGGAAATATCACAATGCAGGAGAAGTGCTACAGATTAGGGGTGTCTGTCCAAAAAGGCTGATGTCACCTCCTAGCATGCATTGCAGAGGTCTCTGCTCAGACACACTCCCCCCTTAGGGCTGCAACCAGCATCCCAGGGCGGTCAGTGCCATGACCTGCCATGAGCGAGCCAGCCCAAGGTGTCCTGCAGGCACCACACTCCAGCCAAAGCAGCCTCCCAGCTCCTCACTGCCCCCTTGGCAGAGGGGCCGACAGGGGCCATGGGTGAGGGAGGGCTGATGGGACCTTCACAATGCTCATGCAGGCCTTTCTGGGCTATTGCAGCTTGACAGTGAAAGGGCCTTTTGCAGCCAGCCAGGAGAGGGAAATACCAGAGAGAGGTCCCCAGAGCACTATCCCAGCGCCGGAGGGGATCCACTCAGAGTCCAGCAGGATGGCAACTCCACTCTCCTGTGGGACCATCCTCAGAGTTCCCCACCATCATCCCTAACCCTTGCCAGCTCACACTGCCTCAGAGCTGTTCCTTCCTGCCTGCACGCTGCTCACACAGACAACACTGGGGTCCACATCAAAACTGAAAGTGCAGAGTATATTTCCTTTGAGAGCAGCTCAGTGTACAGGCAGCACCTCCCATTCTGAGGGTACACAAGTCCTTTCCAGACCATCCATCACCATCAGTCGCCTGTTACTCAGAAGCAGCAGGAAGCACAGCAGCCACTCTGTCCTGCTAACACCCTTGCAGAAGAGGAACAAAAATGACAACCTCCAGCTGGCATTGCAGGGGAGAGCAAGATGGTCCCCCATCAGCTGGAGCAGCACCTGAGGCTCACATACATATTTATTGATCATCTCCAAACATCCATCTGAAAGTTGACAAGCATCTGGGGGCACGGCTTTTGCAGCCAGTTTTGTACAGGCCCAGACTTACTTAAGGAGGTCTCTGACTGTGTGGCACATTTAGGAATGCATGTGGGTGACCCCATTGGGCAGCTGTGTGAGCCTCCCGGGGTGCTCTGCCGAACACGGCGGTGAGCCCGCGTTTGTTTGTTGCTATAACTGGCAAGTGTTACCTTTGATGAGTGCGTCTGGCTGCAGCGATGTGTTAGTCATACAGGTTTCACATTTGGAGCGTTTGTCGTGGTACAATATAATTAGTGGTACCCGGCTCCCTCTGTGTTTGTGTTCATCTGGCACTGGCATGTTTCTCTGCCTGTTCTTGTCTGCTTGTGTGTGCAGGCAGTCGTATGAGTGCCAGTAAGGAACAGGGTCACTTTTATTAGCACTTAATTTCAAACAGGAGCTTTTACATCTTCATCATCTTGGCACCTCTGAATGCAATGGGACGTGGCAGAAACCCAGCAGGGAGTGTTCCAAATGGTGCCCGAATCCACTGCTCGCAGGTGCTGGTGTGCCCACACGCCCCTGAGGCACAACATCCATAGCCTGCAGCAGAGCCAAGGTCTCCCAGCTTCCCTGCGCTGGTCAAATGCCCACGACCTGTTCCCTTTCAGCTGCACGCTGATTGATTGCTGCGCCTTCTCTCCACACATGCTATTATCCTCTGCTGGACTTGGTCGAGCTCTTGACAGCCTCGCCCTTTTCACCCCGGTGATTTGCAGCCCTCCTCCTGTTCAGTACAGGGAGCAGAAGAAATTCCTGCCTCCCACTGAGCAGGGGAAGGAGCAGTCCAGCCAGCACAGGACAAAATAAGCAAACTTTCTATCCTGAAGCCTCAATAATACCCTGCCTTCAACTCCACAGCTGTAGGAAGAGCAAGCCCCGATCTCCTGGACACTCCCACCCTCATCATCAGTCAATGTCCACCATATCACTTTCCTGTTGTGTGGCTGGGATAGCCCCATCCTGTCCATGCGTCTGGTCCCTGCCCCTGGCACAGCAAAGCAGGGATCCACTTACGTTGCTAAGAAGCCTCTGACCAAGCCAAAGGAGATGTTATGGAGACCAGTAAAAATATTGCTGGAGAGATGGAGAAAAAGTAAACAACAGGAGGAGGCATAGGAGTAATATGGTCACTTCGGGTGTAGGAGGTACAGAAGAGAAAGAAGGTTCCCATTGGAAAATCATTACCCAACCTTAACTATGTGGAGTGTTTGAGACCCACAGGTGAGTGCAACCGAAGACCCTAACCTTATCCCACTGCTTCCTAGAGAATGTGCATAATTGTTTTCAATAAAACATTTTCATTTTCAGTGTTCCAAATAAACAGCCTCTAAAAATCTCCTTCTAGGGATGAGTCCATACTGCAACAGACCCATCTATGTGGAGACTGGCCCAGAGTCAGTGTTTTCACTTTCAAACCTGGCCCACCCTCTCCCTGTGCACTGCTTTGGTCTTCACAGCTCGCAGTGATTCCTCCTCCTCATGCACAAGGACACCTTTCACGTGAGAGGATTCCTGTCATGTCCTCTCACTTAAACCACCGCTTAGCCAAGCCACACATCTTTAACACTTAATCCTTGCTCATAAATTAATCTCCTTAGCCCCGTGGTCGTTCAGTGCAGATCTCACTGAAAGCCACCTCTTGCCTACCAGCACTCTGCCGGTAATAATGTGCCAAGTGTCGCCTTCCTGCCGGCCTGATGGCTCTTGCTGGCCCTGTCACACTGCAAGTCTGATGTGCCATCTACCCTCGCACCTGGGTCTTGTGGCCTGGGCCGTCCTTTCCTTGCCTCTCACCAGGTCGTCAGACTCTATGTTTCAGATTATTGATTGATTGTCCCCACATGCATTAGCTTGCATTTTTCCTGAGATTAATCTCATTAAGTTATTTTCTGCCCGTCTTTCTGACCTCCCTAGTTCCCTTTGTGTTATCTTGCTGCATCCCCACTGGCAGGCATAAACCTGGTTTATCATCATCCAGGGAAGTCATCAATGTGCTGTTTACTCCCTTCTCCAGGTCAGCAATGAACATGGCAAGTAAGATGGTCAGATGAGGATGATGAAGAGGAAGATAGTGGTGTCATAGGCTACTAGCAATGATGGCTTTGACGCCATCCTTACACTCTTAGCCCTTGAGCCAGAATATGAAGTGCTAGCAGGAAAGACAAAATGTGCAAATACCTCAACTGTGCCTTCCAGAGAAGCCCATGCTGGGAGAACAGAGCTGCAGCTCCTGCCTACCACCAGGACAGATGCCTAGTGCTGCAGCTGCCAGCATTGCACCTGTACAGGTGGATGGAAAAGGGGCTGCTCCCACACAGGCTAAGCCAACAGTGAGAAGCTCTGCTGTTTCACACTGTCCTTCCTGGATCAACCTCGATGCCCTTTTTGTCTCAATCTCAGTGCCCAGCCCAACCCAATGTCCCTTCAGGACCTGTTGTAGTAGAGCGGGAGTAGGAAAACAGCAGCATACAACGAGTGGGGAGACCCCAGGAGACTCCCTGCTCCCTGTCACAGCACAGCACTGAATGCAACCTCCCACTTCTGATCAAGCATCCTCACCCCACCTACAGACTTTTTCCCAACCCACTATCACCACTCACATCTGGAGAGGAGATTCCCTGGGGTGAAAATGGATATGGGGAGAAGGAGACAGTAAGGAGCACATCTAAAGGGAACACAATATGAAGAGCTTTGGAGAGCATCAAGAGTTACATCTACAACCTCTCTCCTCCCTAAAAATGACTGCTCCCCCTCAATCCCTCCAAAGGAGATAATCTGCATAAACACAGCTACGCATTTGGAGCAAACTAAGTCTTGGCAAAAACAAAACAGGAAGGGAGCTGAAGCTATGTGGAGTGTGATGACGCCCCAGGCTTTGCCTCTAGAAAGGAGAGAGAATATGGGAAAGAAATGTAGTTATGAAGATGGGAATCTTCTAGAAGCAGAGAAGAGACAATGTTGCTAGCTCTTCTGCAAAGGCCTACAGGCTGTTCACTCTCAGGTCAATAGATGCACCAGGACCTTGTGATGGTTCCCCTGCATCCCACATGATTTGGTTACTGACACATGCTACTCATTTACATAAGCTTAAAAGTCCCCTTCTCTCCCTATTGCCATCAGGGGAAACAAAAGCAAAGCTGGGACAATGGCTTGAACAGTGACCACTGAAAAGCTGCAAAGACAGCAATGCAAGCATATCTGACCACAGACCTGAAATGGACCCCTATAGTCCAAGCCAAATCCGTGTAACCTTGCCAGAAAACCCAGTCTGAAAGAGTCCATACCGAGTTACTCTGCCCCCTACCTCTGCCCACCCCCACTGCCAAACTCAGAGTGCATTTAAAGGCAAAATAAGGGGAAAAAAATGCCCAAGGAGACAAGCAATTGAGGGCATCACCACTGCCAAAAGTCCCCCCTGAGAGAGGAGACAAAAGATGGTGCTGGGCACTCTGCACACCTGTATACCTGTGCACACGTTTGCAAATACACACATGCAGCAGCAGAAACAGGATCCCAGCTGCTCCTGACAGTCTGACTGCAGGAAAATCCATTCCTAACCTCTGTCCTGGAAAGCAACTTAATTGAGCCTGTCAGCCAGACACACTAAGCCAACACCTGAGAAATGTTTAACACCACTAACCCCACCTGTGCTCTCTATACAGCAGTGCTTTTGGCCATGACCAAACTGACACCTCAGAGAAAGGAAATATAAACCTTCCCTACCCTCTGCCCCCCCCACCCCAGTGGTCATACCAGACAAACAATTTCAGCAGTCACATCACAGCAGCAAAATCCCTGGCACTTGTCACTTCACCAGCTACCAACAGCAGCTCCTCTCCATCCTGTTCAACCCCACGGCCATAACCCCAAATCCAGTAGTTTCACAAGGACATGCCCTTTGCTTGCCCTCCAGGGATGCCCCCATGGAGCTTTACATCAAGGCACAACGGAGCAGGATGTGGTGCCCATGCTGCAGATGATGGTTATGCCAGAAGCAGAGACCAGCTGCCCTTGGTACTGGTTTTTTTTAATACACACACACATTTGATAAGAGCGTAACAACCTTTGCTTTCGGAGGAACCCCTCCTGCCTTGATCACACAGAGATAGAGCTTCTGCACTGCATTCTGCAGGTGCTGGGAAGAACAAGCTTTCACAGAAAATACCAACAAGCAGCATTCCACACCAGGAGGCCACAGCATGTCTGCTTGCCCACAGGCTACAAGGACTGGTATGAACCTGCAAAGCCCCTGATGACTGAGCCTGGCTTAGCCCAGAGACCACCTCCCTGCTGCGCCACCACAGCAGCACACACCTCCAGCTCCAGGCAAGAGAGAAGGCATTTTCTGACATCTTCTCATTGCAATTAGTCTCTGATACACTGGGCTGATTGCTCTTCAGGAACACTGCGGTGCTTCCAACACCGGGGCCTGACAAGTACCGGGAGAGCAAGTTTATTACGAAGTTACTGGGTTGATTTATGCAATTTGAGTTATGATTAGAGGGCTTAAATAAATTCTGTATCAGTATAAGACATTTTTCAAACCACTATGTGATTTCTAAGAGCTTCGAGGTATGCACTTCAGACACAGATGAATAAACTAAGTAAGCTGCCTATATTAGGTCATTATAAACAACGATGCACCTCTGCATAACTGAGAAGAAATCTCTACTTTCCAAAGGCAGTTTGGGGTTTTACAGATCTTGAACACCCTTAAAATCAGCCCTACATTATCCTGTCCAATAAATTTTTAAAAATACAACTAAGACATGGTACTACATGATCTTGCACATCCACCTGTATCATTTGATTTCTGAACCCATCCATGGACTCAGAGGTTTCAGTAAGGCTCTGGGAAACTGCAGAAATTCACCTGCTTGCTTGAATGTTCAGGATTGGGACTCAGAATTAATAAAAGATAAATTGTATTTTAAATCAGTGCCCCCCTCTTTTAAAGATTCCTAACACTGTGTGTGCTTTTCATGAGTTTCCAGCTGTAGACACTTGTTCTCTTTGAGAAAAATGAATAAAAATTAGTTTCAACATTTTTTCTTCCCTAGGAAAAAAAGCTGACCAAGCATGTGGCTTCTTTGCAGCACAGCCTGGAAGTACAGGCTTTTCCCAAAATCAGAGGTGGCCAGGGCACAGCATAAGCCACCCTCGTGTGGGACATCCTCCTCGTGTGCCTTGCTATGGATGGGACAGGGCAGGGCTCTAACACTAAACGGGGCTTTAGGATGGCACCATGTCACACTGGGCATGGACAAGTGGATTCTCCAAACCCGGATCAGGCAGCAGAGATGCAGCCGGGTGGGAAGTGGGTTGGTGGAAGCGAGGAAGGAAGCAAGCAAGCCCAGGACTAGAGGAGGTATCAGAGCTGCAGCCTGGGGCACACGTGCATTATTGGCACTCTGAGGTTATTCAGGACTGGACCAGCAAGGAAGGTGCTGCTCTTGGTGGGGGCAACAGTGAGGACACAGGAAAGCTCACCCAGCATTGCAGGTGCACTGTGACAGACCCCAGGAAGCCCAGTTGGTCTCCTCATATTCCAGCCAAGGCCACTGTGCCTACCCAGAAACACCCACAGGTAAGCCCTGAGCTCCTTGTGAAACAGCATCCCCCTCACATAATGATTCTCCTCACTCCCTTGATGGCTGTGGATGTGCTGGCCCTGCATCAGCCAGATCCATTACCTGAAAACACTCCCAAGGCAGCAACAAGGGGACATTTGAAAGATAAAACATGAGACAGGTTGGCATAACCCCCTTTACAATAGGCACTGTCAGATTGATCCAGGCTTCACAAGGCAAACCCCTTAGATGTGGCAGATCAAAGCTTCTTCTTTGTCCCCCTGACTCTCCTCTGAGATATTCACTACCAGATCTCCTGTCAAGGCACATGTGCATCTTCTGGTGTATCGAGGTGGCCAGTATTTAGACACAGCTTTCCAGTGAGATCTGCAGGAAAGCTGCTTTTCCCCACCTTCCTGCTGCAGTCAGGGCCAAGGCTTTCCCAAACAGGTACTGCACCCTTGCCCAACCTGCCTGGTGCAAACACCCTGCCAGTGGGCAGGCAATCCAGTGTGATGCCCAGACTCCATCCCTGCCTGCCTCCCAGCTAGCCTGGGAGAGGATCGTGGCCCTAGACCTCCACTGACAGGCATGCACTGCTGCCCTTCTGAGGAAGCTCACATCCAATGCCAGTGCCATGAAACTATTACGTTATTTAATGGAGAGAGGAATAAATGCTCTCAGTCCCTCACAGGCAGTGGGCAGCTGCCTCCTGCCTGAGGCTATGTGCCTGCCCAGACCTCAGGGATGGGGCAGTGCTGGCTGGGGCAGAGATGTTCAGAAGGTGTCCTTAAAATATAAAAGGGAAGGCAGGCAGAAACGGGGCTCTTGGATTCCCTTTGCAGTGCTCTGAATTAAAAGTTTCTTTGCAGGTAGGGTGTTGAGAAGATAATGTGCTTGAGGATTTCTTTCCACTGATAGAGAAGCTTACGTGTCAGAGTTAAAACACTGAGGGGTAAAGCGAGGTGGAGAGTCAGCAGACCCCTTCCTTCTTTGAGATAATAAATCCTCAGTCACCAGCCCAAATTTAAGGCCAGGAGCTCCGCAATAGCACACAGAAACGACTGACAATTAACATAGCAGTCTTCTAAGCTACAGGGACATAGAACCAGTAGCAACCCCCAGATAAATGAGAAAAATATTTCCTATTAGCAGAGAGAAAATGCACAAGTTCTGCTTTTTGATGTTTAGCATTTTTCTCTGCAATAATTTGCAGGGAAATTATACATATTTGGGTTTTTTTCTTTCTGGATTTTTATTTTTTTTAAGCCACCGGTACTTTTCACACAGCTGCTGTTACCAAGATGAAAAAGGTAACCATCAAGAGGGTTATGAAAACCAGTACTGGCAGAAAATATGCCTGCTAATTGCCAGTCAACAATGTCTAACATTATTTCTGTTTCTCTTCTTTTTTAATTCTTCTATTTCCACCCCCCGTCACCCCCTGACTCCAGCCAACAGCTTCCAGTGATGTACAGAAGGTGATGCATTTGCTATATTAAAGTACATCCTATTCCGTGTCCCTTTTCAGGATGTTGCACATGAGATCGAAATGCAATAACAACTATAAACAAAACAAGAAAAGACAATTTATAAAACCTGAATCCAAGACCCAACTCTTGCTTTGAAAAAAAAAAAAAATAACCCAAACCCAAGAAGACCCTAAAGAGTGAGAAGGTTTTAAAAAAAAGTTATATATTTACAAGTCTCAGGCAGTTACCTCTCCAGGGAGGAGATTTTGTAAACCTCCCTCTTTCCCACCATCCTTCCCCATCATAACAGAAAAAACTAACCAGGGCTAAATTTGAAATTCCTGAAATTATTCACAATCCTTGTATCATTTATAGTCATGTATAAAGAGCTGCTGATTATCTGTGAGAGACACATTCCGTGCTACAATTGCTCATAGACATGAACTACTGGACACACAGTTGTCCCCTTTCTGCCACCACCACTGCCCAAAACACACACCAGAATCAATTATTGCTACTTGTTGGGTAAACAGAGACAGTCTGACATACATGGGCACTGCACTGAGACATACACGTACCACCGGACATACACAGAGAAACAACTTTCCTCTCTGGAAAGACAGAATTATTCACATTACAGACATGTCTACCCTCAGCTTTCACTTCTGCCAGAGAGGAAACAGGTATGAAACAAAACAGGAATGATGCAGGTGCATGGGTGGGCGCAAGTTTTCTATTAAAAGGACAGCAAAACCAAGCAAAACGAGACAGACACAAGGTTAGCCAGGTGTGCATGCGTCTCACCTACCTTTGCATGGAAAAGAAATCTCCAAGGGAGAAGTCTCCAAGTCAGAGAAGCAAAATAAAATAATAATGAAGATGCTTTGAAAAAATTCCCCCACCAAGAAAAAAAGAAGCCCCCCCCCACCTTCCCCCTTGCACACAGGCACCCTCACACGCAGACACACACACCTCGGTGCCCGGGGTGGGGAGAATAGGAGAAAAAAAGATCAGGATCAGCTGAGTGATGGGGAGCAAAGAACCTGTCGGCGAGAAGCGGGGAGTTGTGTTAGATCCGTGCCTGCAAGGACTGAGCGTGTGCAGGAAAGAGATGGTTTAAAAGGAGAATACATGGTAAGAAATTGTGGCTGCTCAGGCTGGAGTCTGAAGCTCTGGAGTCAGAGCAAACAAAAGGAGATTTAAAAAAAGGACCTCTTCCTTCACGGGAGGGGCTGGGGGGTTTTGCCTCTGTGTGTTTTTCCAGGCGGGTGGTATTAAGAAGTGACAGAAGCTTCCTTCCAAAAAGACCAGAGAGAGGGTCAAAATAATTGCAGGACGCTGAGAGGTGATGGAGGTATGGATGGGGGCAAGGTTAGCTATTCCATGGTGGGAAAGTGAGGAGGAAGGGGTGGTGTGTGGTTTCCGTCTGTCTCGCTCTCTTTCTGTCTCATGGTATGTTCACCACTGGCTTATGGAGCAAACTGCACAGAGAGAGAGAGAGAATAACTGTACAGGCAGAGAGGGAGAGCGAAACACCGTCCTTACAGTGACACCAAATGTCTTATGGGGAACCTACAATTAGAGGCACAGAATGCAGGAATTCTTACAATGCAGGAGGAAAGGGAGAAATCTCCTTGCACACCATCACACACCTGCATCCACGATGGGGTCTCAGGACAAATGACTTGTCTCTGCCTTCAGCGCACTCATCCTTCCTTTTCTGGTGGGCACTAGCTTCAGCATGCTTGCCTTTCCTTGAACTTTTAAGGATGTGTCCCTCCACAGGTCACAGATCAAGCAGGTTAGAGAATTATCATTTGGAAAGAGTAAAAAAAACAAAATAACAACCCTCCCCCAAAAGTCCTTCCCTCAAAACAAATCCCTCCTCCCTGCCCCATCCTTCTCCCAGATCTGTTACTGGAACTCAGGGGGTGGGAACAACTCTCTGCAAATTAGTTTCCCATGGCATTTTGTGAAGCCAGGGGGAAATGAGAGGGATGGATAGCGTGCAGGAATCCCACCTTCCAGTGGCTAGAACAGAGTATGGCCTCCCCGAGCCTCATCCAATGGAGGGCCAGCGCAGCCATCTGCCCCACTGGTCCCATTCTGTGGCTGAGCAGCCCTACCCGACGTCAGCACAGGCCCCTCATTCTTGAAGCATCAACCTTCACTTTTCCTACTGGGGATCCCAAGTCAGCTCTGGGAAAGACACACCACATGAAGCCATCACAGTCCTCAAGGCATTTCATGGGTTTTTCCTGTTCAGTCCGATAAAACCTAACGCGTTACGAGACACGGAGACATTCTTTCTCCTACCATGGGCATATATTGTAAATAAGAAGCTGAAAAAATGCTCAGTTGCCAGCTAGGGTATGATACAACATACACTGCAGCCCAGAAGCTTCTCTGTTTCCTTGCAGGGTTCCACAAAGCCTCTCCAAAACTTCCTCACCAAGACGACGTCCACTCCCACTGTCACAGACTTTGCAGTGGATGGGTAGGATAGCTGGGTCAGGGTAATTAACACATCTAAGCTAAAAATGGCTGGGAAACCAAGCACTTTAATCACACTGAGAAACAGAACATTAACTCTCCACAGGGAGGCAATGGAGTAAGCCCACCTTCTGGTAAAGTCAGAACCACTTTGGTTTTACCTCATGGTAGCTCACATGTGTTCACCACCGAGGGTGAAAAACATCCCATAAATATCCTCTCTTCTGCCATTCATCTCCCTGTGGCTTGGTTTTGCTGTGCCAGAGACTTGAGGCAGAGGTCAAGGAGGCTCTAGCCACTTACATCACATAAGCCAGGCTCCTTGGAGCTTGAGCAATGTGGTTGGCACCACCACGGTCTCTCACAAGGTTCTTAAAAGTCTTTTGAACAAAGACAATGGCTGCTGTCCGCTTTTAACCTAACACTTTCGTGTTTCATAAAGTGTCTAATCTTGTTACCTCTCCTGAAAGGTAAACTCAGCCCTCAGAGGATCCTCAGGCTGCTCCAGAAGTACTAAAAAAGAAAAGAGAGCAGTGTTAGAAACAACAGGAATGTTGCGAGCATCAGAAGTTACCTGATTAACAGCTTCTATGAAAAACAGCTCTTCCTCAGACAAGTCCAGTCTGTCTTTTTCATAGCTTCTGACCAGGGCTGCAGTTCCATGGTGTACCCATGCATCTTCCACAAGCTGGAAAGAGATTTTATTCCACGATAACAATTTTCTGTGGTGGTCAGACCTCTCCCTGCCCAGGGTCAGAGCCTGTTTGTAAGGGAGCTGTGCAAGACACTATCTCTGGTCACCTTCAGCCCCAAAGATGGTTTTGGATATGTCTTGGTTTGAAAACACAGGTGTCTGTTAAGGAAGGCAAGAGCCTCCCTTGGAATGGAGAATGCAACCCCCTTCCCTCCAAATTATTATAATTTCGAAATTAAGGGCTTTCAGGCAAAGATATAAGGAATAGGAATAACAGCTCTTTACTAATATATATATACATATACATATATATATGTAAAACAAGGCAAACACCCAACAATAACTCTGGCAATAACCCCAAACAGAACCAGAACCCAGAGCCGGCCTCTCCCGCCTGTCAGGCCCTTTCCCTTGGGTGCAGTTCCGCTCACGGCCGGCAGGGGCGCTGG